>OX352772.1:197446501-197474001 GCA_947095535.1 Poecilobothrus nobilitatus
TAAGCAAAAATTCCTGATCAACCAAAAGTTGAAACGTAAAATCATCCACATGCCAAAGAATAGCAAATCCTTTTGGTCATTTGCCAAAAGTCTAAACGAAGAAGTTAGAGGGTCTTCCTTTCCACCACATATTGACAATAATAATAGAACCGTATCAGATTCTAAAGACAAGGCGAACTTATTTGGCAAGCATTTTGCTTTCAATTCGACACTGCCACAGTCAGCCCAGATGCCACCTTCTGTTCCAGGAGTTGCCTGCTCCTTCAGTAAAATTTACTTTAGGATGGGGGCGGTGATGAAAATATTAAAAAATCTTGATACAAATAAGTTAGCCGGATAACAAATAAGTTAATATATACCATGGTGCTTAAAAATACATACTCCGCTATTTCAAAACCTCTGCGCAACCTTTTCTACATCTCCTTCACTTCGGGTATTCATCCTACCCAATGGAAGATTGCACATGTTTTCCCAATTCTCAAAAAAGGTAATAAAAGCCATCTCTCCAACTACCTCCCTATTGCTATAACTTCGGTCTTCTCTAAGATAATGGAGAAAATAGTGAACCAAAAGCTTCTAAAATACCTGGACCACAAATGTTTGCTTCATGATCGTCAATACGGGTTCAGAGCCCGTCGTTCAACCGGTGATCTCATGACTTACCTTTATGAGAAACTAAACAGCAACCCTCATCATTCTGGTGAATCTGATGTTGTGGCTCTTGATATTTCTAAGGCTTTCGAACGAGTTTGGCACGATACTCTATTGGAAATATGCAAAGCATTAGGTCTAGGTAAAGTCTTTCTAAAAATGATTGGAGATTACCTTTCGAATCGCACGATTCGTGTACTGGTCGATGGATATTAATCTGACAAATTCAAAAGAAATGCTGGTGTCCCCCAGAGATCAGTTTTATCACCAACTCTCTTCTTAATATTTATCAATGACCTACTCTCATTAACCTCCAATCCGATGCATAGTTTCACTGACAATTGCACCCTTGTAGCTCCCTATGAGTTTCATAACGCAGTAACATTAATCACCAGATTAATACAACAGCAAAAAAATTCACTATTAGTGAGCTAAATAACGATTTAGCAAAAATTCAAAAATGGGGCGAAGTAAAAAAACGCAATGCTGTCTGATCTCGCGGAAACTTGTCACTACTGTTTATAACGTACTATTTCAGGTAAAAGTCTTGCAGCATTCAACGGATTTAAACATACTGGGCATCGGGTTAAACCAGAAATTGACTTGATCCAATCACATTTTTGCTATAGCTAAGGATGCAGCTAAATGTTTGGGTTTTTCTATTGCTGCAAAACTTACTTTTCTGCATCTGGTCTTCTCAATATCTATAAAACATACATTAGGCCGAAAATGGAGTATAATGCGCACATTTGGGCTGCAGGACCTCAAACAGCACTGGGTTATTTAGATAATGTGCAAAACAGAGCTATTCGTTTGATCAACGACCCCAGTGTAACTTCAATTCTCACTCCACTCAGCCAGCGTCGCACAGTTGGTTCACTGACCTTCTTTTATAGGTATATCGTAAGGATTAACACTTGTTTCGAAAAAAAAAAACAATTAATGCCTCCACTCAAAGTTTTCTAACGAGAAACAAGGAGGGCAACATGTGATCAGCACTAGCATTATTGAGCAAGATGGCGAAAAACAGCTTATTGAAATTAGTTTGTCATGCGCATATACCATCGCATGTGTTCCCTAAAGTTGGTACTTCATATATGTACGATTTACTCCCTCCAAATTTTCCTACCTATCCACCACTATACGAATTTGCCAATTCCAATTTCCACAATTATCCTTCCCACATCCTTATCCGCCAACCAAACAGTACATTTGCATTAAAGGTTCCATTCTAAAGTTTGGTTTTAAAAGGGAGATGGTTTTGGTTGCCTAAATTTCAATACTACCCTAAGGAAGCACGTGCAGTTCCTATTGACTATCGAGTTTTCCACCAACCCTCGTAAAAAACAAAAAAGAAAAATTAATATCAATTATTATTATTATTATTAATTATTGTTATAATTATTATTATTATTATAATTATTATTATTATTATTATTATTATTATTATTATTATTATTATTATTATTATTATTATTATTATTATTATTATTAATAATATTATTACTATTATTATTATTATTATTATTATTATTATTAGTATAATTATTATGATTATTGTTATTATTATTATTATTATTATTATTATTATTATGATTATTATTATGATTATTAATATGATTATTATGATTATTATTATGATTATCATTATGATTATTATTATGATTATTATTATTATTATTATTGATTAATGTTATTATTATTATTAATTATTATTATTAATTGTTATTATTATTATTATTAATATTATTATTATTATTATTATTTTTATTATTATTGTTATTATTATTATTATTCTTATTATTATTATTATTATTAATATTATTATTATTATTATTATTATTTTTATTATTATCATTATTTTTTTTTTTTTTTGTACACGCTACCCAAACTCCAGGAAAGTTTTCCTTTTTACAAAATTATTGTAGGTTTGACCAAGAAGCAGAGGAGTTCAAGGGAAATATGAATATAAAGGAGAATTAGCGGGTGAATTGGAGACGAACCTGAATTATTCGTATTGAAAAGTTGCAAATTGTATAATGGACCTATTGTATCAGAGGAGAACACGTTGGATGGAAGCATGTTTCACATTTTAGCGGTTCTCACAATAAAAGAGTTTTCATAACCAGTTTTAAACCACCTAGGAATTTCCACGGTGTAGAAATGAGCACTGGAGGCTCCAGTAGTGTTGCGTTGGAATTGTTTAAGTGGTGGCATTATTTATTGCAATTCGATAGAGCAAGTGTCATTAACTACAACATATCTATAAAAGAGAGATAAAGCTCCAATATTTCGACGTGAGTTAAGAGAAGTAAAGGTTTCCGGAACAGTAGGGTCGCCAATCAGACGTAAGGCGCGATTTCGGATTTTGTCCAGGTAACCTAATGATGTTTGAGCAGCGCCAGCCCATATGTGAGAATTATACTTCATCTTAGGTCGAATATATGCTTTATAGATATTAGCCAGATCACTAGGGGAAAAATAAGCTTTACAGCGAAAGAGAAAACCTAAATATTTGGCAGCTTTTTTAGCTATATCAAAAATATACTCACTCCACAACATTTTTTGATTAAGCTGCATGCCTAAAATATTTAAATTTGCAGACCGCTGCATATTTTCCCCTTGGAACGGTAGAATTGGTAGATCTCTTTTGCAAGAGATCTGACAGCTTTGAGTTTTGTAAGTGTTGAACTCAACTCTGTTTTTAACACCCCTATCAGCTATTTTCGCTAGGTCGTGGTTAACTGAACTAGCCATAATTTCCCTTGTTAAACTGATTGCGGTTGAAGTAGCATTCAATTTTTTTAAAAAATCATAAGATGCCACCAGAGTGCTGTCATTGGCAAAACTATGAATTGGTTGAGGGTAGAACTGAGTAGGTCGTTAATGAAAATTAAAAAGAGAGTGGGAGATAAAGAAGAGCCTTGTGGAACGCCAGCATTTATTTTATTAGTGTCAGACATAAAACTGTCGACAAGGATACGAATACGACGATTCGAAAGAAAATCCTCAATCCACGCACAGAAGGAGGTGCCCAACCCAATTGCCTGACATTTGCTCAGAAGAGCAGAATGCCATACTCGATCAAAGGGCTTTGAGATATCGAGAGCTACAACCTCAGATTCACCGAAACAATGAATGCTGGTGTTGAGGTTCTCGCAGAGTCAATTTAAAAGATCACCTGTAGATCGATGACTGCGAGAGCCGTATTGGCGATCATTTAAAATACGCGAGTTATTCAGATATCTCAAAAGCCTTTTGTTTACCAAAATTTCCATAATTTTGGAGAGGACCGAAGTGATGGCGATTGGTCGGTAGTTTGAAGGGTCGCTTTTATCACCTTTTTTGGGAATTCGAGAAACGTGTGCAACTTTCCATTGGCTGGGATATTTACCAGTCGAAAATGAGAGTACGAAAAGATTGCGTAGCGGTTTCGAAATGGGAGAGGCTATATGTTTGAGAACCATAGCTGGAATTTCATCAGGACCAGTGGACTTTCTAACATTCAGATTCGTTAGCACTTTCACTACAGAACATGACCTGAAGTATTCCCTTTGAAGAATTTTAACCTTAGTAGGAACAACAGAAGGGTATACTGGAGGTAATTGAGTTGTAGGAGGAAGTGTAGAATTTTCTACAAAAATTTTTGCGAACAAATTAGCTTTATCAATGGAATCGGAAATGATAGAGTTGCCGGTATCAATCAGCGGAGGAAACGATGATCCACAAAAGTTGTTCTTTACACTTTTTGCAAAAGTCCAAAAGGAGCGATTGCAATGAGGCAGATTAAATATTTTCTGTCCCAACCTTTGGTTATAAAAAAATTTTTGCTGATTGATAATTATCTTGCAATTGTTCCTAGCCGCTTTATAGCCTGCAAGTGATGAATCACATACATTGGTCTTGTACTTTTTAAAATGCTCCTCTTTAGATTCGATTACTTTTCTACAGATATCATTAAACCATGGCTTGCAACTTGGTTTAAACGGTTTAAAAAAGCTGGGTATGAAGAGTTTCATACCTAGCATAATTATTTTACTAATGGCATCATAAATATTTTACTAATGGTATCTTTGCTACCATTTTACTAATGGTATCAAAGTCAATGTTTCTGTGACGGAAACACATTGACCAATCAAAATCAGCCAAAAAACTGTTCAGTCAGCCCTAACACAGTCAGCCCTATTGTATTGCCAAACTAGTCTTTTAGGAATATGATTTTGACTGGCCGATGTATTTGTTGCAAAGCTTTTACAAAGTTTTAACAAGGCAATGATCAGAGCCCCCAATTGGAGAGCTAACAGAATTATTATACTTTTCTAGATTTGTGGTCAGGAACAGATCCAAAAAATGCTTGTTGTGATTGTCACGGTCTGGAATTCTAGTAGGGCTCTTAACAAGTTGAGAAAGTTGGAATAAGTTTGAAAATAGTTCAAATTGCTTGCATTCCGGTGAGTTGTGACTGGAGAAATGGAGCCAGTTTTTGTTGTGGACATTAAAATCCTCGCCGACGGCTATCTCACATTCTGGATTTTTTTCTAAAATTTTATTAATATCGTCGAATAGTTTTTCAATTACCACAGTTGTTTCTAGCTCGTTGGCTTGCGGAGTTCTGTAAATAAAACAGAAAAAGATTGTTTACAACTCGAAGTTTCACCCAAAGATAATGGAAAATTGGGTTTGAGCATTTAATGTCGAGAAGAGAGTTGAAAGATACGTCGGAACGTATATATAAAGCGACACCTCGATGAGAAACAAAAAGCGGAACTAAAATATAGCCGTTGATACTATAATTAGTATCATCGCCTATAACCGGAGTTTTGCTTAGGGCTAATATAGCTGGTCTTTCTGAGTGTGGTGAGCTTCAACTGATTGGAAATTGCTCACTAAAACTCTAATATTACAAAAGTTAATTGTAAAGTTGACGGACATTATTACTATTTGCAACGAAATGGGACTGGGAAAAATTAATTAAATTTAAAATTAAAAAAATTAAAATAAAACGAAAATAAAATTCGAAATTTAAATAAAATTTACCCAAACAAAGAAAAAAAAAGAAATAAACGAACATCAAACGTTAAACTCGAACAGACGGGGGAAAAAAAGGACTGAACCATTATTATTATTATTATTATTATTATTACTATTATTTTTATTATTAACAGCTTTTTATTAACTTGGTTGGGCAAAGGATGGAATCTTAGAAGCCATTTTAAACACGCTTCCCGTTGAGCTAGAGACTTGAAATTTTCTTCATTAGATCAGATCCCGATGACAATACATGATTTTAAAATAATAATATCGAAAAACATTAGAGAAATTAGCTTAATTTCAAAATTAAATTTTCATACAAAGATATAACAGAATTTTTAACAGAATTATTACAGAACCAAAATAAAACATTTTATCTAAATTTACTAAACTCACCAATAGCAATACCAATACGTATACGTAATACATAAATGTTTTTTTTTTTCTATAAAAGACTATTGTTTTTTATGTAGACCATTGCATTGTATGCGTACATATACATAGGTACATACTTCAAAATATGTAATAATATGTGCTTCGAAAATATTTTTGGTTTGAAAGCGATGAATTTGAAAGATATGAATGTGTAAACAAATTAATGTGTCGCACTTGAGAACACAGTGTAAAATTTAATATGCATTTACTAAAAATTTAGTAAGCAAGTGTTACATTTAAGTTTTTTTTCATCAAATCAATTGATTTTTAGTATACATTTTTATTCATAAAAGCAATGTGTTTATTTATAATATTTATATAGATATGTGTTTTTCCTTTCTTAATTATAATTAAAATAGGGCTTTTCTTTCGAAACTCACATATTATGGCCCTAACATTGATATCTAAATTGGGAGCTGCCTTTAAATTAAGATCTATTAGGGCATGATGATCTGCACCACTAATGCCTTTTTCTGAAGTATAAAAACTATAAGAATATATTTCCAATTATGTAAAAACATTAAACAACAAAAAGAATATATTAAAAATAAGAAACCCAGTCTTTTTTAAAAATAGTAAATAACAACAATATTTTTCTTTTCAATAACAATAATTATGAATTAATCATAAAATATATGTTATGTACATACATACATATGTATGTACATAACATGTATATATCTACATCGTCTAGAAAAAGCAAAATATTTTTTTTTTAATTCAAAAACATTAGCCTTTAGAAGTAAGCAATTTAATATATTCTCAATTACATACTTTTAAAACCAAATTTTTTTATTACATATGTAGGTACAAACATGTACAAAAATGGTATGCATATTTCTATGTGTGCTGTACTATTAAAAATCTGCTACAACAGTCACACCAAATTCCCAAATTCCCAACTATAATTATTTAGTTGATTTATCGATTCATTATTTTTTAATATGTAGGCAACAGTTATATTTATATGAATGGACGGTAAACATAAACGAACAAAAAAAAATTTTATGTATGCATATGAATGGACAGTAAATATAAACGAACAAAAAAAAATTCAGAATGTTCTATAGTTATAATTTATATTTTTTAAATAGAATGCATGTATAAATTAAACATTTAAAAAAAAAAAAAGGAAATACTTAGCGTACCTAAATAACAGAAAGCAAAAAAAAGGAAAATGTAATACTGGAAGAAAAATAAAAACGAATAGAAAAAAAAGAGAACAAAAAATGTTACTTTGAATGTTTTTAAATATTTTTATTTCTTATGTATATGTGCACATCTGATATTTACCCACATAACAGATAGAAAAAACGAACTATTAAAATGTTATGATTTCAAAAGAAAAAAACATACGTTTGATAATTTCCGTACATAACAGATAAAAAAAAATATTAAAATGTTATGTTATGGAAAGAAAGAAAAAACAAGGCAGTGTATGAATCAAAGTTTTTAAAGGGTCGCATTTTTAAGTGGAAATAAAGAACATTATAAAATTGCAATAACAATTTTATTTAAATTTTTAATTTTGCTATGCAATGTTTCCTTAATTTTTTAAAAATCTTGCCACAATATATAATACAATATAACAATCAGAAGTTCAGATCATTATATAGTACCCATATTACTATAATATGTATATGAATGAATATATCAGTATATATGTGTGTAGTTATAGATTCATTATTTTCTAATACCAACAATTGTATTTATATGAATGGATGGTAAACATAAACGAAAAAAAAAATTTTATGTTTGCATATGAATGGACGGTTAACATAAACGAACAAAAAAAAAATTCAGAATGTTCTATAGCTAATAATTTCTATTTTTTAAATAGACTGTATGCATAAATTTAATATTAAAAAAAAAAATAAGTTCTTAGCGTACCTAAATAACAGAAAAAAAAAAGTAAAATGTAATACTGGAAGAAAAATAAAAACGATTAGAAAAAAAAGAGAACAAAAATATTACTTTGATTGTTTTTAAATATTTTTAAAGACTATTTCTTATGTATATGTGCACATCTGATATTTAAACACATAACAGATAGAAAAAAAGAAATATTAAAATGCTATAAAAGAAAAAACAAACAAGGCAGAATAAATCAAAGTTCTTAAAGGGTCGCATTTTTAAGTGGAAATAATAAACATTATAAAATTGCAATATTTTCATTTAAATTTTGAATTTAGCTATGCAACGTTTTCTTAATTTTTTAAAAATTTTGCCACAATAAATTAATAATAAAAAAATTCAATATATTCTATATTATAACAGGTAATATAATATTATAGACTGTAAGGGCAACTGTAAAAATTCAAAATTAAACAAGGAAAAAAAAATATCAATTTAATACTTATATTTGTCGTTACTAAAAAGAATAAAATAAATAAAAAAAAATTTTAAAAAAACAGCTTTTTTGAACTAAAAAGTAGAAAATAAATTTTTAATAGCAAATTTTTCTGTAATTTTCTAAACTATATTGTTACAATCGAGATTTCTTTGAAAAAGTTTATTTCAATATGTCAAATAAGTTTTATATTTGACATATACTTATAATATAAGTATATACTTATAAATATAAGTATACATAAGTTTTAGTCTGTGAAAATAAAATAAAAGCTGGAGGCAACAAACGCATAACTATAAACTTATATTTTTAAATTTAAAGTACAAAATAATTTTCATGCAATTCACAAAATTATTTGTTGAAGTTTGCATCAAAATTAATATTATGATACATACGTATGTATATTATTTATGCATTAATGCATCACAAATTCAATAATATTCCACTTTTTTCATTCAAGTCAAATATTATGATACATATGTATGCATATTATTATTTATTCATCACAAATTCAATAATATTGCACTTTTTTCATTCAAATCAAATATTTTGTTTCTTAAAAATTTGTTAAGAATTAGAAATCTGATCACAAAACATTAATAGAAAAATTTAAGTTATTTATTAGTATTAAAGGTAAACCAAGAAAATTTGTTTTTGATAACGAATTCAGAAATGAAGTTAAAGAATATCTAACCAAGGAATAGACTTCCATACCAAAAAACCAAAAAGCCATACTGGGAATTCAGACATAGAAAGGTTCCATAATATAATTACAGAGAAAATTAGAACTCTTAATTTAGAAAATAAAATAAATATTCGCGACCAAATGTTAGAGGCAGTAAAAATTTATAACAACACATTTCACTCTACGATAAAAACATCTCCACAAAAAGCGCAAAATAGAGAAACTTCTATCGAAGAAGTTATAAAAAACATTAACGCAACAAAAGAGAAAGTATTAGACAAACAAAATAGAAATAGAAGAATATATTGAAACAAGTAAATGTAAAAGTAAGTCGATGCAACCGACTTATTAATACCCTACACCTGAATAATTCGAATTAAATTAAAAATCCATAAGTTTTTTTGGCAGCTGCTTGAACTTCTTCCCTTTTCTATCTTATTCAACTCGAATTTCAGGAACGTAAAAGAAGCATCCTCTTGAGATATGCTTGAAACCTTTGTAAAAAATTTTAAGTTTCTATCTTTATTAATTTCGAAGATTGTTAGTCCTTGGGAGGTGTGTATCAGGTACCCGAATTGCCACTCCAATTCATCGAACACCTTTGTACTAAAAATAAAAGTTCTATCTTTGTTGGTTGTGGAGATATACTCGGTTGCTCTGGGGCTCGTCAGGAAGCTTCCAAGATTTGAACCCAAGGACCAAATCCTCTCAAATTTCAAAGACCTAAATCAAACATGAAAGAACACCATTCTGCCGAATTTAAAGGTTATATGTTTGTTGTCTTTGGAGATAATCTCATTTGCTGTAGGGCTCGTTCGGAAGCTTCCAAAATCCAAACCCATGGACCATATCCTCTTAAATTTCAGAGACATAAATCAAACGGAAAGGAACATCATTGTAAAAAATTTAAAGGTTCTATCTTTGTTGGTTTTGGAGATAATCTCGTTTGCTCTGGGGCTCGTTCGGAAGTTTCCAAAGTACGAATCCATGGTTCATATTCTTTCAAATGTCAGTTTCCAATTTTATAGAAAAGGAAACATAACAGCACACTCTTGTACTAAAAATAAAGGTTCTATCTTTGTTGGTTTTGGAGATATACTCGTTTGCTCTGGGGCTCGTTCGGAAGCTTCCAAAATACGAATCCATGGTTCAAATTCTTTCAAATGTCAGTTTCCAATTTTATAGAAAAGGAAACATAACAGCACACTCTTGTACTAAAACTAAAGGTTCTATCTTTGTTGGTTGTGGAGATAATCTCGTTTGCTCTTGGGCTCGTTCGGAAGCTTCCAAAATACGAATCCATGGTTCAAATTCTTTCAAATGTCAGTTTCCAATTTTATAGAAAAGGAAACATAACAGCACACTCTTGTACTAAAAATAAAGGTTCTATCTTTGTTGGTTTTGGAGATAATCTCGTTTGCTCTGGGGCTCCTTCAGAAGCTTCCAAAATACGAATCCATGGTTCAAATTCTTTCAAATGTCAGTTTCCAATTTTATAGAAAAGGAAACATAACAGCACACTCTTGTACTAAAAATAAAGGTTCTATCTTTGTTGGTTGTGGGGATAATCTTGTTTGCTCTGGGGCTCGTTCGGAAGCTTCCAAAATCCGAACCCACGGACAAAATCCTCCCAAATTTCAGAAACCTAAATCAAACATGAAAGAACACCACTCTGCCAAATTTAAAGGTTATATCTTTATTGGTTTTGGATATAATCTCATTTGCTCTGGTGCTCGTTCGGAAGCTTCCAAAATCCGAACCCATGGACCAAATCCTTTCAAATTTTAGAGACATAAATCGAACGGGAAGGAACATTATTGTACAAAATTTGAAGGTTCTATCTTTGTTGGTTTTGAAGATAATCTCGTTTGCTCCGGAATCATTCGGAAGCTTCCAGAATTCGAACCCATAGACCGATTTTGTCCAGATTCGAACTTAGTCTTCCTTTCGTAATTGGTAACCTACTATATAAAATTCATCAAGATAGCTTTATTAGTTTTTGAGTTATCGTGCGAACGGACCGACGGACATCGTTAAATCGACTCAGGAGGTGATCCTGATTCAGAATATATATACATGTCCATATCTAACTCGATTCCTTTTGGTGGTTACAAACACCAAACCTTACACCTATACTTTAGGTGTAGGGTATAAAAAGAAAAGAGGAATACGTTAAAAACTATAAAGCTCTTAGACATAAAAACGAATTGAAATACAGAAAAATGAAATTAGACAATATCCACATAGAAAATATTAAAAGACCTCTTAAATTTTCAGACAATCATGAAGATAATGACATTGATATGGCTACTATCATATCTCCCGAACAGCAAACAAACAATGACAATACACAAAATTGACAGCCAGACAGATTATACAATTATAAAAATAGATCAAATTGAATTACCAAATAATTTTGAGATAGTACTCCATATCATAGATCCAAATGAAATAAATAAAGCCATAGACGAATTAGAAAAAACTTTTAAATTACGAACACAGGGATACAATTGTAGGGAAATTATTTTGAAAGAAATAGACGATACAAAGAACATGGTTCATACAATGCTACCATATAAACAAAAAAGAGGACTAATTAATATAGGCGGTACAATTATAAAATGGGTTTTTGGCACTATGGACAATGAAGACAGACAAAAAATAGAAGATCACATATTAACTATTGACAAAAATAACCATAATTTAATAAAAAACATAAATCAACAAATTAAAATAAATGATAATTTCAATAAATCTTTTATAATGATACAAGAAGCAATTAAAAATGATAGACAACAAATGAATCTTCTATACAAATTAGAAACAAAAACCTTTTCATTCAATCTAATAAATGAACAATTATTTAAACTAAATATTATTAAAGATAAAGTTAAACAAATTCAAGATAATATTGCTTCAGCTAGATTAAGTTTGCTACATCCAAATATATTATCAAAAGAAGAAATAATAAAATATAATATAGATTTTAAGAAATTAAATCAAATACGATTAGGATTAGCCAAACATATAAACGGAATGATAATTTTTGCTACGGAATAATAATAAAAATACCAATTGATTATGTAACATTAAACAAAAAAGTAATTATACCTATAAACAATGAAAATAATACATTAATTAAAGAAAAAGTAGAATATACACTAGAATTAAATAATATGAAAGCAAGATAATAAATATCGATGAAAATTCTTTAATTATACAAAATGCTGTAAATTTTGAAATGAATAGTAATTGTGATGAAAGACAATTTACCTTAAATGGAAACTATTTCGTAAATTTTTTTAATTGTAATATTAACATTAATAATGAAAAGTTTTCAAATACAGAATATCATTATATAGAAAAATTTGTAATACCAAGTTTAAATAAAACAGAATCTGAAATTAGCTTATGTTTTGACGACATAGTATTAACAACAAAAGAAAATATTCAAGAAATAAACGAATTAAAATATCATAAACATGTCAATTATGTTGGAATAGCAGGAACTTTAATTATCCTAATTATTTGCTTTGTATTAATAATTATTAAAATAAAATTTATTATAAAAACTCAGGAGATTTTCCAAACTAAGAGGGGGGAGTTACATCCTTAACACATAACGAAAAAGCAATTAAACACTTAATAGAATATTTAGAATCAGGTAAATAATCAATATTAACATATTATAACATATTATAATAATATTAATAACATATTATAACAATATTAATAAATATCATTCGTGTGTGTTTCTCGACTTTCAAAAAGCTTTTGATTATGTAGATCATCAAATTCTTTTACTGAAATTATCTAAATTTAACATTAATTCTAATGAAATAGCTTTTTTTAAATCTTATTTAGATGATAGACGACAAATGGTAAGCGTAAATAATACACTTAATCAACTTAAAACAATTAGAAAAGGTATCCCGCAAGGCTTAATTCTCGGGCCTGATCTCTTCAAAATTTACATTAACGCTATGCAGAAGATGCTGTATTTTTTTTTTTTAATATAATGTAATATAGGGTTTTCCAATTTGAGTGATATGATTTCTTTTAAAAAAGAACACACTAATTGTTTAGGAAATTCAAATGTTTTTTATTTAATGTGAAGTACTATCGATACAATTAAGTTCTGAATAAAATGTCATTCAAATGGCCTCCACGACTTCTTTTGCAGGAACGAATGCGATGAACCCAATTTTTGAGCACTTCTTCCACTAAATCAAGTCGTATGTCATGAATAGCACGTTCAATATTGACTTCTAAAGCTTGACGAGAGTCTGGTTTATTGCTCAAGACCAATGACTTCAAATAACCTCACAAGAAATAGTCTAATGGTGTTTAATCACAACTTCTTGGAGGCCATTCAATGTCACAATTTCTTGAAATAATCGAATCTCGATCGATCGAATCTCATCGAATTATTATTATTATTACTATTATTTTTATTATTATTATTATTATTATTGTTATTATCATTATTATTATTTATTACTATTACTTTTACTATTACTATTCCTATTACTATTCCTATTACCCAAACTCCACAAAAGTTTTCATTCAAAGGTTCCCCGAACAGTAGGGTCGCCAATCAGGCGTAAGGCGCGATTTTGGATTTTGTCCAGGTAACCTAATGATGTTTGAGCAGCGGCAGCCCATATGTGAGAATTATACTCCATCTTAGGTCGAATATATGCTTTATAGATATTGGCCAGATCACTACGGGAAAAATAAGCATTACAGCGAAAAAGAAAACCTAAACATTTGGCAGCATTTTTAGCTATATTAAAAATATGCTCATTCCACAACATTTTTTGATTAGGCTGCATGCCTAAAATATGTAAAATTGCAGAGCGCTGTATATTTTCCATTGGAACGGTAGAATTGTTATAGATTGATCTCTTTTGCAAGAGATCTGACAGCTTTGAGTTTTGGAAGTGTTGAACTGAACTCTGTTTTTAACACCCCAATCAGCTATTTTCGCTAGGTCGTGGTAAACTGAACTAGCCATAATTTCCCTTGTTAAACTGATTGCGGTTGAAGTAGCATTCAGCTTTTTAAAAAATCATAAGATGCCACCAGAGTGCTGTCATCGGCAAAAATATGGATTGGTTGAGGGTAGAAATGAGTAGGTCGTTAATGAAAATTAAGAAGAGATTGGAAGATAAGGAAGAACCTTGTGGAACGCCAGCATTTATTTTATGAGTGTCAGACATAAAACTGTCGACAAGGATACGAATACGACGATTCGAAAGAAAATCCTCAATCCATGCACAGAAGGAGCTACCCAACCCAACTGCCTGATATATGTTCAGAAGAGCAGAATGCCATACTCGATCAAAGGCCTTTGAGATATCGAGAGCTACAACCTTAGATTCACCGGAACAATGAATGCTGGTGTTGAGGTTCTCGCAGAGTCAAGTTAAAAGATCACCTGTAGATTGATGACTGTGAGAGGCGTATTGGCAATCATTTAAAATACGCAAGCTATTCAGGTATCTGAAAAGCCTTTTGTTTACCAAAATTTGCATAATTTTGGAGAGGACCGAAGTGATGGCGATTGGTCGGTAGTTTGAAGGGTCGCTTTTGTCACCTTTTTTTGGGAATTGGAGAAACGTGTGCAACTTTCCATTGATTGGGATATTTACCAGTCGAAAATGAGAGTACGAAAAGATTGCGTAGCGGTTTCGAAATGGCAGAGGCTATATGTTTGAGAACCATAGCTGAAATTCCATCAGAACCAGTGGACTTTCTAACATTCAAATTCGTTAGCACTTTCACTACAGAACATGACCTGAAGTATACCCTTTGAAGAATTTTAACCTTAGTAGGAACAACAGAAGGGTATACTAGAGGTAATTGAGTTGTAGGAGGAAGTGTAGAATTTTCTGCAAACATTTTCAAATAAATATTTTCTGTCCCAACCTTTGTTTATAAAGAAATTTTTGCTGATTGATAATTATCTTGCAATTGTTCCTAGCCGCTTTATAGTCTGCAAGTGACGAATCACATACATTGGTCTTATACTTTTTAAAATGCTCCTCTTTAGATTCGATTGCTTTTCTACAGATGTCATTAAACCATGGCTTGCAACTTGGTTTAAACGGTTTAAAAGAGCTGGGTATGAAGAGTTTCATACCTAGCATAATTATTTTACTAATGACATTATAATTATTTTACTAATAGCATCTTTGCTACCATTTTACTAATGGTATCAAAGTCAATGTTTCTGTGACGGAAACACATTGACCAATCAAAATCAGCTAAAAGACTGTTTAGACCAAACCAGTCAGCCCTGTTGTAGTGCCAAACTAGTCTTTTAGGAATATGATTTAGACTGGCTGGCATTTGTTGCAAAGCTTGTTTTATAAAAGCAATGATCAGAGCCCCCAATTGGAGAGCTAACAGAAATATTATATTTTTCTGGATTTGTGGTCAGGAACAGATCCAAAAGATGCTCGTTGTGACTGCCACGGTCTGGAATTCTAGTAGGGCTCTTAGCAAGTTGAGAAAGTTGGAATAAGTTTGAAAATAGTTCAACTTGCCTGCCTTCCGGTGAGTTGTGACTGGAGAAATGGAGCCAGTTTTTGTTGTGAACATTAAAATCCCCGCCGACGGCTATCTCACATTCTGTATTTTTTTCCAAAATTTTATTAATGTCGTCGGATAGTTTTTCAATGACCATAGTTGTTTCTAGCTCGTTGGCTTGGCGAGTTCTGTAAATAAAACAGAAAGAGATTGTAGCTTTTTCAACTCGGAGTTAAACCCAAAGATAATGGAAAATTGGGTTGGAGCATTTAATATCGAGAAGAGAGTTGAAAGCTACGTCGGAACGTATATATAAAGCGACACCTCGATGATAAATAAAAAGCGGAACCAAAGTAGGCACATCGGATCAGGAACAGACCCGTGGCGGCGATTGCATCAATGGAGCACAAGATAGTAAGAAAACAACTCCGAATTGCCATAAAGAAAAGCAAAATCAAAAAATGAAGAGAATTATGCGAAGAGGTGAATACCGAGCCTTAGGGTACAAGATTGCAATGAAGAAATTGAAAGCTCCAGCAACTGATAGTGCAATGACAGCAGAAAAATTCATATGTATTGGTGATCGCTACCAGTGTCGAGAGAAAATAAGCGCTAAAAATACTCCAGGACTACACTCGAGGACTATCGCGGCGATTGCATCGACGGAGCACAAGATAGTAAGAAAACAACTCCGAATTGCCATAAAGAAAAGCAGAATCAAAAAAATGGGGAGAATTGTGGGAAGAGATGAATACCGAGTCGTGGGGTTTGGGGTACAAGATTGCGATGAAGAAATTGAAAAGCAATGACAGCAGAAAAAATTGAATTCATTCTAGATGCCCTTTTCCCCACACATCCAATAAGAAACGTGATATATTCAGGGTATATAAATGAGGAAATACCAGAATTCACCCTAGGGGAGCTAGAAGCAGCAGCGAGGTCTCTCAGGAACAGGAAAGCACCTGGACCTGACGGGATTCCTAACGAAGCCATAAAAGCAGCAGTCGATGTTTGCCCGGAGACAATGCTAAACATGTACAATACCTGTTTAAAAGAAGGCGTTTTTTGCAAGAGATGGAAGGAGGCAAAACTAGTATTGATAGACAAGGGCAAAGGAGAACGTTTTACGGCTTCATCTTACAGCCCACTATGTATGGTTGACACAGCTGGGAAGCTTCTCGAGAAATTATTAAAAGCTCGACTGGGTATGGCCATGAGTTCTGCAGGTGATTTGGCAGATAAGCAGCTTCGATTTAGGCCGGGAAATCAATGCTAAATGCTATTCAAACGGTCACAAAAATTGCAGAAGCAGCCGAAAGGGGCAACCACTATTCCAGGAAAATGGTTTTTCTTGTTACACTGGACGTTAAGAATGCTTTTAACTCAGCGAGGTGGAATGATATGATAGAGGCATTGCAAAATGTATTCCACATACCCACTTATCTGCAAAGAATCGTAGAAGATTACCTTACAGAACGAAGCTTAGTATACAACACTGAAAGCGGAACCAGAAGGAAACAATTCACCGCAGGTGCTGCCCAAGGGTCCATCTTAGGACAAGACTTGTGGAACGTCGTTTACGATGGATTACATCGAATAGCAATGCCGAAAGGAACTCTACTAGTGAGCTATGCAAACGATGAGGCAGAAGTCACCACAGTATGAAGCGTGGAAGAGGCACAGATCAAATTAACCAAGTCATGAGAAGAGTGTGCAATTGGATGCAACTGCATGGGTTGGAATTAGCAGCAGAAAAAACAGCAATTGTCATCCTAACAAGGAAACAGATTCCAACAATAATTACAATACAAGCTGGCACCCAAACAATAGAGACAAAAGAATCCGCAAAGTACCTGGGCATCATGTTGGACTCAAAACTCACGTTCTGGAAACAAATAAAAGAAGCCGCAGATAAGGCAGCGATAATTACAAATCAAATTAGTATGCTTATGGCGAATATTGGCGGGCCTCAACCAAATAGAACGCGGCTGATCATGACGGTGGCGCAATCCATATTACTGTACGGGGCTGAAATCTGGGCGGACGCTCTTAAAAAAGAGTACTGCAGGAAGCGAGTAACGGCAGTACAACGGAGAGGAGCTCTTCGCGTCGCATGCTCCTATCGAACGGTGTCACATACGGCGGTAAGAGTTAACGCGAACGTTATCCCGATTGATCTGCTTGAGCGCGAGCGGAACGGCATTTTCAATAGGGACCCGGGAACCAGCAAGGAGGAGGCAACAATGGAGACAAGATCGCTCACCATGGCACAATGGCAACAAAGATGGGACAATGATCGGAACGATAGTTGGACAGCACGTATGATTCCTCAGCTAGAAGCTTGGAATAATTGGCTATACGGAGAAGTCAACTTCTATGTCACACAGTTCTTGTGAAGACATAAATACTTTCGTTCGTACCTATTCAAAATGGGTAAAGTAGCCAGCCCGGGGTGCAGACCCTGTAATGCTGTGGAGGATACGGCCTATCAAACATTTTTTGAGCGCGGCTTTGCAGAAGAACACAGACGCTTTTTGGTTGCGGCAATAGGGCCTATAACCTCCGAAAACATCGCCGGCGTTATGCTAGAAAGCGAAGAGCAGTGGGATGCAGTATCAGTTTATATAGAAGCAGTGCTGAGGAAGAAAAAACTTCTAAAATATCTGGAAGATTGATGAAACTTAAATAAGGATCACCGAAAAAACAAACGAAAATAGCACGATCCAACTTGAAGTAATGCGAGAGCGGTTCCAGGCTGGAGTTCATCGTGGGAGCGGAGTGAGTAACCCAGAGAGTTGAGAGCCTCAATTTAACATCACGGGAGTCTCACAGTCTTTTAGAGTGCGGACCCTCTGAAAGCTTTTTAAAAGATTTTTCACCCCTCGCGACAAGAAAAAAAAAAATTATTATTATTATTATTACTATTATTATTATTATTATTATATTATTACTACGACTATCTCACATTCTGGATTTTTTTCCAAAATTCTATTAATATCGCCGGATAGTTTTTCAATGACCACAGTTGTTTCTAGCTCGTTGGCTTGGAGAGTTCTGTAAATAAAACAGAAAAAGATTGAAGCATTTACAACTCGGATTTTCACCCAAAGATAATGGAAAATTGGGTTGGAGCATTTAATATCGAGAAGAGAGTTGAAAGCTACGTCCAAAAGTATATATAAAGCGACACCTCGATGAGAAACAAAAAGCGGAACTAAAATGTAGCTGTTGATACTAAAATTAGTATCATTGCCTATAACCTGAGTTTTGCTTAGGGCTAATATAGCTGGTCTTTCTGAGTGTAGGTGAGCTTCAACTGATTGGAAATTGCTCGCTTAACCTCTAATATTACAAAACTTAATTGCAAAGTTGACGGACATTATTACTATTTGCAACGAAATGGGACTGTGAAAAATTAATTAAAGTTAAAATTAAAAAAAATCAAAATAAAACAAAAATAAAATTCGAAATTTAAATAAAATTTACCCAAACAAAGAAAAAAAAAAGAAATAATCGGATACCAAACGTTAAACTCGAACAGACGGGGAAAAAAAAGGACTGAACCATTATTATTATTACCATTATTTTAATTATTATTATTATTATTATTATTATTATTATTATTATTATTATTATTATTATTATTATTATTATTATTATTATTATTATTATTATTATTATTATTATTATTATTATTATTATTATTATTATTATTATTATTATTATTATTATTATTATTATTATTATTATTATTATTATTATTATTATTATTATTATTATTATTATTATTATTATTATTATTATTATTATTATTATCATTATTATTATTTATTACTATTACTATTACTATTCCTATCACTATTACTATTACTATTACTATTACTATTACTATTACTATTACTATTACTATTACTATTACTATTACTATTACTATTACTATTACTATTACTATTACTATTACTATTACTATTACTATTACTATTACTATTACTATTACTATTACTATTACTATTACTATTACTATTACTATTACTATTACTATTACTATTACTATTACTATTACTATTACTATTACTATTACTATTACTATTACTATTACTATTACTATTACTATTACTATTACTATTACTATTACTATTACTATTACTATTACTATTACTATTACTATTACTATTACTATTACTATTACTATTACTATTACTATTACTATTACTATTACTATTACTATTACTATTACTATTACTATTACTATTACTATTACTATTACTATTACTATTACTATTACTATTACTATTACTATTACTATTACTATTACTATTACTATTACTATTACTATTACTATTACTATTACTATTACTATTACTATTACTATTACTATTACTATTACTATTACTATTACTATTACTATTACTATTACTATTACTATTACTATTACTATTACTATTACTATTACTATTACTATTACTATTACTATTACTATTACTATTACTATTACTATTACTATTACTATTACTATTACTATTACTATTACTATTACTATTACTATTACTATTACTATTACTATTACTATTACTATTACTATTACTATTACTATTACTATTACTATTACTATTACTATTACTATTACTATTACTATTACTATTACTATTACTATTACTATTACTATTACTATTACTATTACTATTACTATTACTATTACTATTACTATTACTATTACTATTACTATTACTATTACTATTACTATTACTATTACTATTACTATTACTATTACTATTACTATTACTATTACTATTACCCAAACTCCAGAAAAGTTTTCCTTTTTACAAAATTATTGTAGGTTTTAGTAAGAAGCAGAGGAGTTCAAGGGAAATATGAATATAAAGAGGACTTAGCGGATAAATTGGAGACGTTTTGAAAAGTTGCAAAGACGAATTATTCGTTTTGAAAAGTTGCAAATTGTATAATGGACCATTTGTTTAAGAGGGGAACACGTTGAATGGAAGCATGTTTCACATTTTAGCGGTTCTCACAATAAAAGAGTTTCCATAACTAGTCTTAAACCACCTAGTAATTTCCACGGTGTAGAAATAGCACTTGAGGCTCCCGTAGTGTTGCGTTGGAATTTTTTAAGTGGAGGCATTATTGATTTCAATTCGTTAGAACAAGTGTCATTAACTACAAGATATCTATAAAAGAGAGATAAAGCTCCAATATTTCGACGTGAGTTAAGAGAAGTAAAGGTTCCCCGAACAGTAGGGTCGCCATTCAGGCGTAAGGCGCGATTTCGGATTTTGTCCAGGTAACCTGATGATGTTTGAGCAGCGCCAGCCTATATGTGAGAATTATACTCCATCTTAGGTCGAATATATGCTTTATAGATATTGGCCAGATCACTAGGGGAAAAATAAGCTTTACAGCGAAAAAGAAAACCTCAACATTTGGCAGCTTTTTTAGCTATATCAAAAATATGCTCATTCCACAACATGTTTTGATTAAGCTGCATGCCTAAAATATTTAAATTTGCAGAGCGCTGTATATTTTCCATTGCAACGGTAGAATTGGTATAGATTGATCTCTTTTGCAAGAGATCTGACAGCTTTGAGTTTTGGAAGTGTTGAACTCAACTCTGTTTTTAGCACCCCAAAAAGCTATTTTCGCTAGGTCGTAGTAAACTGAACTAGCCATAATTTCCCTTTTTAAACTGATTGCGGTTGAAGTAGCTTTCAATTTTTTAAAAAATCATAAGATGCCACCAGAGTGCTGTCATCGGCAAAACTATGAATTGGTTGAGGGTAGAACTGAGTAGGTCCTTAATGAAAATTAAGAAGAGATTGGGAGATAAGGGAGAGCCTTGTGGAACGCCAGTATTTGTTTTATGAGTGTCAGACATAAAACTGTCGACAACGATACGAATACGACGATTCGAAAGAAAATCCTCAATGCATGCACAGAAGGAGCTGCCCAACCCAACTGCCTGACATATGTTCAGAAGAGCAGAATGCCATACTCGATCGAAGGCCTTTGAGATATCGCGAGCTACAACCTCATATTCACCGGAACAATGAATGTTGGTGTTGAGGTTCTCGCAGAGACAAGCTAAAATTTCAGCTGTAGATCGATGACTGCGAGAGCCGTATTGGCGAACATTTAAAATACGCGAGCTATTCAGGTATCTCAAAAGCCTTTTGTTTACCAAAATTTTCATAATTTTGGAAAGGACCGAAGTGATGGCGATTGGTCGATAGTTTGAAGGGTCGCTTTTGTCACCTTTTTTGAGAATTCGAGAAACGTGTGCAACTTTCCATTGACTGGGATATTTACCAGTCGAAAATGAGAGTACGACAAATTGCGTAGAGGTTTCGAAATGGAAGAGGCTATATGTTTGAGAACCATAGCTGGAATTCCATCAGGACCAGTGGATTTTCTAACATTCAGATTCGTTAGCACTTTCACTTCAAAACATGACCTGAAGTATACAATTTGAAGAATTTTAACTTTAGTAGGAGCAACAGAAGGGTATACTGGAGGTAATTGAGTTGTAGGAGGAAGTGTAGAAATTTCTGCAAAAATTTTGGCGAACAAATTAGCTTTACCAATAGAATCGGAAATGATAGAGTAGCCGGTATCAATCAGCGGAGGAAACGATGAACCACAAAAGTTGTTCTTTACACTTTTTGCAAAAGTCCAAAAGGAGCGATTGCAGTGAGGGAGATTAAATACTTTCTGTCCCAACCTTTGGTTATAAAGAAACTTTTGCTGATTGATAGTTATCTTGCGATTGTTCCAAGCCGCTTTATAGCCTGCAAGTGACGAATCAGATACATTGGTCTTGTACTTTTTAAAATGCTCCTCTTTAGATTCGATTGCTTTTCTACAGATATCATTAAACCATGGCTTGCAACTTGGTTTAAACGGTTTGGCAGCTTTTTTAGCTATATCAAAAATATGCTCATTCCACAACATGTTTTGATTAAGCTGCATGCCTAAAATATTTAAATTTGCAGAGCGCTGTATATTTTCCATTGCAACGGTAGAATTGGTATAGATTGATCTCTTTTGCAAGAGATCGATTGCTTTTCTACAGATATCATTAAACCATGGCTTGCAACTTGGTTTAAACGGTTTAAAAGAGGAGGGTATGAAGAGTTTCATACCTATCATAATTATTTTACTAATGGCATCATAATTTGAGATTATCTCCAAAACCAACTAAGATATAACCTTCATATTTTTCAGAGTGGTGTTGTTTCATGTTTTATTTAAGTCTCTGTATTTGAGAGGGTTTGGTTCATGGGTTCGGATCTTGGAGGCTTTCGAACGAGCCCCAGAGCAAACGAGTATATCTCCACAACCCACAAAGATAGAACCTTTATTTTTAGTACAAGGGTGTACTGTTATGTTTCCTTTTCTATAAAATTGGAAACTGACATTTCAAAAAATTTGAACCATGGGTTTGTATTTTGGAAACGAATTGCATCGACTTACTGTTACATTTACTTGTTATCTTATTATTATTATTCTTATTATTCTTATTATTATTATAATTTTTGTTATTATTATTATTATTTTTATTATTATTATTATTATTATTATTATTATTATTATTATTATTTTTATTATGATTATTATTATTATTATGATTATTATGATTTTTATTATGATTATTATTATTATTCTTATTATTCTTATTATTATTATTAATATTATTATTATTATTATTTTTATTATTTTTATTATTATTAATAGTATTATTATTATTATTAATATCATTATTTATATTATTATTATTACTATTATTATTATTATTAATAGTATTAATATAATTATTATTATTATTCTTATTCTTATTATTATTATTAATATAATTATTATTATTATTTTTATTATTGTTAATGTTATTTAGATTATTATTATTTTATTTTTATTTTTTTATTTATTCATTTATTTAGTATTATATACTATTAATAAAATTTATTACAAATTTAAATTCATTTTTAAATTCATTTTTAAATTACTCCATATTATAAATTATTCAGTTACAATTCAATATTATTTAGTTTCAAATTCAAACTCAGTTACAAAATTTTTTTATAAATTTAAAATTCAACAATACATACAACATTAATAGGTATATACAAAAAATATAATATAAAATTAAGCGAAATATTTCTCTAAGAGAAATTAAAAAAAAAAGAATATTATTAAAATATAAGATATACATTATTTATTTAAAATATGATTTATTAAAAGTTTTTTAAATTCTCTTAAATTTTTTTCATTTTTAATGTTGTTAGGTAGGTCATTAAACCATTTCAAACCGTTATACATGACATTTTTTTTTACATTTTCATTTCGAAAGAAATTAAGTCTGAAGTTGAAAATATTTCTAAGATGATAATGGTGTACATCCTGGACGAGAGTTAAATTTCTAGTTAAGTAGTGCGGTAGAAGACCATTCTTCATTTTGAAGACAAAAACCAATACATTTAGTTTCATAATTTGATGTATATTGAGCCATTTTAGAGTTCTTAGCATTACATTTACTGAGCTATATCTATTTAATTTCAGAATTATCCTCATGCCCCAATTTTGTAGTTTTTGCAATCTGACCAAACACTCATTAGTTGTAAAGGCAGTAATAGTTGAACAGTATTCAAAATTTTGTTTAATGATGGTGTTATATATATTTATTGCACATTTAGTTGAAACCTTATTTCTAATATTTTTGAAAAAGCTTAACTTTTTTGCTACCTTTTTACAGATATAATCGATATTGCTTTGAAATTGAGTTTATCATCAATTATTATTCCCAAATATTTGATCTCATTGACTATATCAATTTGTACATTTTCTATCAAAATATCAGCATTCAAAATTCCATTCAAACACATGGCTTTAGTTTTAGGTACATTCAAACTAAGTTTATTCATTTTCATCCATCCGTTAAGTAAATTCAAATCTTCATTAATTTTACAAACACAATCATCAATAGAATCACTTACAAAGTACATTAACGCATCATCAGCAAACAAGAGTATTTTTGAATATTTCACAGCCTTTTCAATATCATTGATAAAAATTAAAAATAGAAGTACTCCTAATATTGTACCTTGCGGTACCCCCAACGGTACTATTATGGAGGATGAACGTGCCCATTCACCCTAGTTTTCTGCTTTCTATTATGCAGGTATGATTTAAACCATTCATATTCACTGTTACGTACACCATATTTCTCCATTTTTTTCAGTAGCAATTTCCGATCAACAGTTTCAAATGCTCTTTTTAAATCAATGAAGACAGCAATTATTACTTTTTTGTTATATATCTCAACTTTCCAATTGGCAATGATTAAGTTCAGTAAAGTTTCACAACTATGGTTATTACGAAAACCAGATTGATTTTCAGTTATTATATTATTCTCTTCAAGATATTTATTAAGTTGCATATTAACTATTTTTTCAATGATTTTTGCCTCCCATGTTATCATATTAATTGGACGAAATTCGTTATATTTTTTTGAGTTTTTAATCTTTTCAATAGGGATAACCAATGTTTCTTTCCATTTATCCGGATAAATACCTGTCTCTAGAGATTCATTTATTATTTCCAGTAGATTTTCGCCTAATAGATCGTAGTTCTCCGAAATTAGTTTTGTGTTTACAAAGTTAATATCTTTTTTTTTATTCATGTTTTTAATACATAATTTAAGCGATTCAGAGGAGACCCTTTCAAATTTAAATACACTTTGCCTGTATTCAATCATATCATTGTAATCCATATGCGAAATTCCACTATTAATATCGACAATACTATTAACAAAATATTGATTGAATTTTTCAGCAATTTCACCAGCATCATTTACTACCCCGTCTGCAAACATAATTTCTTTAATGTTACCTGTTTTATTGTTGTTTAAAACCATTTCCTTAATCGTTCGCCACATACTTTTCTGGTCTTTCGACGTTTCAATTTTATTATTAACATAATTATTTTTCGCCTGATCTAATTTATTTTTGTAGAAATTCCTAATTTTTCTGTAATTTTCCCACTCTGTTTCATTATTTATCCAAGCAGCAATTTTATACTGATTGACTTTGCTATTTTTCAACAAGGCTAATTCGTTACAAAACCATGCATTACTCTTGATATTAGAAATTTTTTTTGTTACAACAAATTTAC
Organism: Poecilobothrus nobilitatus; assembly: GCA_947095535.1. Classification (NCBI taxonomy): domain Eukaryota; kingdom Metazoa; phylum Arthropoda; class Insecta; order Diptera; family Dolichopodidae; genus Poecilobothrus; species Poecilobothrus nobilitatus. Next base: position 197,472,367 of record OX352772.1, read on the forward strand.
TTACTACTTTTTTAAGAGAATTACTAAAGATACAAGCTTTTTCATTACAAGGAAGAAAGAATTTTGTAGTTAAATTGCTCCTTGATATTAAATTCCGCATGCTGGAAATATCATATTTTAGTGTTTTTAAACTTCTGGAATTTATAGTGGTTGGTTCAGTATTAATTATATCAATTACTAAGCTTTCATGATCACTGATTTTGAAATTATTATTAATCTTCACCGAAATTTCTGACAAACGATTGGTGATCACATAGTCTATTAACGATTTGCTATTTTTGTAAATTCTCGTAGGTTGATTAATAATTTGCTTAAAACCCATATCATTAATTATTTGAGCTATTTTTGTCGACTTTATTGATTTTTCTAACCAATTAATATTAAAGTCACCCATTATTATACTTTGATTATTTAATTCATATAGCTCCTCTATTTGTTTTTCAATAGTTTCCAAAAAATCATTAATATTATAGGCACTATTCGGTGATTTATACAACGCTGCTAAATAAATTTTAACATTATTTTTGTAAACTCTAACAACTAGCCACCATAATTTTAAATTAATTGAAATTTTTTTAACAATATTAAAATTCCACGTTTCTTTGATATAAAATAAAACTCCCCCAGTATGTCGTGATTCCGTGTTGTTTCTAATTATGTTATAATTTTCAATATTTATTAAATTATCATCATCATTTTCATTTAAGTGCGTTTCAGATAGACATATAAATTCAAAATTGTTTGTGTTTACAATATTTTCTAATTCATTAAAATTATTGACCGCCCCTTGTATATTCAAATATAAACCACTACATTTAGATATTATATTATCATCATCTTTAATTGATTGCTAATATATTTTCTTTTTTTCATTTTGCATCTTTTTCTGATATACACTACAACTAATATCAAACGCATTATGATTAACATCAAGCTTGAGATGCAACTCTTTATTTACACGGATACAATTACAACATTTATTCTCTTTAGATTCACACTTATGCTCATTAAGCTCACCAGTATATGTTTCTGCACATGTAGCACATATTTTTTTATTTGTACATTTACTACTAACATGACCATATCCCAGACAATTAAAACATCTCACAACATGCGTACCATCAAACACTTTACATACATCCCATCCAATTTTAATTTTTCCTACTTTCATTATATTATCATATGATTCAAGATCTGTCTCAATTACAGCAACACAGATTATTTTCAATTAAATTTATTTTTGATTTTATTTCATTTTTTGTAATTAAAGAACTCTGACTTTTGTCTTTTGGTTTTATAATTACTTTTGAACATGCTCCTGCTACTTCAGCATATGATTTATTTAAATTACATACCTTTTCTAATTTTTCCTTAATGTTATTATCATTCATTCTCATATTATGCATACTTTCACAAATTAACTCAATTTTTTCCTTTTGCTCTTCAATTGCATTTTTTATATCTTCAACACTCTCATCCATTGATTCTACATGCTCCTCAATTGTTTTTAATAATGTATTTTTTTCTCTGCATTCCATACACATAAATATTATATAATTATTTGATTTTATCAAATTTAAATCACATACTGCTAAGCCAACACATTTAATGTGAAATATTATTATTATTACTATT
>OX352772.1:197498045-197505545 GCA_947095535.1 Poecilobothrus nobilitatus
ATACTACGAAAAAAAATTAAAGGATTTCCAGACAATGTGGGACGCTTTCGAAGAGGGTCATAGATCCATTCTATTCTTCAGTGTGAGCGAAGAACTAGAAATTAACCATGAATATATTGAGAATGACGTGCATGCGGAGACACAGAGTTTTTTTGACAACAATTATCATGCCATGTTGGAGAAATACCAAGAGGAGGTGAAGAGAGATACGACTTCTGTCGAAACTCCAGTAACCATAGCAAACATATCGAAGGAGAATCGGAAATACATTGATAGCGGAATTCAACTTCCAAAAATTTCATTTGAAAAATTTGGCGGGGACTACACGAAATGGCCAACTTTCCATGATCTATTCACAACAATGATACATAATAATGAATCGCTATCGGATGTACAAAAACTTCAATATCTGAAAGTACAGCTAATCGGTGAACCTGAGCAATTACTTCGTCATTTTCAGGTTACCGAAAGGAATTATGTGGCTGCATGGGAATTGTTGATGGAGAGATATGATAATAAGAGGGTGCTCGTCAACAATCAACTAAAGAGGCTTTTGAACCACAACACGACCATCAATGAGAATGCACAGGGCATTAAGGGGTTGTTGGATACAACATTTGAATGTTTACAAGCTTTAAATAATTTAGATATAAACACAGAAACATGGGATCCAATAGTCACGTTTATCGTCACCCAAAGATTGCCGCAAGCAACTCATCAGTTATGGGAACAAGAAATAAGCAAAACTAAAACAATTACCAGCCTTAAGACGTTAAAGGAATTTTTAGAAGCCAGATTTAGAGCGTTGGAAGCTGTAAATTCAAGAGGACCAATAAAAGCAGAATTCAAAAATACAAATAGTAATATCAAAGTTAAACCAACAATCAAGAATTTCCATTTACAAACAAATTCGATGTGCTCGTTGTGCAATGGCCACCATGTTATAAGAAGATGTCAAAAATTTTTAGCATTAAATCCTTTAAAACGGTCAGAAATTGTACGAGAAAAACGACTATGTTTAAATTGTTTGGGAGCTGGGCATATGCTGAAAGACTGTTCAAGTCAGCATACATGTGTTCATTGTAACAAGCGTCATCATACTCTCATCCACTTCAAAATGAATAATGTTATAGTGGACAATCATTCCAATGGTGGCACCAGAGCAGTCTCCAGTCCTTCCACATCACGTCAAAATGACACAGTTATAGCGACAAACCACATATTAAATGTTGATAGTCCAGAATTTATACCGTCAGTTCATCACAATCGCACACATGACAATAACTCATTTAGGTATAAAGGTCGAGCTCATCAAATTCTACTTGCAACAGCATTATTAAGAATTCTAAGCCCAACCGGAGAAGAAGGTGTAGTGAGAGCCCTGATAGATCAAGGATCACAGGCTTCATTCATAACAGAGAAGGTGGTTCAAAGGTATAGATTAACAAAGGAAGCAATCAACGCTACAATCCAAAGTATTGGTCGAGAAAAAGTACACTCTGTCAAGTCACGTGTTAGATTTACTTTGAAATCTCTTCATCAAGATATTGACATCAATGTGGAAGGTTTGGTACTACCGAAACTTACAAATTTGTTACCTCAAACTGATATACAAAATAGACATTGGAAACACATAGAAGGTTTAGAACTAGCTGATCCGAAGTTTTACGAACCCGGTCAGATCGATGTACTTTTGGGTGCTGACGTGTTCAGTCAAATTTTGTTAGAAGGTTTAATGAAGGGGGAACCAGGTATGCCGATCGCACAGCAAACCATATTTGGTTGGATTTTATCAGGCAAGAATCATGAATCCGCACCACAAAATGTGACCATAAGGAATTTTCATTTATCTTTAAATCTAGAAAAGCAGCTAAAATCTTTTTGGGAGGTGGAAGAAGTGCAAAACACTGTTTTGCAAACAGAAGAAGAGAAAGAATGTGAAAGGATATATACCGAAACAACAACGCGGCGTGCAGATGGTACTTATGAAGTTCAGCTACTATTTAGAACAACGACACATAGTGACTTTTTAGGTCCATCTAGAAACATAGCACTACAAAGGCTATACCAATTAGAAAAGCGTTTTAAAAATAATGTAGAGTTGAAATCAGAATATATTAAATGTATCAATGAGTACAAAACATTGGGTCACATGAGTCTAGTTGATCCAGAAGAGCTCTTTCAAAACAGTGGGCCAAACATCTTGTCGTATAAAACCAGCTACCTGCCTCATCACGGGGTTATTAAAGATACGAGTACCACAACAAAACTTCGAGTAGTATTCGATGCTTCTAGGGCGACAAAAAGTGGCAAGTCTTTAAATGACATATTGTTAAAAGGACCAACGATTCAAGATGAGTTGTTGACAATATTGATCAGATGGCGAAAACATCGAGTTGCCTTCACGGCCGACATCGAAAAGATGTATCGTCAAATATGGATAAAGAATGGGCACACGGAATATCAGAGAATAGTGTGGAGGGAAGATCCATCCCTTGAAATTCGAGATTACAAATTATTAACAGTCACGTTTGGCACAAAAAGTGCACCATACTTAGCAGTGAAAACTCTAAAAAAACTGGCACATGATGAAATGGATAATTTTCCTGTAGGATGCAGAATCATAAACAATGACTTTTACGTCGATGATCTGTTGTCGGGAGCAGATGACGTTGAAACAGCATTACAGGCTCAACAACAGATCATAAGCGCCACAAGATCGGCAGGATTCTCATTACGAAAATGGATGTCTAATAGTAACAAATTATTGCGATCATTGCCACTAGAAGATTGCGAAAAATTACTTCCAGATCAAAACAATGACGCAGAGACTACTCGAACTTTGGGTATACATTGGAATCCAAAGAACGATTCTTGTGGATATTCCATCAACCTTGAAGAAGCTCCTGTGACTTGGACTAAAAGAAGCATATTATCACAAATCGCAAAGTTATTTGATCCTATGGGATGGTTAGCCCCAATTATCATATCGGCCAAAATTATCATGCAAAGGTTATGGCTATCAGGGTTACAATGGGATGATGAAGTAACAGCTGATTTAAGAAGGGAATGGATTAAATACTTTCAAAATTTAGAGAAAATTAAGAGAATTTCCATTAAAAGATGGATCGGATATTCCGAAAAAGATACAGCTATTGAGTTACATGTCTTTTCAGACGCTTCTACAAAGGGTTACGCAGCTGTCGTGTATATGAGTACGACAGATTCTAATGGCACAAGATCAACATCGATTATCATTTCTAAGACAAAGGTTGCACCAATAAAGACCATATCGTTGCCACGACTTGAATTATGCGCTGCCGTATTAGGAGCCAAACTCTTAAAATATACTCTACAGGCTCTACGAATATCAAAACCAATAAAATTATTTGGATGGACAGATTCCGAAATTGTACTCGTATGGCTTGAAAATCACCCAACAAAATGGACAACGTTCGTCGCCAACAGGGTTTCACACATTCACGAGCTGGTTGGTCAAAATATTTGGAATCATGTACCGACAAAACAAAATCCCGCAGACGTCGCGTCAAGAGGTTTATGCCCATCTGAACTTGAAAACCATCCCTTATGGTGGCATGGTCCAGACTGGCTAATGAAATCATACACACATTGGCCAAATAAGAGGGAAGCCCATACCAGCCTTGAACAAAGAAAGCTTCAGATAAATCTTGTATTACCAACATTGAATAACGATATAATCGAGAACCAATTTTCGTCATATACAAAATTAATTCGCGTGCTAGCATACTGTCACCGATTCATTGCAAATTGTAAACTCAAAGAGAAAGATAGGAGAGAAACCCACTATTTAAAATCAAATGAGATTAAGCAGGCGTTCAAACATTTAATAAAGCGGGCCCAACAAAGGACATTTTCAAGAGAGGTAGCTATGTGTAAACGAAATGATAATTTAAAAAAGGGTACTTTAATAAAATTAAATCCGATTTTAGATCAAGAAGGTATCTTACAAGTGGGGGGTCGTCTTAAGTTTTCAGAACTTCCGTATTCAGAAAAACATCCAATCATTTTATGCGACAAAGATATTTTCACAAAATTATTAATTGAAAAGGTTCATAAAGAGTGTCTACATGGTGGACCACAACTGATGATGTCCATACTAAGAAAACAATTTTGGATTATTAATGCTCGGAATACGATCCGTTTTCAAATATACAAATGCATTCCGTGCTTTAAACAAAGGGCTGAAACACGAACTCAACTAATGGGCGAGTTACCAAAAAGACGAGTGCAGATGGCCAGACCATTCCTACATTCTGGTTTAGATTATTGTGGCCCATTCGAGTTGAAAACCCACAAAGGAAGAGGTGCTAAACGGTATAAGTCATATGTAGCTCTTTTCATTTGTATGTCAGTCAAAGCTATTCACCTGGAATTAGTAACAGATATGTCAGCAGAAGGATTTATAGCTGCTTATCGAAGATTTTGTTCTCGTCGTGGATTCTGTACCGATCTATATTGCGATTGTGGTACTAATTTTGTAGGCGCACATAAAATATTAAAAAATCAAACACATTTTATGGTAGGAGATATAAAAATGGAAGTTGCTGAATTTATGGAAAATGTCGGAGTTAATTTTCACTTCAATCCCCCTGGTTCACCACACTTCGGCGGTCTATGGGAAGCTGGAGTTCGCTCAACTAAACATCACTTAAAAAGAGTGTTAAATAATATCACACTAACATACGAGGAGTTCTCCACGGTATTAACACAAATCGAAGCATGCTTAAATTCAAGGCCACTTTGTGAAATGCCAAGTGATCCTCAAGATTTATTACCGCTAACCCCAGCTCATTTCTTAATTGGTGATAGCTTGTTATCTACACCCCAACAATGTGTTTTGGACTTGAATGTGAATAGACTGGATCGTTGGCAACATTTGCAACATATCCTGCAGAGTTTTTGGGGACGATGGAATACCGAATATTTAAGCCGTTTACAACAACGCCCTAAATGGAACCGAACACGCGAAAATTTAAAGATAAATGATTTAGTCATAGTAAAGGACGAAAATCTTCCACCGAGTAAATGGCTTCTCGCTAGAGTTATAGATACTCATTCGGGCTCTGATGGATTAGTACGAGTAGTGAGCGTTCGCACGAAAAATTCAATTTTCAAACGACCCATTTCCAAATTATGTGTTCTACCAATCGGAAACCAACCGCTTGACCAAACTGATCATAATTCGCAAAATCAAACCGATTCTAAATTAAAATCAAACTAAATCATTCATATAATCAAACATTCAAAATCACATACAATTCAATAGCACACTTATAAAACTATCAAATTCGTTTTTTTTCCTATACAACTCATACACAAAATTTCTAAATTTATAACACACTTAAAAAAAAAAATAATATCATATTAACAATTTCTCACCATTACGTTCCTAGTTAGTTGAATGCGCAGTTCCAGATAGTGAGTAAGGGGCACTATATCCTCTATCTTCGGTGTCAGCGATCGTTCCGGTATAGACGTTGTCGTTTCAAGGATGATAACAATTTCAAAACAACCTAAAAACCTAAAAACCAAATGGCAGAATAAGTTTTTTTGTTTATCATATAAAAGTTGTATATAATTTTATTAAAATTTTTTTTTTTTTTAGTTTAAAGAGAAACCTGAATTGATTTTAGATTTAGATATTCCTACGTAATATCAAGGGGGGGAGAATGTTCCGTCAGCGCATTACATGGATTTACCTACAATAGAAAATAAGAAAACACAAAGAAACACATCAACAAAATATTTAAATTTATACTTATCTGAAATATGGGAGTTGAATCGTCACCATGTCACCGAGTCACCAAGTCATCTCTCACCAACAATATAATGTATTAATATTCTGTAATATAATAATACAATATAATAAGATTCTGTAATATAATAATATAATTTAGTATTTTGTTTATTACTTACGTGTTTATTGTTTACTTACCTTAAATGTATGTGACAAATATTGTTATGTCACATATTAATTCACAATAATTACTTTTTTTTCAATAATATTTCATTTCTATTGTTTCACTTAGTTAAATATTAAAATTGAATTATAGAAATAAATTATTAAATTATATTTACATTAATTCTAATAGATGGCTCTGATCCATAATCATGGAATATTATTATAGAACATAATGTTAATTATTTCTGCACACTTAAAACTTATAATGTTAATTATTTCTGTAAACTTCAACTGGAATGTGAAACTTTAAATAATTGTATATAAAAATGTAAACTGTTAAAACAGATGCGATTAATTATATTTTTTTTCTTATGTACTTTAAATTATGTACTTTGAAATGATTTAAATTTTAAACAAAAGTCATTGACCTCGAACGGTTATATTTTAAACAAGTTGTAAAGATAAGTTTAATGTTAGATTGTTTTAGAATTTTTTAGATCAATCGTTGATTAACTTTCGAAAGGAAAACATGTAAATTGTAATTTAGAAATAAAAAAAATAAAGTTTTTTTATTACGTATAAATTATTAAAATAATAATTATAATAATAGTCATAATAATAATAATAATAAAAATAATAATAACAAAAATAATAATAATAATAACAATAATAATAATAGCAATAATAATAACAAAAATGATAATAATAATAATAATAATAATGATAATAATAATAACAATAATAATAATAACAATAATAATAATAACAATAATAATAATAATGTCATCATCATCTGTGTCATCATTAAATCATCAAAAAGACTTAAAGACATTTTTTTTTTTTTATATACAATGTGAATATACCCATGCAACAATATTGGAGCATGAATATTGAATTATCGATTTGGATTTATTTAATTCGACATTCCCCCTATCGATGATTCAATATACAGTCAAAATTTTAAGAATTAAATTTCATAATTACAATTGATTACAATTCATTCAATTCAATCAAAATTACTTTTCAAAATTTTAAGCTACTAAAATCAAATGTTCAGATTAATTAAATTCAAACAATTTTCTATTTTTAATTTTGACAAACTTTTTGTATGAATACTGATTATTCCCAAATTCTTTTGTTCTCTGCAAAAATGATAACGAAGGTCTATGTGTTTAGATTTGTTGTAAACTGGTTGATTATTGCACAAATTGACTGCACTTTGGTTATCACAATATACAGCTGTTTCTTTCGTCAGAAAATGATTAAATCCCAGTTCTTTTAATAAGGTTCTTAAATAAATTACTTCCTTCACTACCTCAGATAATGCGATGTATTCCGCTTCCATTGTCGATAATGCAATTGATTTTTGTTTTTGTGATTTCCAACTAACTGGTCCATTAGACATCATAATAACATATCCCGAGCAAGACTTCCTATCCTTAGAGTCATTTGCCCAGTCTGAATCACTGAATGCTTTTATACTTGGGTCACCTTCACTATATTTGATTTAGAATTTTCTTGTTCCAGCTAAATAACGTAAAATTCGTTTGGCAGCT
>OX352772.1:197550545-197562650 GCA_947095535.1 Poecilobothrus nobilitatus
AAATAGCAAAGAGTTGAATAATTCATCAAGACGTGTTTTAAGGTCAGCAGCAGCTAATACGCAAACAGAACTTAATTTTCCAATTCGTAAGAATAAATCCGCAAGCTCATGGACAACATACAAGTAAATAATGAAATTTACGTCACTTTACTCAGTGATTCATCTATGAACTATTATCCAGAAAATTCATTATCATCTTTTTCAAATAAAATGAATAAATACATGTGTGATTCAAGGTGGAAAGTCGGTATTTCAGAAATGTATGTTAATGATTTCGTTCCAAATGTGTATGGTGAAGAATGGGAAAAAAGTACTCAAATATTTATTAAAGGTATGCAGAAAGATATGATAGGAGTTGGAACATCATATATTCCATACATAGAAAAACAAATGATATGCGACTGGAAAGTTTTTCTACTACCAACACTAATTCAAAATATACGCCCACTTAATAGATTTACAAGAAAAGAAGTTGAACGACAGTTGATATGGGGAATTTTTAATTTTATAAACGATGAATTTCATTATACACAATCAGCAATAGCTGAGGAGCTGCCTAAAAATATAAGTTACACTACAATATGTGTTACTAAGCCTAAAATAGATATAAAAATAAGAGCAAATTATGCTTATACCCTGGAAGGACTTTTGACAACTTGTTTCAATCAAGTATCTTCGAAAGTTACAGATTTTAAAAAATATAAAACACGTGTAATAGAAGCTTTCAAAACTTTTATAGATAGTGTACAATTGATTCCAATTATTAAACCAGATATGTTTTTTATATACACAGATATAATTGAACCGCAAAAAATAGGTGATAAAGATGTAAGGTGTTTAAGATCTGTTAACATACAAAATGCTTTCACTGATACTGTAAAAGAATTCAAGAATATTCAATATTGCAATGTGGAGAAATCATTTAATAACATTTCATTACTTTTATGTGATAAATATGGATACAAAATAAACTTTTCTAATAGTTCAATTCCAACAAAAATTGTATTACATTTTAAAAAAGTATAAATAAAAGCGATTTTACAAAATTATATATTATTTTATTTTATTCATTATGGAGAGAGTATACTATAAGTATTATTTAATTCAATCTGGTAGGGGACTTGATGATATCGGCCCTTTATTACATTCAACCGTATCTTTTCAAAGAGGTCGTGGATTGGGAAGCTTTTTTGGGGGACTTTTTAGATATTTGAAACCATTATTTACTTCAGGCGCTGATATTTTGAAAAAAGAGGTTATTAACTCTGGTATCAATGCTTTATCTGATATTGCATCTGGTGCAAATGTAAAAGAAGTTATGCAAGATCGTAGTAAAGAAATTGTTAAAAATGTACGACGTGGCGCCGTACGAAAACTGAATGAAATGTATGGTTCTGGTAAAAGAAAACGAAAAGCTATAAAAAGACCATTCATTAAGAATTTAAATTATTTTACTTCAAAACGACGCAAAGATAATAACAAAAAGAAGCAAAAAGATATTTTTAATTAATTATGATTGAGTGTATGAAATCTGAGTTGGATATTTTTAAAACCCAACCCATTCAGTCTAGCATTTTACGATCTGAAGAAGTTTCCTGCAATCCTATTGCTTCTTTAGACAACCCTTCAACTATTGAATTTGTTTCACTGGGTCATGGCGATACATATAGAGATTTGTCTTCTACATATTTGAGATTAAAAGTACAGATCTTAAAGAAAGATGGAACTCAATGGAATAAAGATAAAGATAAAAAAACTGATGGAACACCTATACCACAACCAAGTGTAGTTAATAACATTTTACATTCTTTAATAAAACAATGTAATGTTCAATTAAATGGCAAGAATATAACACCATCTGATGGAAATTATCACTATAGAGCTTATATTGAATCATTATTGAATTATGGTACAGATGCCGCTGCAACACATTTAGAATGTGCAGGATGGATTCTAGATAAAGCAAATATAGCAAAATCTGATAATAATGGATCAAAAGAGCGCGAAAAATTGTTTCATAATAGCAGTGTAGTGGAACTTATGGGTAAACTACACGTAGATATGTTTAATCAACCTACTCTACTTATAAATAATGTTGACATTCGTATAGTTTTAACACTTGAAAAACCAGATTTTTATCTTTTTGCAGACGATTCTGATGAATCACAATTAAAAATTATAGAAGCCACGCTATTTATGAGGCATGTTACCGTTAATCCAAGCGTGCTGTTAGCACACAATGCTGTTCTTGCGAAATCAAATGCTAAATATAATTATAAACGCGTTGAAGTAAAAAGTTTTACAATTCCAATGAACAGCTCATCAATTTTACTAGACAATGTTTTCATTGGGCAGTTACCAAATACAATAATTTTTTGCATGACAGAAAATGTGGGTTACTCTGGAAAAAGGTCAAAAAACCCATATAATTTTAAGCATTTTGATATTTCACAATTTTTGCTTTATGTAAATGGTGTGCAAATTCCTAACACTGCAATTGAAACTAGTTTCTCAGAGGAGAATAATTGTCATACTCGTGCGTATCACACACTTTTTTCAGGTACCGGAATATATCATAACGATAAAGGTCATCAGATAACAAAATCTATGTTTAGTAATGGATTTTTTATACTAGCTTTTGATTTAACTCCAGATGCATCTGGAAATGAAGTATGTCAAGGTTTACTAAATCAGGGTACAGTTAGAATTGAGGCAAGGCTATCAAAACCACTTACATCTACACTAACTGCTATTGTTTATGGAGAATTTGATGCAAGCATACAAATTGATAAAAATCGAAACATATTTACAAATCTATAAATAGAATACTGAAACATATATTTGAATATTCGACAAGATGTCGTCATCCTGTGCACTTGTGGATGTGAAGTTTTGTTGTGATGATAAAAATACTTTATTTGTAAAAGATCTTTGTTTAGTTGGAATTAAAGAACCTTGTAAAAAATTTGTAAAAGAGTTTACTTACAAATTTCCAACCAAAGAAATTATAAATGAAAATTTTGAAAATTACTCTTTCGGAACTGTACATAATGATCAAATTAATAAAGAATTAAGACAAGTACTAGAAAAATTTGATGTTATTGTAACAAATGAAAAAATAAAAAAGGAGTTTTTAATGAACTACATTAATGAAATTAGTAGAGTGTATGATTTGAGTCAGTTTGAGTCATGAACACTTTAGAAATAATTAGTGTTTTAAAATGTAACAAATTTACAAACAAATATTTTAAGGGAGTTTTTGCTTTAGACAAAATTCCAAATATATTAGAAAAACCAACTTTTTTAATTGTAAACACTGACAAGATAAAAGATCCTGGAACACATTGGTTTGCTCTTTATTTTCCAAAGCATGGTTGCACAGAATATTTTGATTCGTATGGTGGAGTTCCAGATAAACCGGAAATTTTGAAATACTTGAAAAATCAGTGCATAGTTTTTAATAATAGGCAGATACAGGGTATTCTTTCGGATGTATGTGGGCAATACTGTTGCGTTTATGGCTGGTATAGATGTTTTGGTTTAAGTATGAAAACTTTTTTGAACGAGTTTCACAAAGATAATCATATAGAAAACGACAATCTGATTATTAATATGTTTTACAACTTATTTGGAAATTTAAATTTTTCACAATCTTGTGTACCTCAGCAATATAATTAATATTTAAAAACTTTAGTTAAAACGTATTAATGGAAGATCAAAGTTCGAACACAAATTTGATGTTGAGCTATACATATTTTCTCAACAGAAATCAGTCATTAAAAGTTCTTGTTGGTTTTGATACAGAATCTCTTGTAGCAACTTGCATTTTTCACCGTATTGGAAAAAAGCCAGCTATTTTAAAATATCATGATTGGTGTAAGTTCTATCAGCAATTTTATGAAAAGTACTCTAAACAAACAATAAAGAATACAAAATTATGTTTACAATATGGGTTAAAAATTGTTATTGGCCGATGTCTTAGTATCAACAAGGAGGAAGCTGGCATATTTTACAACTTAATTGATTTTCTTCAAGCTGTAATGATACACAATAAAAATGCTGAATCAAATGTACGGGAATATGTTTTTAAATATATCAAAACGTGTCAAGAAAAACATGTTATGAAATTGCATGAAGAAATATATATTCCAATACAACGTTATAGTGTTCAATGCAATTATTCTAGATTGTTTTTTGAAATACCTGTACTACTAGAAAATAAAATTTGTAATATTTTAGTCAAGAACAACAATAAATGAAAATTTGTAAAATTTATTTAATTTATTTAATTTGTTTTTATTATAAAAATAGGTACTTATAAGATACATTTATACAAGTATTTTTATATATTATTTGAGGTTACAAATTATTTCTAAAAAGTTCTGCAAAATAGTCCGGATCGCCTTCTTGGTTATTTATGTCCCAAATTTGTTGCTGCACTATATCTTCATCTAAATCTTGAAACGGTGGTATAAATTCTTCCGTTTCCATTAATTCTTCCTCATCTACAGTGGATGTAATTTCATCAACTTGAATCTCATTTTGTATACTGACTATTGAAGTTTCCTCAGTATATGGAAATGTTGTTGAATCAGGTTCCATTTTTTTTTTTTCTTTTTTTTCTTAGCAAAATATCTAAGCAAAATTGAATCAAAAATGATTTGTCAGAAAAATTACATCGCGTTATATACTGTAGAACCCAGTCAAAATTCAAAGTTTTCAGAGTATATATAAATAAAGAAATGTAAGATTGGATTTTTAAAACTAGTTAGATAGTGTAAAAATCATGTCAAGATCTCAAATAGTAAAAGAAATACATAGACCAGTTAGAAAAAGGTATCTTAGAAGGAAAGTCAAACAGAAAGGAGTACATGATACGTGGCAAATTGATCTAGTGGAAATGATTCCTTATGGAAAATTCAACAAAGGTTTTAAATATATGTTAACCGTTATAGATATATTTTCTAAATATGCTTATGCTGAACCAATTAAAACTAAAACTGGTAGTAATGTTTTAAATGCTTTAAAGAAAATTATAAAACGAGCTAAAAACTTACCTAAAAACATTCATTCAGATCAAGGTAAAGAATTTTTCAATTCGATATTCCAAAATTTTGTTGAGAAGAAGGGTATTAATCACTATCATACTTACTCTGAAATGAAAGCATCAATTTTAGAACGCTTTAATCGAACTTTGAAAAATTTAATGTGGAAAACATTTAGTTTACAAGGAAACTACAAATGGATTAATACATTGCAATCTTTATTAAACACCTATATTTCCACTAAACATAGAACAACTAAATTACCCCCTGAAAAAATTTCTAAGAAAAACGAAAAATTTATTTTAAAAAATGTTTACATGCAACCTAAAATTTCTGTAAAAGCTAAATATAAAGTTGGAGACTATGTTAGAATAAGTAAATACAAAAAAACTTTTGAAAAAGGTTATCAACCGAACTGGTCTACTGAAATTTTTAAAATTATCAAAGTAAACAGTACATATCCGATCACATATCAGTTGATTGATTATAAAAATGATTCAATAATTGGTGGATTTTATGAGAAGGAACTCACATCTGTTAAACACCCACATGTATATCTTGTCGAGAAAATTTTAAAGAAAAAAGGCAAGAAAGTTTTTGTTAAATGGCTTGGGTTTGACGAAAAACATAACACATGGATAAATTCAAAAAATATTGTTTAATATTAAACAGTAAAATAAAAACTTTAATAAAGATCTGAAAAACTTGATAACATCTGAAAATAAAATAAAATCCTAACATCTGAAAAATGAAAATAAATTTAAAACAGCACAAAATTTATTTAAAATAAAATTTTTTATTGAATAAATTCTTTATATAAAATTCTTATTGTATACAAATTCTATAACATAAAAGCTTAAAGTATAATTATTATTGTTTTGTGGCGAATTCAAAATCACCACGCTCTTCTTTTAAAACTAATTCATTTTCCTCGTTTATGAGGAAATAATTGTTTTTTTCGATTTCTTCTCGGAAATCATTATCTTCAAATACCGCAACTTTTTGTTGCGGTATAAATATAATATTATTTAGGGTCTCGAAGATCCATTTTTCACCGGTGTTAATTTTTTTAATTTTTTGTAATTTATAGAGCCTACTTGGCTCCATATCTTTAACCTTTAAAAATTTTTTTAAAGGTTTTTTTTTTTTGAATTAAATAATTCCACCAGTTTTCTTTTTTTGGTGGAATTTGATGTTGACTCCTGGTACACAAAATGCTGTGCCAGCAAATGTTCGATTTGTTCTGGTTGCTGATAAAATGCTGAATGCTGATGTTGTTGTTGTTGCTCTTGTTGATGATGTTGCTGTTGTTGTTGTTGTTGTTGTTGTTGTTGTTGGTGCTGGTCATGATAAACTGACATTTTAGTCATCTTCTTCTTTTTTAAAGGAATTTGAGGCTGAATGGTTACATCATCCAACACGTAAACCTTGTCAAATTCCTGTGCCATTCTGCTTGTTTCAAATTAAACTGATATTTTTATAAAAATCTTGATGTATTTATATATAAATTTCGAGTAAAATATTAAAACATAATAAAACTTTAGAACTCTTGCAAATATTTTCTAAGTTGAAAGGGTAAAATCTATAAATATGTCAGTTGATTACAATGTTGCTAATATTTTATGCAGAAAAAGCGTAATTTATTAAATTGACGTTTGATTACAATGTTGTAATACTGTTTTCTATTTGAAATACGTATAAGATGAGAATCTAATTTTTAATGAAATATAATTTATTATAGTGCCATTTGATTACAATTTATATCTCTATGATAAGTTTTAAATTAAATTGTAGTATGAAAATTACAATGTTGCATAGAATTTTCTATTTAAATCTTAAGATAGGATTTAATTGGGGTTCTAATTAAAACTACTAAAATTTATTAAAGCGTCATTTTAATGGGATAATTTATTAAATAGCCGTTTGATTACAATGTTGTAATACTGTTTTCTATTTGAAATACGTATAAGATGAGAATCTAAGTTTTAGTGAAATATAATTTATTATAGTGCCATTTGATCACAATTTATATCTCTATGATAAGTTTTAAATTAAATTGTAGTTTGGAAATTACAATGTTGCATAGAATTTTCTATTTACATCTTAAGATAGGATTAAATTGGGATTCTAATTAAAACTACTAAAATTTATTAAAGCGTCATTTTAATTTAAAAGAATGACTTTGTATTTGAAAATTTAATATTATTCTGTTATTCAAACATTTAACATCTGAAATTCGTATAAAGAAAATGTCGAAAAAAATTATTTTACAAAGATTTCTTACCGAAACTATAACGCCTTATATAATAGAAAGTGAGAATTCGACATTTGTTAAACGGTTTAATATGAATGGTCGTAAAATAAAATTTGTAATTAAATCCGTACCTGAAAATAGAGAACCAATTAGTTGGATTAAGGATGCTATACATCAAATAATCAGGATTGCAGTCGAAGATGTGAATTCCACTGATAAGATTGGGTTAACATTTTGTGGAGAGAGCTTTGAACATCAAGGTCCTGCGTATCTCAGTTTTAGATCCGCTCACGAACTTAAATTTAGCGACGTTTGGGATGTAATTTCTAATGTTTTTCAAAGTAATTCTGAAGGTAGTTATTTATAATGCATTTTTAGTTTTATTTTTTTATAAAATATTTTTATTTTACATCTATAGGCTTAAGTACAGACACATTTTGTTTAACAGTAACCCGTGTTAGATTACCCACCGGTAGAGGCAGAAATAATAAATATTCAAATTATAAAGAGGAATGCTTAAAAAGGAAAGGAATAATAACAATAAAAAACAGCGATAATTTATGTCTACCACGTGCACTTGTGGTTTCAATAGCTAAAATTGAAAAATTTATTGAATATGAAAAAATTCGAAAAGATATAGGAAAACTTCAAACTTTAACAGCTTTAAAATTATTAAAAACATCAAAAATAACAATTCCATCTGAAGGTTGCGGAGTTCATGAATTGAATCAATTTCAAAAATTTTTACATAAACACAAAATTATTGTATATAAATATGGAACAAGGGGTGCAGAAGTAATATTTGAAGGATTTAATAACGGAAAAAAAATTAACTTGCTATTCCATAATAATCATTACAATGTAATAACTTCGCTAACAGCTGCTTTTTGCACAGCATTTTATTGTGAAGAATGTCATATTCCGTATTCTAAGAAAAATGAACATAGGTGTTCGAAAAGTTGTCCTTGCTGTCAAAACTCACCAGCTTGTTCAATTAATGTTAAAAATATTTTATGTTTGCAGTGCAATCGCACATTTCGTGGTCAGTCATGTTTTGAAAATCATAAGGCTTCCAGTTCAAAAAATAGAAGCATCTGTGAAGAAATTAGGAAATGCAAATCTTGTTTTAAAGTTCATAAAAGTTGTAGGACTCATATATGTGGAGAATATTTTTGTAAAATTTGCGATAATCATGTTCCTGAAAACCATAAATGCTTCATTCAGCAAGACAAAAAAAAAGTAAATTTTGAAAATTGCATTTACGTATTTTATGATTTAGAAACAAGACAAGAAGAAATTAACTCTACAAAAATAAAAGAACATGTTCCAAGTTTATGTGTGGCTCAATTGAGATGCTTTAAATGTATAAACATTGACTCTCTATACTTCTGTGGAAAATGTAAATTAAGAGAAAGAATTTTTAAAACGAAAAATGTGATAGACGATTTCATGGAATTTATTTTTAAATTAAGAAAGGAATTCAAAAAGATTGTCATAATTGCTCATAATGGACAAGCGTTTGACCATCAGTTTATTCTGAATTATATTCTCAATAAAACTGTACTTGAACCAAAGTTAATTATGCGAGGTACAAAAATTATTGTTATGATAATTGATAATATTAAATTTATTGATTCTATGAACTACTTTCCTATGGCCTTGGCAAAATTACCAAAAGCTTTCAATTTATCGATCAATTTGAAAAAGGGTTATTTTCCACATCTATTTAATAAATTGGAAAATGAAAATTACATTGGCTCACTTCCAGAAATTAAATACTATAACCCTAATACAATGAAAGCAAATGAGCGTAATGAATTTTTAATGTGGTATGAACAAAATAGAAACTCAGAATTTAATATGGAAAAAGAAATTTTAGAATACTGTAAAAATGATGTTGAAATTCTAACTAAAGCATGTCTGGTTTTTAGAATTTTTTTTTTAGAAGAATGTAATGTGGAACCGTTTTTAGAAGCAACAACAATAGCTTCCGCCTGTAATCTTGTATATAGAAGAAACTTTCTCAAATCGAATACTATAGGCATTATACCAAGAAAAGGATATAGGATGGTAGACAATCAATCAAAAATTGCCTTGCAATGGCTTCTTTGGGAAAAAGATTTGAGAAAAATTGATTTGAAATGTGCATTTAATGGAAAAGAAAAGCAAATTGGAAATGTTAGGGTCGATGGATTTTGCCAAGAGACTAAAGAAATATTTGAATTTTATGGTTGCTATTATCATGGACATCCAAAATGTTTAACAAATCAAAGGGATATACCATTACATGATAACTCTGGCGATACTTTGAATCTACGATATGAAAAAACATTAATGAGATCAGAGTTTATAAAATCATGTGGATATAAAGTTATTGAGATGTGGGAATGTGAATTTCGGGAGCTAATGAGGCACAATGAAAATATGAGATATTTAGAAAACCATTCATTAATTAATTTAGTTCCTTTAAATCCACGTGATGCATTTTATGGCGGAAGAACGGGAAATACTTACACATATTACAAATGTAAACAAGGAGAAAAAATTAAGTACATAGATGTATGTTCCTTATACCCATATATTTGTAAACGAGGGAATTTTCCCATAAACCATCCTAAGATTTATGTTGGAGAAGATGCCTGCTCCAAGATAAACATAATGACTATTGATGGTATTATTAAATGTAAAATCTTACCACCAACAAATCTATTACACCCCGTGTTACCTGTCAAACAAAATAATAAATAGATGTTCTCACTATGTAGCACTTGTAGTGAACACAAATATCAAGGAAAATACTGTGAACATACAGACGATGAAAGAGCATTAGTAGGAACTTGGGTAACTGATGAAATTAAAAAAGCAATTGAAAAAGGGTATAAACTTTTAAATATTTATGAAGTTTGGGAATACGAAACAGTAAAATATGACAATTGCAATGGTATTGATGGCTTATTCACTAAAATGATGAACAAATTTATAAAGATTAAACAAGAAGCTTCTGGATGGCCAATAAAATGTCAAACTCAAAAAGAAAAGGAAGAATATATTGATAGTTTTTTTGAAAAGGAAGATATTAAATTAGAATACGATAAAGTAGTTAATAACCCTGGTTTAAGATCTTTTGCTAAAATTATTTTAAACTCATTCTGGGGAAAATTTGGGCAAAGGGAAAATCAACAACAAACCACCATTATAAATCAACCTTTTAAACTTTACGAGTTAATAACAAACCCCTCTGTAGAAGTATGTCACATATTTCCAGTAAATGAAGAAAACATAGTGGTTAGCTGGAAATATAAAGAAGAAGCAGTAATTTCTTTATCTACTGTCAATGTAAGTATCGCTGCTTATACAACAACACATGCTCGTCTTCAACTTTACAGTTATTTAGAGAAGCTGGATAGTAGAGTATTATATTACGACACCGATTCAGTCTTGTATATTAGCCGAGAAGGAGAATATGCGAATTTATAGGAGACATGACTGATGAGTTAGAAAGTTATGGTATAGGAAGTTATATTACAGAATTTGTAAGTGGTGGTCCCAAGAACTACGCCTACAAAATTTACTGTACAAAAGATAATACAGAAAAAATTGTTTGTAAAGTTAAAGGATTCTCTCTTAGTTATGAAGCTTCTCTAAAAATTAATTTCAATAGCATAAAGGAAGCAGTTTTAACTTCATTGAATAATACAGACACATACGTCATTTCAGAAAATATTCGTCGAAATAAAAATCATGATGTACTTACGATTCCCGAAATAAAAAAATATCAACCAAAATCGGAAAAACGAAAATTTAATGAATATGGTAGTTCTTTACCGTATGGATATAACAGAAAAAAAGCACATATTGATAAGTAAATCAAAATTAGACATTATTTACATATATATACTAAGTATATATAGTTCTATACTTTCGATTTCTTTTATGATCATTACATTTTTTAAAATCTTAATAAATTCACAATAAAATCTTAACATAAACTCGTTATTATTTGTATATTATAATTTTTTAAAATCAGGAACTATACTATCATAGAATCATTCAACTTTTACATTATATTCTTTTTATATCAATTCCTTGCTTTGACTAGATAACTAGTGATTTGTATACTCGTGTATTCATTTAACAAAAACAAGTCTTAATTTTTTTTTTCTTTTTTTAGTTTAAAACTAGAACTCTTTGAATTATTTTTTATTCCATACAAAAACAAAAAAATAAATATAAATGCGTATCAAGAGTAAAGAGTACATTTTTAGTTTAACCAGTTCCATATTTTTGATTTGCTGTTTGTTTTTTTTTTTTTTTTTTTTTTTTTTTTTTTTTTTTTTTTAATATTTATTAATTAAAAAATAAAAAAATATCTTACACGACATGCAGTCAATTAATTGATTACTTTCGTTTTCTTTTTTCTTCTATAAATTCTTAAATTACAAAAACACAAATATGTATCTATTCAGAAGAGACCACATTTTTATGTAAGCATGCTATTATAAAGACCAAGTTTTTTATTTTCTTTTTGTTTTTAAATGCAAAATTTTTTTTTTCTTTCAATTTTAAAGATGCTCTGTAGATTTAAAAATAAAAAATTTTTTCTGTTTTTTATTTTCATATAAGAAAATTTTCTTACTACTTTTATATGTGCGCCTAGTATTTAAATCAAGTATACAATTTTCTTAATTAAGAGCCGACCTAAACAAACTCTTAACCTACTAATTAAGCATAACCTACATTAAACCCATTAATCAAAATGTAGGTCAGCATGTCGGGCAATTTTAATTGTTTTTTAATTGATTTTTT
>OX352772.1:197562850-197567850 GCA_947095535.1 Poecilobothrus nobilitatus
AACACTTACACAAGCCTCTCTCAAACCTGTACTTTCAAAGAAAAACAAATCTGTAGACACTACACAATTAAGTAATTATCTAAACAATAGTTCAACACACACACAAACAAATTTATTGAACGGTATACATGACGCTACCTTAATTATAGCTGAAAAAACAATTCTACTTCTTCGGAAGTTGATAATGACACTAGCTTAGTAATAGCCAAAAATCATTCTTCTACTTCACCAGAAGTAGATAATCCCAAACCATCTTCCAGCAAAAATTATGATAACTTTATTTATTCACATACAATAATACCGGGTGCTTGCAATAATATAATTGATAACATTAATAATATTAAGTATAATAATAATAATACTAATAATAGTAATAGTAATAGTAACAATAATAATAATAATAATAATAATAATAATAATAATAATAATAATAATAATATTAATAATAATAATAATAATAATAATAACAATAATAATAATAATATTAATAATAATAATAATAATAATAATAATAATAATAATAATAATAATAATAATAATAATAATAATAATAATAATATTAATAATAATAATAATGATAATAATAATAATAATAATAATAACAATAATAATAATAATATTAATAATAATAGTAACAATAATAATAATAATATTAATAATAATAATAATATTAATAATAATAATAATAATAATAATAATAATAATAATAATAATAATAATAATAATAATAATAATAATAATAATAATAATAATAATAATAATAATAATAACAATAATAATAATAATATTAATAATAATAATAATAATAATAATAATAATAATATTAATAATAATAATAATGATATTAATAATAATAATAACCATATTATTGATAATATTGACAGCACTGGTAATAATAATATCAATAGTATCAGCGATAGTAATACCAGTACTATTAATGCTAGTAATATTAGTAATAATAATTTATCGCCTAATTTTACCAACCCTCTGATTCCTCCGAAAATTCACCTAACGCAGAATTCAATAGTTAATGGTGATAATGTATATGCATTATCTCGTTTCAGAGAGCCTAGTTTGCTCTATAATATTAGATTATATCTCGCTTATCTCTTCGATCAAGATAACCACGTTTGCATTGAAGGCAAAACGAAAACATTTTTAAAAGTACTCATTCAACAAGAGGTCCTCCCCTCTGACTATAAGGAACTAAGTAAATTATTTTATAAATATTATGAAATTGAAGGAATGTCTGCTAATGAAGCTAAAGAAGACCTAAGTGCCTTTCGTAGTCACTTGTCCAGCAAAAGACGTGAGTATATCCAAAATCTTAGAGATATTGATCAAAAGTTTTTTCGTGCCTAATAAGCCAAATAATACTTATCAAAGTAAAAATAAGTCTCAACTTTATAATAACACTATTGGATGTTCTATCACAATTGCAGTGGTTTAAGAAGTAAAATAAAAAACCTTTTTATCGACGCCAAATCATGCAATTTTAATATACTAGTGATTACAGAAACCTGGTTGAGCGACTCTTTTAAAAATGAAGAAATTCTCGATAACAATTGGTCAATTTATAGAAATAATCGTAAATACCTTTCCACAGGTCTCTCTAGAGGTGGTGGTGTTCTAATTGCTGTCTATAACGGCTTTTCATGTGAATTAATATGTTCCAACAACTCCTTATCTTTTGAATACATTTTTGTTAAAATTCTTACTGGTAGTAAAAGTATTTATCTAGGAGTAGTATATTTTCCTCCAAATTCTGAAGAATCCTCTTATTACAAATTCTTGGATATATGTAAGTCTGTAATTGCTTTAATGGCAGAGGATGATAATATTTTTGTCTTGGGCGATTTTAACCGTCCATCTTTATCTTTTGTGATTGATGAACTGGATAATAAACTACTACCAGTTAACTTTTTAGATGAAATTGAGTTTAGCATTATAAGTACATTTTATGGAAATGATATACAACAAATAATACAACATCCTAACAGTAATGGTAGATGGTTAGACCTAGCTTTTTCAAATGCTTATGATGATGTTGTGGTTCATGCTGTCAATGATACAGATAATCTTTTTACCAACTCACTCCATCATAATGCAATATCAATAGAACTAACTCAAGCTAACCAACAATTTTCGAAGTCCTACAATAATGAAATTGTATATGACTTCCGTAACGCTAATTACGAAGGCATTAACAATGCCTTATCTAATATAAACTGGTACGAGCTGTTAAAGCAGCGAGATTTAGATTTAGTAGTTCTGGATTTTCATACAATTTTATCATCTATAATTGATAATTACACGCCAAGGATACTAAAAAAAGATAAATTAATGGAACCTTGGCTAGATAGGGAACTCAGATCTTTACGTAATCGTAGAAATAAATTATATAAAATTATTAAAGCATCAGTTGATCCAAGCTCCGAAACTATTAATGAGTATAAAAAATTGGCTGATGAATTTAAAATAAAATGCATTGCATCGTACGATAATTACGTTCAAAATATTGGTAACTCCATTTTAAGTAACCCTAGAAAATTTTTTCAATTTGTTAATACAAAACGTAAGTCGTCAGGTTACCCAAACTCTATGTCCTTAGATGGTAAATTCTCATCCTGCCCTGATGAAATTTGCTATTTTTTGCACACAAATTCCAAAACGTGTACCGTCAGTCGCAAACAGGGCATGAAAACGTGAATTTCCAGATCTTAAATAACACTATTCCTCTCATTCAAAATTTAAACTTATCATTAGAAGATGTTTATTCAGAAATTAGTAGTTTAGATATTAAAAAAGAATCTGGTCCTGATCTTCTTCCACCTATTTTTTTACATAACTGTAGTCATAATTTAACTGTCCCACTTACATTAATTTTTAACAGATCCCTTATGTCAGGTACTTTCCCACAATTTTGGAAAACCTCATACCTGATTCCGATTCACAAAAAAGGTGACAAAGCATTAATAGACAATTACAGAGGTATAGCAATTCAGTCGACTATACCCAAACTATTTGAAAAACTTGTTACTGATAAAATTACACCTATAATAGATCCTTATCTTAATCAAGAACAACATGGTTTTAGAAAAGGTCGTTCAACCACCACCAACCTGATGGGTTTCACATCATATATATTATCTTCTATTGAAAAAGGTCTTCAGGTAGACGCAATATATACAGATTTTAGTAAAGCATTTGACCGAATAAATCATGATATACTAAAAGATAAACTGGCAAAGCTAGGATTCAGTGGCTCCATATTAAAATGGATTAAGTTAAGTTGTATCATGTAAGTTGTATCATGTAATTAAGAATGATACCGATTGCTGTTTTCTTCAATCAAAATTGAAGTGCTTAGAAAAATGGTGCTGTGACAACATGCTAGATCTCAACATTAGTAAGTGCAATACTATGACCTTTTCACGGAAAAGATCCAAATTGATGCATAATTATTCCATACAAAACTGCAACCTAGAATGTGTGAATCATATTACAGATTTGGGAATGATTTTGGATAACAAACTGAATTATAATCTTCACTATGAATCAATGTTATCAAAAGCTAACAAAATGCTAGGTTTTATCAAAAGAAGAGCAAGAGAATTTAACAATATCTGGGTAACAATAACTTTATATTGCTCACTTGTACGCTCAGTTTTAGAATACGGTAGCATTATCTGGAATCCAGCCTTTCTTATTCATAGTACAAGAATTGAATCAATCCAGAAGCAGTTCCTCCTCTTTGCTTTAAGACATCTACATAATCCCAGAGACTTTCATAACCTTCCATCATACAATGAGAGGCTGCAGTTAGTCAATTTACTTAGTTTAAGTTCCCGTAGAATCTTACTATCTAACTGCTTTACATTTGATGTCTTATCCAATAAGATTAACGTCAATTTTATTAAAGATAAAATCAAAGTCAACAATAATGTCAGGCCCACAA
Organism: Poecilobothrus nobilitatus; assembly: GCA_947095535.1. NCBI lineage: Eukaryota > Metazoa > Arthropoda > Insecta > Diptera > Dolichopodidae > Poecilobothrus > Poecilobothrus nobilitatus. Next base: position 197,566,809 of record OX352772.1, read on the forward strand.
GATATACCAAATTCTTAATTGAAACAACACATAGAACTGAATATGGGAAAAACGAACCCACAAACAGGTGTTGCATATTATTTAATCGATTCGACAACATTTTCTGTGACACAATTTCAAAAAATGCTTACAAATCTAAATTACACAACATTCTTAAACAATCGTAAAACATTGACATAATTTATTCTAAATGACATAATTTATTAACAATAATATTTCCTTTGTTTTTGTTTTTTTTTTTTATTTTTACATAATTAACTAACTATAAACTCAAAGTAATAAAAATTTAGCATAAGTATTATGTGATAAAAAGAAGAAAACAAAAAAAAAAAAAAACCATATTAAAAGCATTGACTCATTTTACATACATAAAATAAAAATAACTTTTGTCTTTATTGTACCTATCATAATTAATTTAATTTTAACAAAGTACAAAAAATTTATTGTATCATCTTACATCTTTTTCTTTTAATAGTAAGACTAAGCTAAAGGCATAACTTAGCTTCTTTATATTGCTCTGAATGATTCATAATTCATAAATTATAATTTTTAAATGTATCTAAGAAAAAAAAGAGAGAAAACAAAAGAAAAAACTAAAAATAAATTGTAATTTTTTTTTGTAGTCTTAATATTAATTTTAAGTTTAACTTTAAGAATTTTTGTAACGACCTTGCTTTGGTTCTAAATAAATAAAATATTACATAATTAATAATTATTATTAAATAATTAATAATAATTATTAAATAAATAATTAATAATAATTAATAAATAATTAAAAATAATTAATAAATTTTTTTTTTCCTGTTACTTCACTAGGGAGCATAGGGCTTCCACTTGAAGTCTCCAATCTTCCCTGCTTAACGCTTTTTCTTCAATCATGTTCCAGGACAAATTGCATCTGCTTATTTCACTTAGGACAGTGCGCTTCCACGTCATTCTGGGTCTACCTCTATCTCTAGCACCTCCTTGTGGATTCCAACATAGCGAAACTCTGTTTAGGTCATTTTCGTTTTTCCTCAATGTGGGCCCGATCCATCTCCAC
>OX352772.1:197572850-197607850 GCA_947095535.1 Poecilobothrus nobilitatus
ACGATATTTATTATATATTTTGGTAAGATTAAGGTTAAATAAATTATCAATAAAATATTTTATTTTATTCATAAACTTAAAAATTTTAATTTTTTTTTTTTTTTTTTTTTTTTTTTAATTCAAACAGTTAAGGATTAAAACATCTAGCCGAATAGTCGAATCTTAATTCCACCGTATGATTTAGCACTTACAGTAAAATTCTGATGCAAATTATTATATTATGTATTTAGTTTTTTATTGACTTATTTTCGTTTTCGAAGAAAGTAAGAATTCCTTCTCAATTTTTTATTGTTTTCTGAGTTTATAATATAAGAACGAGGAGTATTATGTTTATTTTCTATATGCCCCGGTTTCCAATACTTTCCTTCTCTTACCCATACTTTTTCCCCATTAAAAAAATTTACCTCTTTTTTTGAATTTCTATCATAATATCGTTTATTATTATTATTATTTTTTTCTAAAATTGGCATTATATTATTACTATAATTTGATTGTTTGTAAAACTTGTTTTTTCCTGGTACCATTGTACGAGTTTGTCTACCCATTAATAATTGTACTGGAGAAATTTCTGAATTTTTAATCGGAGAATTCCTATACTCTAACAATGCTTGCCAAAAATTTGTTCCTGTTTCTCTACATTTTAAAATTAACTTTTTCGCGATTTGAACCATTCGTTCTGCGAAACCATTGGATTTAGGATATTGAGGACTACTTGTTGTAACTTTTATGCCTAAATCCGACGTCCATTTTTTAAATTCGAAAGAATCAAATGGAACATTATCTGCGATAATTTCTATGGGATTTCCATGAATTGAAAACAATATATTAAGTTTTTCTATTACAGTTTTGGATGTTTTTTTTTTAGTGGGTATAATGTCTAAGTATTTTGAAAAATAATCACCTACTATTAGGTAATTTTTCCCATAAATCTCCATAAAATCCATTCCTAACTTTGAGTATGGTGAGTCTGGAATCTGGTGATTTATTAAGGGTTCTTTTATATTTGACGACCTATATTTTTGGCATACTTTGCATTTAATAATCATTGTTTCTATATCTTGGTTCATATGGGGCCAGTATAATAACAACCTAGCTCTTCTTTTGGTTTTTTCAATACCAAGATGAGATTTGTGTAGATTTTCTAAAATTGAAACGCGCATAGTCTCTGGTACGAAAATTTTATCCTCAAAAAATATTAAGTCATTTTCTAAAAATAATTTTTCTCTAAATTTCCAAAAAAATGGTAGCCTATCCCCTACTTTACTTTTTTCATTTGGCCACCCTTTTAGTATGTTTTCTTTAATCTCCACCAAAATCTTATCATTATTTGTTTCTCGTTTAAACTCTTGTATTTTGTCTTCACGAACATTAATTGTATGTACCATTCCCTCTAATTCTTTTATTTCATCATCTGGCTCTATTTTTTCACAATAACTTCTTGAGAGCCAATCAGCTAAATGCATAAATTTACCAGGTAGGTAAGTAAAATTCAATTTATATTTTTCTAATTTTAACTTCATACGTTGCAATCTACTTGATGGTATTTTATTATATTCTTTTGTCATTATTCCTAATAATGGTTTGGGGTCTGTGACTATTTCTACATTTCTTCCATATATATATGAATGAAATTTTTTGCATGCAAAAACTACTGCCAACATTTCTTTTTCTATTTGTGCATAATTCATTTCCGTATCTGTTAAGCTGCGTGACGCAAAACACACAGGTCTTCCTGTTTGCAGCAACGCACAACCCAAACCACTTTTTGACGCGTCCGTTTGTATGGTAATACCTTCATTACCGTCAAAAGGCTTTAGTACAGGTGCTTCAGAAATTTATTTTTTTATTTTTTCCAAGCACTTATCATGAATGGGTAACCATTCAAAAACTATGTTATTTTTTAATAATTCTCTTATAGGCGCACTTATTTCTGATAAATTAGGTATATATTCTCTAACATAATTAACAAATCCCATTAATTTTTGTACCTCTTTTTTGCACTTGGGTGCACCTAAATTTTCAATTCCTTTTAACCTACTTTTATCACATTCAATTCCATTTTTTGAAATATGATGTCCTAAAAATGTAACTCTATTTTGTTCAAATTGAACTTTACTACTATTGAATTTTATATTTTTTTCTATTGCCCTTTGCATTACTAAGTTTAAAGTCTTATCATGTTCTATCTCATTTTCTGCAGCTATAATAATATCATCTATATACACAGTAACGTTTCTAATACCATAAAAATTTTCTTGATTTAATTTTTGAAACGCTTCTGGTGCTATTTTTATTCCAAATGGGAGTCTTTTAAATCTATAATAACCAAATGGTGTGCTAAATGTGCAAAGATTTTTAGAACTTTTGTCGAGTTCTATTTGCCAAAAGCCTTCTTTTATATCAAGTACTGTAAATATATTTTTCCCTACAAAATTTGTTTTTAGTTGTTCGAATGTTGGTATTTCATAATAATTATCTTTTATTGCTTTATTAAGTGCCTTTGGGTTTAGACAGATTTTTAATTTTTTATTTGGTTTTTCAACAATAATAATATTAGACACCCAGTCGCATGGCGCACTTACTGGTTCTATAATTCCCTACTACATAAATTTCCAAGCTCACTTTTAAGTGGTTCTCTAAGAGCTATTGGTATTGGATTTGATGATTTCGCGTAAGGAGTTACATTATCTTTTAATTCTATGTGAAAATTTTTTTTGAAACACCCTAATCCATTAAATATTTCGCTATATTTGTTTAAAAATTTATCAACACTATTAAGTTCTATATTATTTATTCTTTTTATTAAATTCAAATTTATACATGTTTCAAGCCCTACAATCGGAGTTTTATTAATTTTATCCTCAACAATAAAAAAAATTTGGTTTGAAATTGTGTTATTAGCTGTACAGTTTAAAATACAACTCCCGATATTTTTTATTTCAGTACCATTATAGGCTATTAATTTTTCACATTCTTTATTTATTTTAATATTTTTTAACTGTTTAAAAATATTGTAGGGTAGCACATTAACTGCTGCCCCCGTATCTAATTTAAATTCAATTAATTTATTTTGAATTCTAATATTTTCATACCAAACTTTTCTATTGTTATAAAATTTTATTGTATCTATATAATAATTTGCCTCCGAATCACTACTATAAGAATTAATTTTAATTTCACTTACGGTTTTTTTTTTTACAAACTACAGCTAGGTGATTCTTTCCTTTACAGTTGTTGCATTTTTTTCCATAAGCTGGACAGTTACCGTATGCATGTATTTTACCGCAAAATTTACAGGTCGAATGTTCTAGATTTTCTTTTCTAAAATTAAAATTTTTTGAGTTAGATTTTTGATAATTATTTTGTTTATATGTTTTGTTAGTATTTTTAGAATAGTTAGTTTTATAATTATTATTATAAGTATTAGTTTTTTGTTTCGTATCTGTATTTTGTCCAATTAAATCCACTGATGACCTAGGTTTTTGCATACTAGCTGCTTGTTTTTGTGAGACTTCGGCTGTCCTGGCATAATCGATTGCTGTCTCCATTGTAAGCGTTGGGATATCCAGTAATTTTTTCTGTAATGTTATGTCACACGTACCCAAAACTATTCTGTCTCTAATCATTTCATTTTCTTTGGTGAAATCACATTTCCCTGCTTGAATTTTGAGATCCATAAGAAAATTATCAAATGGTTCTTTATCTATTTGATTTCGATTATAAAACAGAAATCTCTCATAAATGATGTTGCACTTTGGTTTACAGAAGTTTTCAAATGCTTCTGTAACCGTTTTGTAGCTCTTTTGTTCATCTGTTGTTAGGTTGAATGAGTTGAATATTTCAAGGGCTTCAGGTCCAACAGCATTCAGAAATACCGCAACCTGTATTTCTTCTGCTTTTTTGGCTAATTCTATAGCTGTGGCAAAAATTTTAAAATTTTGCCAAAAACACCTCCAATTTTCTGCTATATTTCCTTGTAAATTTAATTCATTTATCTTCTTCACGTAATCCATACTGGTGTTAACATATAAATACCTTGTATTTTTAAGTGGTCTTCCACGTGGTTTCTTTATACTGTTTCTTTTAACTGCACCCATACAATTATGTTGACTAGATGATTTTTTTTTTTTTTTTAACTTCTTTTTTTTTTTTTTTTTTTTTTTTGTACTTTTTCTTTCAAAATTATTTTATTTTAATTTATATCATATATATTATATTTTATGTTCTATATTTTATTTTAAGTATTATATTTTATTTTAAATTATTCTCCACGAGGTTCTTTTACTCCGACTGCGCCATGTATTATATTTTATTTTAAAATGAAACAGATGACTTTGAATGTTCGATGTCTTTATTCAACTGGTTATTATTTTATGAATTTGCATTATACCTAACATTATATAACTGCATTAATTATTATGGAACATATGAAATGGAAACATTACATGGGAGTTACAATATACTTCTACATTTCTAACACTCCACCTATCAACACAATTCGTTTTAAATTAATTTATTTGCATTTCTTTTAAAATTATGAGTAAGTAATTTGCAAATTCAAAAGTAATATTCAAAATCTAAATTTGTTTAAAAAAAAAAAAAAAAAATATATCTTTCAAACTTTAAAGGTAATTTCAATATTTCTAATTAAGTAAAAAAAATCAAAGCAGTATGTAAATTATAATATCAATTAAAATTTCAAATTTTGTTCAATATGAGTTTGTTGAAGTTTGTTGGATTCATCAGTTCTAAATATCAATCAATTGGTTGGTGATTATCAATCGGTTATTTGAAAACTTGTGCATTACAGTCTAAAAAAAAAATTATTATATCATATTTAAAAGTTTTACACAGTTTATATGTTTGATTTTTCCCAACGGTTTCGTTAAAATGTCGGCTGCCATATTATTCGCAGCCATATTATTCGAAGGAAATTCAAGTTTTAAATTTCCTTCATTTATTGCTGATCGAGTGAAATGGTATCTGATGTCAATATGTTTGGATTTTTCATGAAATACATTATCATTTGCTAACTTTATCGCACTTTGGTTGTCACAATACACTAAAGTCGGTTTGTCAATGTAGTTCATTATTCCAGCTTCATAAAGTAATTTCCTGATATAGATTACTTCTTTCGAACATTCTGATAGTGCGACATATTCTGCCTCCATAGTAGACAACGCTACTGATTTCTGTTTTTTAGTTTTCCAACTAATTGGTGATCCACCTAGCATGACGACATACCCCGAACAGGATTTCCTATCATTTTTATCGCCTGCCCAATCAGAGTCTACGAATGCATGAAGATTTTCGTTTGTATTAGAATAAGTAATTTTATAATTAGTTGTAGCCTTGAGATATCTTAAAATTTTTTCGCGGATGTCCAGTGAATTTTTCGAGGTTCGTTGCAAAATCTGCTAAGTAAGTTTGAAGCGTACGCAATATCCGGTCTGGATGTGTTGGAAAGATACATCACAGAACCAATGAGTTCTCTGTAGGGCTTATGTTTCATTTAATCTGCTTCTTCTTGAATTTCATTCTCTTTACTAAATTTTAAATTTTCTTCCAATGGCGTAACAGCTTCGTTTGACTCGGTCATTCCAAACTTTACTAATATTTTGCTAATATTTTCTGTCTGGTTCATTTCTATCTTTCCTGTGTCACCTTCTCGTTTGATTTTCATACCTAAAATGTTATCCACTTTTCCCAAATCTTTAATCTCAAATTCTTTCATCAATTTCAGTTTAATGTCAACAAGCAGCTCAAAAACATTCGATACAATCAGTATATCGTCCACATAGATAACGAGAAAAATTTTATGTTTTCCAATATTTTTGAAATACATTCAGATTTCGTATTGTGTAGTCCAATATTTTTTAAAAAAGTATCTAGCTTTTCGTTCCACTGTCGGCCTGCTTGTTTTAGGCCATATAAGGGTTGCAATAGTTTACATACTGCATTGCTATTTTTAGAATTGACGCCCTTTGGTATTTCAATGTATATTTCATCTTCCAATTCACCTTGCACATAAGCAGTTTTAACATCCATATGATGTAAATGCATCTTATATACTGCACTCAATGCTAACAGTAAACGAATGGTCTCATATCATTCTACGGGCGAAAATGTCTCGTAATAGTTAACTCCAAAGGTTTGTTGACACCCTTTAATGACGAGTCTGGCTTTGTATCTTCGATTTACTTCACCATCTTTTTGCTTGGCGCTGAAAACCCATCTATTTTCAAGAACTTTGATATTATTTGGCCTTTTAACAAATTTCCAAGTGTTATTATGATACAGTGAATTTAATTCGCTTTGAATTGCTTCTTTCCATTTATTATTATCATTTCTTGACATGGCATCCTCAAAAGAAATGGGATTATCAAAACAATGTACAAAAACTAAATTTACCTGATCATCAAAGTTTATTATGATTTTCGGTCTTCCTCTTTTGCCATCACGTATAATAACTGGTCTTCCTCTTTTTGAATTCTTTTTAATTTCATTTTCTACGATTGGCCAATTTTCTTTCTGGTTTTCCTCATTAACGTTTATTTCTTTATCCATCACTTCATCGAATATTTTATCTTCCTTATTTGTTTTTGGCATTGTTCTGATATCTGCATTATTTTTGGCTTGTTGCGATAAGTCAATATCCACTTTTGGTTCACAATCTTCGTATTCATCAGTTTCATTGTCACTATCATCCTTTCCATTAATTAAATTCGATTCATCAACATTTGTATTGACTGGTATAGCTGGAATATTTGTAAATTCATTCGTATAATTATTTCCATCAACTTGTTCAAAAAATTTGACATCACGCCTTTTTATAATACTTTTTGTGTTTCGTTCCCACAACCGGTATGCTTTGGATTCTGGGGAGTAACCAACAAACACATATTCGTCGCCTTTCGTATCCAATTTAGACCTACCAGGTCTTTTATTAAGAGCCACACTTCTTGCTCCGAATGATTTGAAAAAGGAGAGATTGAGTTTTTTCTTGTATCTGATTTCGAATGGAGTTGCGTTGTTCAAGATTACTGACGGACAACGATTCCTTATATATACCGCTGTGTTCACAGCTTCCGCCCATAATGATTTTGGTAAATTTTATTGTATTAACATGCATCTGACCATATCCAAAATTGTGCGATTTGCTCTCTCAGCTATGCCATTTTGCTGAGGGCAATATTCAACTGAAAGCTGATGTTTTATTCCATTCATTTCCAGGTATTTTGTTAGCGTTGATGATACATACTCCTTTGCGTTGTCAGTTCTCAGTATTTTTATTTTCAATCCTGTTTCTTTCTCGGCTCGCAATTTAAACTTTTTGAATTCTTCAAATACGTCGCTTTTCCTTTTTAAAAATGCAATATCTATGAATCTTGATTTGTCACAGATAAATGTAGTAAAGTATTTTGCTCCGCTGAGCGACGATACACTGAACTGGCCACATATATCCGAATGAATGGTTCCAATAATTTGATTTTCTCTTGTTCTAGCAGGTGAATATGGTAATTGGCTAATTTTTGCTTTACTACAAATAAGACAATTAATAAAAGTTTTATTTATTTCATGTGTATTCAAATTAATACCATCGACCAAATTATACTTAACCATTTTTTTCATATCATTAAAATTTAAATGTCCGAGTCTCTGGTGCCATTTTAATAAATTTGTTTCAGCTTTGCTAATTTCTGTTGACAACATAGCAGTGTCGTAATTAGTTGCAATTTCGTAAATATTGTTATTTTTATACGCTTTAATTAACACTTTATTATTGTTATTTTTAACAAGTGCTAAGTTGTTTTCAAATGATACGTTATACCCATGTTTGGTTATTTTTGAAATTGAAACTAGATTGTGTTTTAGTTGAGGCACAAAATATACCTCCTGTAATGTGATATCAAATGTATTCCCGTCCGTATCTAAAGTTGCGATTTTTACGGAACCTTTTCCTACAGCATTTATTGTTTCACTACCTGCCGTTTGAATACTTGTTCTGTAATTTCTATTAAAATTTATGAATTTACTTTTATCTGCACTTTTATCTGCACATGTGGGCACTCGCACCACTATCCAAGCACCATCCACTTCTATTAAATTTACCCGTGTCCATAATCATAGCAGTCTCTCTTCCAGATTGAAAATTTGATTTCTTATAACCAAATTTCTTTTTAAATTTACAATTTGACTCCTTATGACCTTTATTATCGCACAAAAAACATTTTCCATTGAATCCACTAGACTTTTTAAATTCTGCATTAAAATTTCCTTTATTAAAATTTTTATTATTGTATACTTTAGTACTTCTTGAGATAAAAGCACTATTATTTTCATGTTCTCCATTTTCTTCACGACGTGTTCTGCGCATTTCTTCTTCGAGGATTTTTGATTTTAATGAGGTTATTTCAGGTAACTCGTCACGTGCTTCTATTGCTACTATGAAGCTCTCAAATTCGCTCGGTAGAGTATTTAGCAGCATTATTGCATTTAATTCTTTAGCAATTACAACACCACTTTCAGCCAGCTCATCTAACTTCTGTTGAAATTTTCTGAGGTGGCACGACATTGTTTCATCTTTTGATTTATTCATGTTGAAAAGTTGCTTATAAAGCGTTACTTTCCTTATCGGTTCCTTTGAAGCATGAATTCTTTCCAAGATAGTCCATGCTTCTTTTGCATTTTCAGCTTTCCCTATATATGATAACTGACTTTCTTTAACGTTCAGTGTAATTATTGCTAACGCTTTTGAGTCTTTTGCTTGCCAGTCATTTACTTGTGCAGCACTACCACTTGTTCCAGGATTTTCAATGCTTCCATCAACGTAACCCCATAACTCGTTGTAAATTAAAACACTTTTTGAATTAATTTTCCAAGAGTTATAATTTTGATCATCCAGCTTCTCGATATTAAAATTGTTTCCACTCATTTTATTATTATACAAGAAAAACAAATTCTCCAAAAATTCCAATTAATATAATAATTTTTATCGCTAATTTTTTTTTTTATAGTCCAAATGTTTTTTTTCAATTGCAATTATTATTATATTCCAATTAAGTACTTTTTTTTTTTATTTAGTTTAACAAAAAACAAGTAAAAATAACAGTAAGTCGATGCAACCGACTTATTTATTATTACCCTACACCTAAAAAATTCAAATTAAATTAAAAATCCATAAGTTATTTTAGTTAGGTATTTAATACAAGCTAAAAAAAATAAATGCTTTGTACAAAATTTCAGGTTTCTATCTTTATTAAATTCGAAAATATGATTGTTAGGTCTTGCAAAGTGTGTGAAGGCACGCGGACCACCACCCCAATTCATCTCAAATTTTAGAGATATCAACAGAGTAGAACATTCTTATATCAAATTTCAAGGTTATATATTTATTAATTTCGAAGATATGCTTGTTTGGTCTTAGGAGTTGTGTGGCAGATACCCGAACAACCATTCTAATTCATCTTAATTTTTGGACAAATCAGAGATTCAGGAAACAACACCCTTGTACCAAATTTGAAGTTTCTGTCTTTATTAATTTCGAAAATATGCTTGTTCGGTTTTGGGAGTTGTATGGGAGGTACCCGAACGACCACTCCAATTCATCTCAAATTTTAGACAAATCAGGGATTTAGGAAACAGCACCCTCGTATCAAGTTTGAAGTTTCCATCTTTATTAATTTCGAAGATATGCTTGTTCGATTTTGGGAGTTGTATGGGAGGTACCCAAACAGCTCCTGCTATTCATCTCAAATTTTGGACAAATCAGGGATTCAAGAAACAACACCCTTGTACCAAATTTCAAGTTTCTGTCTTTATTAATTTCGAAGATATGCTTGTTTGGTCTTAGGAGTTGTGTGGCAGATACCCGAACAACCATTCTAATTCATCTTAATTTTTGGACAAATCAGAGATTCAGGAAACAACACCCTTGTACCAAATTTGAAGTTTCTGTCTTTATTAATTTCGAAAATATGCTTGTTCGGTTTTGGGAGTTGTATGGGAGGTACCCGAACAACCACTCCAATTTATCTCAAATTTTGGGGATATCAGGGATTCAGAAAAACACACCTTTGTACAAATTTTTAAGTTTCTATCTTTATTAATTTCGAAAAAATGCGTATTAGGTTTTGGGAGTTGTATGGAAGGTACTCGAACGCATGGTCCGATTTCGCCCAATTACAATCCCCGCCTTACCTTAGTCATTGTTAACCTACAGTATAAATTTCATCAAAATAGGATCTTTTTTTTTTGAGTTATCGTGCGTACGGACGGACGAACGGACGGACATCGCTAAATCGACTCAGGCGGTGATCCTGATTCAGAATATATATACATGTCTCCACCTAACTCGCTTCCTTTTGGTGGTTACAAACACCATACCAAAGTTAATATACCTATACTTAATGTGTAGGGTATAAAAATAATTTTTATTATTACGAAAAAGCATGTGGCCTGGGCCCATAACCTGTTAAAGTTAATTATGTGATGTAATAATAAAATAATAATACTTATAATATATTAAACACGTCTTTATTCTTCAGCTGCACGTTCAAGAAGAAGGAATAAAATACAATATAAAATTAACTAAAAAGATTTATACATAGTATCCGTTAGATTAGATCATATGTTCATATAACAATTAACGAATTGTGTAGATCACGAGCTTGTGTACAAATAATGATAATAATATTGTACTTTTCTAACAAATAATAACTAAATTAATAATAATAATAAATAAATAATAATAAATATATAATAATAATATATAAATAATAATAATAATAAATAATATATAATATTAATAATAAATAAATAATAATGATAAATAAATAATAATAAATAAATAAATAATAATAAATAAATAATATTAAATAAATAATAATAATAAATATATAACAACAATAAATATATAATATAAAATAATTAATAATAATAATAAATATATAATAACAATAAATAAATAATAATAAGTAAATAATAATTAATAATTAATAAATAATAATAACAATAATAATTTATCAATAATAATAAATAAATAATAATAATAAATAAATACTAAGAATAAATAAATAATTATAAAAATAAATAAATAATAATAAAAAATAAACAACAATAAATATATAATAATAATATATAAATAATAATAATAAATAATTTATAATAAAAATAATAAATAAACAATAATAAATAAATAATAATAAATAAATAAATAATAATAATAAATAAATAATAATAAATAAATAATAATAATAAATATATAACAACAATAAATAAAAAATTTAAAATAAATAATAATAATAATAAATAAATGATAATAATAAATATATAATAATAATAATAATTAAATAATAATAATATATAAATAATAATAATAAATAAATACTAAAAATAAATAAATAATAATAAATAAACAATAATATTAAATAAATAACAATAATGATAAATAAATAATAATAATAATTCAATAATAATAAATAAATAATAGTAAATAAATAACAATAATAAATAAATAATAATAATAAATAAATAATAATAAATAAATAATAATAATAAATAAATAATAATAATAAATAAATAATAATAAAAAATAAATAATAATCAATAAATAATAATAATAAATAAATACTAATAAATATATAATAATAATAAGTAAATAATAATAATAATAATAAATAAATAATTATAATAAATAAATTACAATAATAATAAATACATAATAATAAAATATAAATAATATTTATAAATAAATAATAATAATAAATAAATAATTAATAATAATAAATATATACTAACAATAAATAAATAATTATAATAGATAAATAACTAATAATAAATAAATAATAATAAATAAATATTTATAATAAATTAATAATACTAATAATAAATAAATAATAATAATAAATGAATACTAACAATAAATAAATAATAGAAATAAATAATAATAAATAAATAATAATAATAAATAAAAAACAATAATAAATAAGCAATAGTAATAATAATAAATAAATAATAATAATAATAAATAAATAATAATAATAAATAAATAATAATAATATATAAATAATAATAAAAAATAATAATAATGATAAATAAATAATAATAATAATTAAATAATAATAAATAAATAATAATAAATAAATAATAATAACAAATAATTAATAATAAATAAATAATAATAAAAAAAATAAAAAATAATAATAATAAATATACAATAATAATAAATAAATAATAATAATAATTAAATAATAATAATAAAAAAATAATAATAATAATTAAATACTAATAATAAATAAAAAATATTAATAGATAAATAAATAATAATAAATAAATAATAATAATAAATAAATAATAATAAATAAATAATAAAAAAATATAAATAATAAAAATAAATAAATAATAATAATAAATAAATAATAATAATATGTAAATAATAATAAAAAATAATAATAAATAAACAATAATAATAAATAAATCATAACAATAATAATAATAAATAAATAATATTATTAATTAAATAATAATAATAAATAAATAATAATAAAAAATAAATAATAATAATAAACAAATAATAATAATAAATAAATAATAACAATAACTAAATAATAATAATAAATAAATACTAATATTAATAACAAATAAATAATAATAATAATATATAGATAATAATAATAATTGAATAAGAATAATAACAAATAAATAATAATAATAAATAAATAATAATAATAGATAAATACTAATAATAAATGAATAATAATAATAATAGATAAATAAATATTAATAAATGAATAATAATAATAAATAAAAAATAATAATAATAATAAATAAAAAATAATAATAAATAAATAACAATAAAAAATAAATAATAATAAATAAATAATAATAATAAGTAAATAATAATAAATAAATAATAATAATAAATAAATAAAAATAATAAATAAATAATAATAATAAACAAATGTTAATAATAAATAAAAAATAATAATAATAATAAATAGATAATAATAAAAAATAAATAATAATAATAAATAAATACATAATAATAATAAATTATTAATAATAATAATAAATAAATAATAATAATAAATATATAATAATAATAAATTAATAATAATAATAAATAAATAACACTAATATATAAAAAATAATAACAATAAATAAATTATAATAATAATAATAAATAAATAATAATGATAAATAAATAATAATAATACATAAATAATAATAAATAAATAATAATAATAATAAATAAATGATAATAGAAAATAAATAATAAATAAAAAAAAAAAATAAATAAACAATAATAATAAATAAATAATAATAATAATATATAAATAAATAATAATAATAATATATAAATAATAATAAATAAATTATAATAATAATAATAAATAAATAATAATAAAAAATAAATAATAATAATAAATAAATAATAATAAATAAATAATAATGAATAAATAATAATAATAAACAAATAATAATAATAAATAAATAATAATAACAAATAAATAATTATAAATAAATAATAATAAATAAATAATAATAATAATAATAAATAAATAATAATAATAATAATAAATAAATAATAATAATAAATAATACTACTCAGTAATAAAAATAAATAAATAATAATAATAATAAAGAAATAATACTAATAAATAATAATAATAAAAAACTCATAATAATAAATAGATAATTATAATAAATAAATAATAATAATTAATATATAATAAATAAATAATAATAATAATAAATAATAATAATAAAAATAATAAATAATAATAATAAATAAATAATAATAAAAAATAAATAAAAATCAGTAAATAATAATAATAATAAATAATTATAAAAATAAATAAATAATAATAAATAAATAATAATAAAAACTATATAATAACAAAAAATAAATAATAATATAAAATAAATAATAATAAAAAATAAATAATAATAAAAAATAAATAATAACAAATAAATAAATAATAATAATAAATAAATAATAATAATAAATAAATAATAATAAATAAATAACAAAAAAAAAAATAATAATAATAATAAATAAATAATAATAATATATAAATAAAAATAAAAAATAATAATAAATAAACAATAATAATAAATAAATAATAACAATAATAATAATAAATAAATAATATTATTAATTAAATAATAAATAAATAATAATAAAAAATAAATAATAATAATAAACAAATAATAATAATAAATAAATAATAACATACTCTAAATAATAATAATAAATAAATACTAATATTAATAACAAATAAATAATAATAATAATAATAATATATAGATAATAATAATAATTGAATAATAATAATAACAAATAAATAATAATAATAAATAAATAATAATAATAATAGGTAAATACTAATAATAAATAAATAATAATAATAATTGTAGATAAATAAATAATAATAAATAAATAATAATAATAAATAATAATAATAAATAAAAAATAATAATAAATAAATAACAAAAAAAAATAAATAATAATAAATAAATAATAATAATAAGTAAATAATGATAAATAAATAATAATAATAAATATATGTCAATAATAAATAAATAATAATAATAATAAATAGATAATAATAAAAAATAAATAATAATAATAAATAAATACATAATAATAATAAATTATTAATATTAATCATAAATAAATAATAATGATAAATATATAATAATAATAAATTAATAATAATAATAAATAAATAACAGTAATATATAAAAAATAATAATAATAAATAAATAATAATGATAAATAAATAATAATAATACATAAATAATAATAAATAAATAATAATAAATAAATAATAATAATAAATAAATGATAATAGAAAATAAATAATAAATAAAAAAATAAAAAATAAACAATAATAATAAATAAATAATAATAATAATATATAAATAATAGTAAATAAATTATAATAATAATAATAAATAAATAATAACAATGATAAATAAATAATAATGATAAATGAATAATAATAATAAATAAATAATAATAAAAAATAAATATTAATAATAAATATATAATAATAATAAATAAATAATAATAAATAAATAATAATAATAAACAAATAATAATAATAAATAAATAATAATAAATAAATAATAATAATAATAAATTAATAATAATAATAAATAAATAATAATAATAAATAAATAACAATAATAAATAAATAATAATAATAATAAATAATAATAATAAATAATAATAAATACCAATAAATAATATTAAATAATAATAATACATAATAGTAAATAAAAATAATATTAATAAAGAATAATAATAAATAATACTACTCAGTAATAATAATAAATAAATAATAATAATAATAAAAAAATAATACTAATAAATAATAATAATAAAAAACTCATAATAATAAATAAATAATTATAATAAATAAATAATAATAATTAAAATATAATAAATAAATAATAATAATAATGAATAATAATAATAATAAAAATAATAAATAATAATAATAAATAAATAATAATAAAAAATAAATAAAAATCAGTAAATAATAATAATAAATAAATAATTATAAATAAATAATAATAAAAAATAAATAATAATAAATAAATAAAAATAATAAATAAATAATAAAAATAAATAATAGTAAAAAAAAAATTAATAATAAATAGTAATAAAAATAATAATAATAAATAAATAATAATAATTAATAATTATAAAAATAATAAATAATAATAACAAATAAATAATAATAAATAAATAAATAATAATATATAAATAATAATAAATTAATAATAATAAATAAATAATAATAAATAATAATAATATATAATAACTAATTTAATAATAATATAATAATAACGTTTACATAACTAATACATATTATATATGTTGATTTCTGTTTCCATATTTTAGAGTTGAAAATACACAAAACGGAGTTGATATATAAAATGATATTAATAAATAAAGTAAAGTTTATCAACACTCCTCCTCAATTCATTTTTTGCATTTAAAGTTACATATGAGAAGTGTATATACCTATATATATACCTAGATAAATATATTATGTTCTAATGTTTAATATTATATTTATTATATACATAGTGACATTATTATTCCAAGTATCAAAAAATTTTATTGAATAAATTTAATAATTTAATAGTTTACTTTTACTTTAAAAATTCAAAAAAAAATTTACTTTTACTATTAAGTTTAATTTGTTTGACTTTAATAAAACTTAGGTAGTTAATTTTAATATATCGACGCAATTTTCTTGCTTTCTTGCTTGCTTTTGTTAAACCTTTTGTTAAAATATCTGCTGGCTTGTTTGAACCTGGTATGTGCTCAACCTTGATCTTTCCTAACGCTTCCATATGTTTGCTATAATGGTATCTAATATGTGTTTTGATTTATCTTAATTGGTATGATTTTTCCACAACCTGATTTTACTTTTTATATCAGAGAATAATTTCGTTGGTTGTTTTAAATAATTTAGGAACTTAGTTCTTTTAACATTGAACATAAGAACATTATATCTTTTACGGCTTCTTACATGGCTATGTACTCTGACTCCATGCAATTGTAATTGATCTCTGCTTCCGTGACCTCCAACAAACCGCTCTTTCGCCATCATTATTACATGGCCCGAGCATGATTTTCTTTCTTGCAAATCGTTTGCCCAATCAGCATCACTATATCCGATTTTTCATATATGATTCTATAATTGGGGGTAACTTTTAAATATTTTAATATTCTTTTCGCTGCCGTCCAGTGAACTAACATTTACTGTGTATTAAACCTTGCTAGAAAGTTGATCGCGAACGATATATCTGAGCGTACAGTATTTGATAAGTACATTAAACTGCCAATTAATTCTCGATAGGGTTTTGAATTCATCTCATGCCTTTCTTCTTTAGACATTTCTTTATGGGGTTGTAATAACTTTAAATTAATTTCAAGTGGGGTAGAAATCGGATTGGCATCATTCATTTTGTAATTTTTAAGTATGTTTTCGATGTATTTAGCTGACAAATTTCAATACTACGGCAATTAGATGATATTTTTATATCAATTCCTAAAATTTATCTTGCTTCAGTCATATCTTTCATATTAAACTGATGCGAGAGCATTTGTTTGGTTTTTTCTAAAATCGATGTTGAATTTGCTGCTAATAGTCTGTCATCTACATATATTAAAATGATAATTAAATTGTCATTGTCTTGTTTCATATACAGACATTGATCACTTGATGTTTGTTTCATGTTAATACTTTTCAAGAATCCATCCAATTTCTTATACCACTGTGTTTATAAAATTTCCGTTTCTGTTGTGCATGGTGTAGCTTCTGGTGTTATAATTTTGTAGCTCCAAGCAAGTTGAATATGCTTCTGGAAGCGTTCGCGGTTTTTGCAACATTAAATATTTAGAAATTTCGCCGTTAAGTCCCCTTATGAAGACATCTAGGGCACGATTTCTTTGCGATTCTGTCCGCACGTTAATGGTTTCCCGTGAATAAGTCTCGGTTTTTATTTTGTTGATTATCAACGAGAATTGGTGATTTACCCTGGCATAAAATTCTTCGATGGTCGATCTGCTTTGCGTAAGCGTGCTCATCTGATATTCTAATGTTCGGAGATCGCATTTGTCTACGTAATGGAGTGACAAACGTGATTTTATGACTTCCCAGTCATCGTCGAATATGTTGTATGAAATTAAAGCGGCATCGGCGCTTCCTCTAACTTTCCCTCTGATTGCTTGGAGAATGGCTCAGTATATTGGTTTGTTCCTTACTACGTCATAATCGCGTAAGATGTTTTCCACGCAATGTACCCATGAAACGTACTGCACTGCATTTCCATCGAATGCTTCTAGTTCTTTAACGCAATCAGGTAACTTAGCTATGTCTTTCAAATTTGGCTCGGTTCTTGGCGATGTTAAATTTGGCTGGACTGAAATTTGTTGGTTATTTGCTTTTACCTCCAATGTTGCTAATCTTGCTTCTAGTTGCTTAGTTATCGCTATTTGGACGTTTATTGCCCCATTTGTTAGTTTAAGTTGTTTTATCATATTTTCCATTTGCTTTTCCATCTTATTTTTTAAGTTTCTCTTCTCTTAGTTTATAATTTTAATTTGTTACGTTTTATTATATTTTTGATTATACTTTACTTAATTTTTATTACAATTTTTTCCTTTAAAATTTTATTATTTTTAGATTTCAAATAGCAAATTTTAGTTTACTTTAATCTTTATTATAATTTTATCTTTATAAGATTTTATTATTTTACCAAATTTTAACTAAAGTTGTTCTGAAATTTTGTTATAGTTTTAGATTATAATTTTTCAATTTTTATCAAATTTTAATTTTTAGTAAATTTTATATCTTAATTTTATTATAATTTTACATTAATTTTTATATTTTGTTAAATTTTAGTCTATTGTAATTTTTTATTATTATTTATTTATCAAATTCTAATTTTTATTAAATTTTTTCTCTTAATTTTGATTTTACATTAATTTTTATATTTTGTTAAATTTTAGTCTATTTTAATTTTTTATTACAATTTTATCAAAAAAATTTTTTTTGAATTTTACTAAATTTTAATTAAATTTTATCTTAATTTTATAATTTTAGATTATTTTTTCAATTCTTTTTTAATTTTTACTGTAATTTTATTTTACTTTAAAAATTTTTTCTTAATTTTTTTACAATTTTACATTAATTTTTTATTTTTATTTTAGAACCATTAAGGTTAAGTAATTTTTACTCGTTGAATTCCCTCAGTTAGTTTTTGTAAAAATAATGAAAAAAAAAACACTTACAGAAAAAAAACGGTGGTTTTCATTGAGTCTGTTAATCGGTTTTTTGCTTCAGAGGCTGCTTCTTGATCTCTTTTTTAATGTTCGTAAACACCCTACTAATGGTACAAAATACAACACACGAAAGACTTCTTGCAGAGTTTCCGCTTAATTAAAGAGTTTTGACAATCTGCTTCTTTTCCTGTTTTCGGATTTCCACAATATTACGTAAAAATATTCTTTAGAGCTGCTCGGGCGCCAGTTATTGAAATGTAGTTTTAGTTCGTAAAAAAAAATCAATTTTATTATATTCACAATGATTCACAATGATTAAATCCAATATTTGACAATAATTAATTTTAATATCAACTGATTACAATTTCAATTTAATTACCGATTATTACAATTAGACGATCAATTTAGTATCCTAATTAAGATTAAAACTTATTCTAAAATATCTGAACTTATATGCTAATTTCAATGCATGTTGTACCACGTGAATTTATTCTGATGGGGAAAAATCGGCTTCGTAAATTGTAGCGTAAGCGAATTTGGTGGGAACAATTTTATTATAATGGAAAAATTAGCTTGATAAATTGTAGACGCTGCGTAAGCGAATTTGATGGGAACAATTTTAATATATGATAAACTTGTGGGAACGTAACATATAGATTGTTGAAACTTGATTGCTGTTAACTTATATAACAATAAATAATAATAAATAATAATAATAATAAATAAAAATAATAAATAATTATAAAAAATAATGGTAAAAATAAACAATAATAAAAAATAAATAATAATAATAAATAAAAAAAATAATAAATAAATAATAATAATGAATAAATAATAATAATAAATAAATAATAATAAATTAATAATAATAAATAAATAATAAATAAAAAAAATAATAAATAAATAATAATAATGAATAAATAATAATAATAAATAAATAATAATAAATTATAATAATAATAAAAAAATAATGATAAATAAATAATAATAAATAATAATTATAATAAATAATAACAATAATAAATAATAATAGTAATAAATGACAATAATGATAAACAATAATAATATATAATAATAAATAATAAATAATAATAATAAATAAAAATAATAAATAAAAATAAAAAAAAAATTATAAAAATAAAAAAAAAATTATAAAAATAAATAATAATAAAAAATAAATAATAATAAATAAATAATAATATTAAAAAAATCATAATAAATAAATAATAATAAATTAATAATAATAAATAAATAATAAATAAATAATAAATGAATAATAAATAAATAATAATAATAATAAATAATAATAATAAATAATAATAATAAATAAGAATAATTATAAATAATAATAATAATAAATAATAATAAATAATAATAGTAGCAAATAATGGTAATTAATAATAATAAATAAAATAAATAATAATAATAAATAATAATAATAAATAATAGTAATAATAATAAATAATAATAGTAATAATTAATAATAACAAATAATAATAATATATAATAAATAATAATGTTAAATAATGATAATAATAAATAATAATAATATATAATAATAAATAATAATAATAATAAATAATAATAAATAAATAATAATAAATAAATAATAATAATAAATAAATAATAATAAATAAATAATAATAATAAATAAATAATAATAAAAAATAATAAATAAATAATAATAAAAAATAAATAATAATAATAAATAAAAAAATATATCAAATAAATAATAATAATAAATAAATAATAATAAATTAATAATAATAAATTAATAATTATAAATAAGTAATAATATAATAATATTAATAATAATAATAAAAATAACAAATAATAATAATAATAAATAATAATAATAATAAATAATAATAATAACATTAAATAATAATAGTAAATAATAATAGTAATAAATAATAATAACAATAAATAATAATAAATAAAAATAATAATTGTAATAAATAATAATAAAAACAATAATAAAAATAATAATAATAAATAATAATAAAAATAATAAATAATAATAATAAATAAATAAATAATAATAAATTAATAATTATAAATAAATAATAAATAAATAATAATAAATAATGATAGTAAATAATAATAATAAATAATAATAAATAAAAATAATAATAAATAATAATAAAAATAATAAATTATAATAATAAATAAAAAATAATAATAAATAAATAATAATAAAAAATAAATAATAATATTAAATATATAATATTAAATAATAAATAATAATAAATAAATAATAATAATTGTTAAATCTTAATAAAAAACACCAGGCATTTATATTCAGACTTTATTCAATTAGAGTTTAATCGGAACTAAAAACAACAATTATTATAAAAGAAATTATTATATAAAATAAAGTGAACATTATTTTTCAAGTTCAAGTTCATTTTAAAAATACGTTTATATAACTAACACATATGACATATGTTGATTTTCTGTTTCCATCCGTAAATTTTTTCAACACTCCTCCTCCTCCTCAATTTATTTGATAATTTAATGTTCATTATTATTTCAAATATCAAAAAATAATTAATAATTGAATAAATTTAATAATTTAATAGTTTACTTTTACTTTAAAAATTCAAAAAAAATTTACTTTTACTATTAAGTTTAATTTTGTTTGACTTTAATAAAATTTAGGTAGTTAATTTTAATATATCTACGCAATTTTTATTTCTTGCTTTTATTAAAATATCTGCTGGCTTGTTTGAACCTGGAATGTGCTCAACCTTGATCTTTCCTAACGCTTCCATATGTTTGCTATAATGGTACGTAATATCAATGTGTTTTGATTTATCATAATTGGTATGATTTTTGCACAAGCTGATTGCTTTTATTATCAGTGAATAATTTCGTTGGTTGTTTTAAATAATTTAGGAAACTTAGTTCTTTTAATATTAAACGTAAGAACATTATATCTTTTACGGTTTCTGGCATGGCTATGTACTCTGACTCCATGCAATTGCAATTGATCTCTGCTTCCGTGACCTCCAACAAAT
The DNA here is from genome assembly GCA_947095535.1 of Poecilobothrus nobilitatus. Lineage (NCBI taxonomy): Eukaryota > Metazoa > Arthropoda > Insecta > Diptera > Dolichopodidae > Poecilobothrus > Poecilobothrus nobilitatus. The sequence continues at coordinate 197,594,682 of OX352772.1, forward strand.
CGCTCCTCCTGCCATCATTATTACATGGCCCGAGCATGATTTTCTTTCTTGCAAATCGTTTGCCCAATCAGCATCACTATATTCAACAATATCGCAACTTGATTTTTCATATTTGATTCTATAATTGGCGGTAGCTTTTAAATATTTTAATATTCTTTTCGCTGCCGTCCAGTGAACTAACCTTGGTTGTGTATTAAACCTTGCTAGAAAGTTGACCGCGACGAAATATCTGGGCGTACAATATTTGATAAGTATATTAAACTGCCAATTAATTCTCGATAGGGTTTTGAATTCATCTCATGCTTTTCTTCTTTAGACATTAGACATTCTTCTTTAGAATAACTTTAAATTAGTTTCAAGTGGGGTAGAAATCGGATTGGCATCATTCATTTTGTAATTTTTAAGTATGTTTTCGATGTATTCAGCTGACAAATTTCAATACTACCGCAATAAGATGATGTTTTTATATCAATTCCTAAAATTCGCCTCGCTTCACCCATATCTATCATATGAAACTGATCCGAGAGCATTTGTTTGGTTTTTCCTAAAATTGATGTTGAATCTGCTGCTAATAGTATGTCATCTACATATATTAATTTGATAATTAAATTGTCATTGTTTTGTCATTTGCCATTGTCTTTTCATTGTCATTTACAGACATTGATCACTTGATGTTTGTTTCATGTTAATACTTTTCAAGAATCCATTCAATTTCTTATACCACTGATGGCTGGCTAACTTAAGACCATAAAGCGGCTTATTTAGTTGGCATACTTTGGCTTTATCCGGATTTTGTTGAGGATTTAAAGGCTGTTCCATATATGTAATTTCTTCTAAATCACCCTGTACAAATGCGGTTATGACATCCATCTGATGCAAGTATAGTTTATATTGCGCGCATAGAGCTAATAATATGCGCAATGTTTCATATCTGGCAATAGGAGCATAAATTTCGTTATAATCGTTTTCGTTTTCTTGTTCAAAGCCTCTAGCTACGGGCCCAGCTTTATAGAGTGCTCCATGCTCCAAATTATCTTTAACACAGTAAACCCATTTATTACTTAACATTTTCTTTCCTTCTGGTCGATCAATTAAGGTCCAAGTTTCATTTTCTTCTAAAGATTTTAATTCTTTTATCATTGCGTTTTTCCAATTTTCTTTGTTACAATTTTGCTTTGCCTCATTAAATGTATTTGGTGTTTCAGACGCATTTAATGCTAAATTTGCTCGTTCTTTATATACCTTTTTAGGACGCCCGGGCTTACCACTTTTAAAATTTTTTGGCCTTCCTCTTCCTTTTAAATATAAATTGGTTTCATCATCTTTTAAACACTGTTGGTCAACTTCATTTGAGCTTGTGGTCATTTACTTAAATGAGTCATTACTTTCATAGTTAGATGTTTCTAAAATTTCTTCTTCTTTTTCATCATTTTCATGCGTTTGTTCATGTTTTAAATCTTTATATTCTTCATATTTAGGTTTTATACTGATGTTGTTTTCAGAAATTGATGAGCCTAAAACTATATAATTGTCTGTATTTATTTTCTCAAAAAAAACTTACATTTCTGCTTGAAATAATTGTTTTATTGCCATCCCATAAGCGATACGACTTAGAATTAGGACAATATCAAACGAAAGTGTATTCAGTCCCTTTTGGCTCCAATTTTGAATAATTTGATCCTTTATGCAGAGCTATAATTTTACTGCCAAAACTTCGTAGATAATTTATTGTTGGTTTTCTACCAGTCCTTATTTCAAACAGAGTTCGATAATCAACGGCACTTGAAGGACATCTATTTCGAATATGTGCCGCAGTGTTTATACTGCCTACAAGTTCTGCAACCAACAACATGCTGCGTGCTATTTCAATTCACGTTCTATTAGCTCTCTCTGCAACACCATTCTGTTGGGGAGTGTATGGTACAGTAAACTCTCTTTTAATTCCCAGTTTTTCCAAATATTCATTAAATTGTTTTGACAAATATTCCCGTCCGTTATCAGTTCTTAAGACTTTAATTTTGAACCAGTTCCTCTTTCTGCATAAATCTGATAATTTTTGAATGCCTGAAAAATTTCACTTCTAAAAATGACATCGATTTGCCATCTATGAATGTGGCTAAATATTGTGCACCTCCTACTGATTTAACGCTTAATGGCCCACAAATATCGGAATGCACAACTTCTAAAATATTGCTTTGCTTTATCGCCGAACTCTGAAAAGGTAATTGATGAATTTTCGATTTTTCACAAATAATATATTTTCAATTTTCTGGTATTTTAGATATCACATTTCCTTTTAATTTGTAAACGTTTAGAAATAAAGGACTTGTTATTTACTGTTTTAATTCCATATAGATTACCTTCTTTTAAAGCCCTAATAACACAAAAGTTATTTTCATTCATCACTCTACAATAATTCTTTTTGAATATAATATTAAAATTCTTTTTCGTAACTTCTGATATTGAAATCAAATTAAAATTTAAATCTGGCACATAAGATACATTAGTTAAAGTCACATAATGTGAAGTTTGTTTATATTCATCTAAGATATTTATTTTTACTTTATAAGTTTCGTGTGACACGAGTTTAAGACCACCGGCTCGTTTCCATAAACAAATTTGATTTTGAACACCAGCTTAAAAATAGATCCCTTATATGACACATGTGAGTGGTAGCACCACTGTCTAAATACCAATTATCCGTTTTAGGATTACTTTCATTTTCTTTTGAAAATAACACTGCAGTCATTACTGAATTTATTTTTCATTTTCTTTGGAAGCAATCACTTGATTTGTGTTCTCTTTTTCCACAAGTATAACATGAACCATCAAATCAATTTGTGCGATTATATTTAAAATTATTTTTATTAACCAAAAATTGTTTCATATTACCCTTATAATTTTTTGAAAAAAAAAAACATTTTGATTTGTATTATCCCTTTCAATTACAACATTTCCGCTTCTGTCTTCTTCTTCCAATAGTTTATTTAATTGAAAGAATGCTTGGTTCTGGAATTTCATCTCTACTTTCAACTGCAACGATGAATTTTTCGTACTCTTCGGGTAAGGTATTTAAAAGCATGATTGAAATTAACTCCTTTCCTTAGGTAATGTTATACCAGTTTCCTTCATCTGATCCACGTGGTACGAAAATTCCGTTATGTGGTCCGCCATTTTCTGATCTGCTTTCTTTTTCATTGAGAATAATTTTCTATATATCATGACTTGCTTTGCAATCCTTTTTGAAGTATACAATTTTTTAAGCATTTTAAGCTGATTTTCTTTCAACGACAAAGCTAAAGCCTTCGCATCTTTAGCTAACCTGCTATTCTTTTCTATTTCAACAGTTGGACATTTAATTTCACCACTTACGTAATTCCACAGCTCATTAAATATTAATATGCTTCCCATCTGCAAGCGCCACGACTCATAATTTGCTTTATTCCATTTTTCTACACAATTTCCAGCGATATTCATCTTATTTTTTTTAAATTTTTGTTTCTTATTTTAAGCGATATTAATTTTTCTTATTTTTTTTTATTTTAATGATTCACGTGGCTTAATTTTGCCTGAGCCCATAATCTGTTAAATCTTAATAAAAAACACCAGGCATTTATTTTCAGACTTTAATCAATTTTTTTTTTTCCTAAGGGAGGTGAGAATTTTCCAAAGACACCAAGAATTACCCCTTGGTAGTGTCAAATTCTTACTGGCTAAACCCACCTCCCCCTTTAGACAATATAGTGGGATGAAACCCTTACTTGCGAACGCAGTATATTGGCTAGGGAGTAGGGATAGGAAAGTATAGGAAAATGGATACGAAAACATTGAATTGGGAGTGGGACTGTAAGGAAACAATGAATCCGCCTATTATTATTATTTTGCTAACAGTGACTAAAACCGTCACAACAGTTACAACATGTAGTAATGTTGTGACAGTTACAACATGTAGTGTTCAAAATTGAGGTATCGTTTTAATGTCAATTTTAATAAAAAAAGAGTTTTTTTTTTAAATAATAAATATATTTTTATTTTCATTTATTACAAATAGGTTCCAGTTAATAATGAAAAATTATGTCGGCCAAGTGGCCCCCTCTACTACTTCGGCAGGCTTCCAATCTTTTACCAAAATTCTGAATCACGTTGTTCAATAAACTGTTCTCAATGATTGAAATCTGCTCGATAATGTGGTTTTTAAGCTCTTGAATTGTTGTGGGATTATTGCTGTACACTTTCTATTTCACAAAACCCCCCAAAAAAATATCCAACGGCGTCAAATCGCACGATCTTGGTGGCCACATCACTCCTCCTCTACGAGAAATAATGCGACCTTTGAACTTTTCCTTCAAAAGATCCATTGTTTCTCTTACTGTGTGGCAAGTGGCACCGTCCTGTTGGAACCACATATTCTCTACGTCCAAATCATCAATTTCCCGCCACAAAAAGCTTCGGACCATCTCTCTGTAGCGATTCCCATTGACCGTAATCGCATTTCCATTTGCGTTTTCAAAAAAATATGGTCCGATGATTCCTCCTGACCACAAACCACACCAAACCGTAACTTTTTGTGGATGTACTGGTTGCTCTAAGATAACCTTTGGATTCTCTTCACCCCAAATGCGGCAATTCTGTTTATTGACGTAGCCATTGAGCTGGAAATGAGCTTCGTCGGTGAAGATTATTTTGTTAAAAAAATTCTCATTTTCTTCTTGTTTTTCGATTGCCCAAGAAACGAATTGCCGACGTAATGCATGGTCAGTTGCTTTTAATTTTTGCGTCCGCTGGATTTTATAAGCCTTTAAATAGAGATCACGATGCTAAATGTTGAATAATGTGGATGGTTTGATGTTTAATTGCTGCGAACGATGACGAATGGAAGTTTTTGGATCTTCTTCAACACTTCTGCTCACAGCTGCTACATTCTCGGTTGACCGGCCACTACGTTGATAAATATTGCCTCTGTTATCAAGAACAGATCCAGTTTCTAGAAATTTATCAACCATCAGCTTGATGGCACGATTTGTTGGAGCATTTTCTCTACCAAATTTTGTTCGAAATTTCCTAATTACATCTTGAAAAGTTTTACCATTTTCAAAAAATGTTGTAATAACAAAAACACGTTGTTCTTTCGTGTAACGTTCCATATTAACTAACCGGAATGTATTTAGAATATACCTAAAGAAACCTCGTATAAAAATTCCAGGTAGAAAAAAAAATGGCTGCAAAATCAAAATGATACCTCAATTTTGAACACCCTATATTATATATATTACTACATGAGGTAATTATTGAAGGCAACCCCCACTGTCACTGTAGCGGCTGTTATTATTGGTATTAATATTCTTATTAATATTATTATAATTTTACTACACAGTCAGCGCCATCAGTGGATTACAACGTGCAGCAGTATATAACACCTTACTTCCATGATATAACCAAAGATGGCTCCACTGCAGCAGCTATTATTATTATTATTATTATTATTATTATTATTATTATTATTATTATTATTATTATTATTATTATTATTATTATTATTATTATTATTATTATTATTATTATTATTATTATTATTATTATTATTATTATTATTATTATTATTATTATTATTATTATTATTATTATTATTATTATTATTATTTTTATTATTATTATTATTATTATTATTATTATTATTATTATTATAATTATTGTTATTATTATTACTATTATTATTATTATTATTATTAATATTATTAATATTAATTATACGATATACATTATTACGATATAAAAGTACTACATATTTTTTTTTATTTATGACCTGACCGGGGTTTGAACCCAAGACCCTTCGATTGAAAGGTTGGCGACTTAACCACTGCCCCATGAGTCAGATAAATTAGAATTTAATCAGAACTAAAAAAACAACAATTATTATAAAAGAACTTATTATATAAAAACAAACTGTACATTATTTTTCAACGACAAGTTAAATTTAAAAATTTTACATAACTAATACATATCATATATGTTGATTTCAGTTTCCATATTTTAGAGTTGAGAATAAAAAAACTGAATTGATATATAAAATGATATTAATAAGTTAATTTTTTCAACAATAATAATAAATAAATAATCATAAAAAATAAATAATAATAATACTAAATGAATAATAATAAATAAATATTAATAACAAATAAATAATAATAATAATAATAAATAAATAATAATAAATAAATAATACTAAATAAATAATAATAAATAAATAATAATAATGAATATATAATAATAATAAATAATAATAAATAAATAATAATAATAAATATATAATAATAATAAATAAATAATAATAAATATATAATAATAATAAATAAATAATAATAATAAATAAATAATAATAATAAAAATAATAAATAAATAATAATAAAAATTAAATAATAAATAAATAATAATAAAAATTAAAAAATTATAATAATAGTAATAATAAATAAATAATAATAATAAATATATAATAATAATAAATTATAATGATAAACAAATAACTTTACTAAATAAATAATAATAATAATAAAAAAATAAGAATAATAATAATAACAATAATAAATAAATAATAATGATAAATAAATAACAATAATAAATAAATAGTAATAATAAATAAATAAATATAAATAATAAATAAATAATAACAAAAAATAAATAATAATAATAAATAAATACTAATAATAAATGAATCATAATAATAAATGAATAATAATAATAAGTAAATAATAATAATAAATAAATAATAATTATAAATAAATAAATAATAATATTAAATAAATAATAATAAATAAATGATAATATTATTATTATTATTATTATCATTACTAGAATTATTACTATTGTTTTTATCAATATTGTAAATAGCAAGATTATCATTATTAATATGATTATTATTGTTATTGTTATTATTAATATCGTTATAATTGTTATTGTTGTTATTATTATTAATATTATTATTATTCTGATTAATATTATTATTAGAAATTTTTTTTTTACTTTTGTTATTGCTTTTATTATTGTTATTATTATTGTTAATCTTATTAATCTTATTAGTTTTTTTTATTACTTTTATTATTATTATTAATATTATTATTATTATTATTATTATTATAATTATTATAATAATAATAAGTTATAATGATAAACAAATAATATTACTAAATAAATAATAATAATAAAAAAATAAGAATAATAATAAATAAATAATAATAATAACAATAATAAATAAATAATAATGATAAATAAATAACAATAATAAATAAATTTTTTTTTTTTATTTAAAGGCTTTGTCACAAATGTGACAATTAATTACAACATAATCAAATATATAAAATGGCTGACTAATTTATAGGTCTTGCCTAACTGACAGTAATTCAAAAATGTGACATTTCTTATAGATAATGTGACATAAAATATAAAATATAAATTAAGTAGCACTAATGCTTGCATTATATAATAGTATATACTTACTCCCGGCATATTTACAACTATTAAAATATATTATAACTAAATCTACTTAACCTAAAACTAAATCTACTTAAGCTAAAACTAACCTACTTAAAGCTAATTATATTTATTTTATGAAGCTATGATTAGTTTATACGTATATATATATATATATACACATTGAATTTATATTTTTAATTATTTTTTACTAATATTGAACAATTTTAAATCATGTAGTATAAGTATTGTATATCAGACTTCGCAAGAGAATACGAGAGCCTGCCAAAGCACACCCAAGTTTGTCGAATAAAACTAAAACCTTCCAGCTCTAAACGCCATCAGTTCGTAAATGAAGACTCTCTTCAATCTGTTATCCTCTATGTTGATTATTCAAAGCTTTTTCATAAAAAGGATGTGAAATATTTTCAGAATTTTCCTGCAATAAATAAGCTGATCTTTCATTCGTAATATTAAGAGGAGAAATATAGTAAATATCTTGTATGGCAATATTGTGTTGATGGTCAAATATTTCACTTATCAGTTGATTTGGATGCGTTTCTATCTTACTAAGCATTTTTAACGAGTTGTTGACTATTGTAGTCATTAGAGGCTTACATTTAGCCTTTTCATAGAAAATTTTATTGTGAAAGAACTTTTTATTTTGCCTTCTATGTTTTCCTGTACAATATCTTAGAATTTTTCTCTCGGCAATTTACATTTCTTTTGCAGTTGTTGGCGATATTTGAAGCCAATTCTACGAAGCATAAGTTAGTATAGGTCTTATGAGGCTTTTATACATTAAGCATTTAGTAGAAGAGTGAACAAAGGATGACGATAGCAGAGGTTTTAATTTTGCAGTTACAGCTTTTGCTTTCTTAATAACCCTCATGCTAGAAGGGTTATTTATTTAGAAGAAATAAAAATTTATTGCTAAAGTCAACTCCGAGATATTTGATTGCTTGTTTTAATTGGCTTGTTTTAATTGGAATATCTGTATTTATTATTTTCAGTGATAGTGATTTACTTTTCCTAACTGCTAGATGATGCCCTCTACCACTCGCATTTCTAAAACATATTAAATTACATTTATTATGATTTAGTTTTAAGTTCCATCTATTATAATCTTCAGTTAACTTAGGGATCTCTCTTTTAAGTTTATCAATGGCATCGTAAGGTTTTTTATCACATGTAAGTATTATTGTATCATCTGCAAATAAGACTGCACCACAACCAAGTATGTTTGGCTCACAAAATGGAAAATCATGAGTGAAAAAGTTAAAAAGTTTGGGTCCCATAACTGATCCCTGTGGTACTCCTGTTTCAACTTTAAAAGGTTCAGACACATCTCCTGATAAGGACACTACTGTTTCTCTGTCTGACAAATAGTTTCTTATTAATTTTATTATCCAGTCTGGAAAATTTAAACACATCATTTTGTATATTAATCCATCATGCCAGACTGAATCAAAAGCTTTTGATAAATCCAGTTCTAGTGCAATTGTACATTTCTTATCCCTTAGGTTATTTATAACAAAATTTGATAACAATAGAATTGCGTGATTGGTTGAGTTTCCTTTTTTAAAACCAAAGTGATTTTTTTTTTATTGCATTTTTTTGTTCGCAAAATAAATTAAATCTTCTTAAAATAATTCTTTCAAAAAGCTTACCGACATTTGATAAAAGAGAAATAGGTCTAAACTCCATGATGTCATTTGCACTATTTGTTTTTGGTATAGGGATTAATTTGGCTTTCTTCCATGTTTTGGGAAAATATCCATTGTTTAAGCAATGGTTAAAAATAATTGTTAAAATTTTGTCAATTTCACTAGGGCATTCCCTTAAAACATAATTTGAAATTTTGTCAAAACTAGAAGATTTTTTCGTATTAAGCTCCAATCTAATGCTACTTATTTCTTCAATATTAGTAAAAATATCCAGATCACTTGGATAATAAGCAGTGTTGATAGGACTAAAATTTGTAATGTTAGGCGTTGTTATAAGGTCCAAAGCATTCACTGATTGATTAACATCTTCAGGAAATTGAGTGTTAGAAGCAGGAATTTTATTTGTAAAAATTTCCGAAAATTGATTTTTGAATGCCATTAATTTATCCGTTATAGAATTGAGTGTTGTGCTTCCGTTATATAAAGTATCTTTGAAAATATCAACCTGGAAATATTTGCGGCCAGATATTTTGTCAATTTCTTTAAAACAAGAGGAAGAAGGCTTAATTTTGGATAACCTTATTTGAAAAGCTTTATTTAATTCTATTCTCACCCTATCCTTTATTATTTTATTTAAACAGTTTAAATTAGCTGTTACTCTTTTATACTCCTCGCTTATATTATTTAAATAGGCATGATAAATTCTTTTTCTCCTTCTAAGCCAATTATTTCGTAATTTGAACAACTTCCAAGTTTCCTCTGATATCCCTTGATACTTTCCGTTACTCCTCGTATTTCGTTGTGAATGGAAAGCCATTGTGTCAAGAATAGCCTCTTCAATTTCCGTAACATGGTTATCTATTTCACTGTTATCAATGATTCTATCTTTTGCTGCACATACACTTTCAAGTTTGTAGGCTAAATCATTTCTGAAGTTTTTCCAGTTGGTTTCAACAAAAGAGTAAGAAATAGGTTTAAGAACTTTCTGCACTTTGTATGTACTAAGTTTAATATTCATTTTGATTGCAAAATGATCAGATGGTGATGATAGAGTTTTACAACCTTCTTCAGTTACACTTAAAGTAGAGGAAACGAGGAAATAGTCGAGCTTAGACGATGACCTCGGAAAAGTTGGGCCATCTATATAATATAAATCTGCATGTAGATAGATTTCATCAAAGAACCATTCATAAAAACTTGCGCCATTTTTATTCGTTATTGTGTCACCCTATTGTAAATGCCTTGAATTGAAATCACCCCCTACAATCAAACCATTAAATTTTTTACTAAAGTTAAACAAATCACTTAAATCAACTATTATTGGCTTGCCAACATTCGGTGGAACATATACACTACCAATTAAAATTTTTTTTGAGTTATTAAATTCGTCATTTAGTTTCAAACATATAAGACAAATGTCCATTGATATCGAACTCTTTCTTTCTTCATTAAACTGAAATTTATCTTTTATTAATATACCAGTTCCTCTTCCGAAATCGTTTCTTATTAAAATATATCCTTTAATTTCCACTTTATGAAAGCGCTTTAATCTTGTTTCAGAGATCAGCGCAATATCAACATCGTTTTCTTTAAGCAAGTAATAAAGTGAGAGCCTTCTTTCATGAGACACCAAAGAGTTGACGTTCAGAGCTAGTACTTTCAATTCTCTCATCACGGAGCACATAAAGATCCAAAAAACCCTAAGTACGCCATCGCCTTCTCATTCGCGTCACCAATTTTAAGATAATTCGGCCAAAAAGTCTTAATTTTACTAATTAATAAACTCAATGGCATTCTAAATAAATTCTCAGACTCTCTTACAAAGTCAGATATACAATCCCGTCCTATATCTCTGCAGTTATTCTGTGGGGCTAACTTCAACACTGTGGCATAACACTTACCAGACATAATTGGCTCACTCACCCCACCAGGAACCACTCTCTTCCTTGCACTCTCCGAATCTTCACACCCATGACCTAGCTTATCCCTTCTCTCCTTGTACCTCAAGTACACTTCACATCCCTTATAGCTAACTATATGGTTCTCAGAGCCACAATTTACACATTTTACAACAGGCGATGCTCCCTCTATATTTGATTTGCCCTTCGATATACATAACTCAGAATCGTGCACATCACTACATATTAAACAGCGAACCACATTAGCACAATAATTTTTTGTATGACCAAATCTTTGACATCTAAAACACCTAACAATTTCTCTATTCTTCGGCCTCTCCCATACAACCCTTGTGTATTGTAAGTATCTTATATTTGCTAATTGTCTTAAATCTTGTTCTTCATTTAATTGTACGACAAAAATATTCGTTGGGATATTATCCCTTCTAGATCTTGGAGTTATAAAATGTGAAATATTACTGATGCTAATTACTGATGCTTTGCATTCGGAACGTATGCAAAATTATGTCGGGCAAGTGGCCCCCTCTACTACTTCGACAGGCTTCCAATCTTTTACCAAAATTCTGAATCACGTTGTTCAATAAACTGTTCTCAATGGTTGAAATCTGCTCGATAATGTTGTTTTTATGCTCTTGAATTGTTGTGGGATTATTGCTGTAGACTTTCGATTTCACAAAACCCCACAAAAAAAATCCAACGGTGTCAAATCGCACGATCTTGGTGGCCACATCACTCCTCCTCTACGAGAAATAATGCGATCTTCGAACTTTTCCTTCAAAAGACCCATTGTTTCTCTTGCTGTGTGGCAAGTGGCACCGTCCTGTTGAAACCACATATTCCCTACGTCCAAATCATCAATTTCCCGCCACAAAAAGCTTCGGATCATCTCCCTGTAGCGATTTTCATTGACCGTAATCGCATTTCCATTTGCGTTTTCAAAAATATATGGTCCGATGATTCCTCCTGACCACAAACCACACCAAACCCTAACTTTTTGTGGATGTACTGGTTGCTCTAAGATAACCCTTGGATTCTCTTCACCCCAAATGGGCAATTCTGTTTATTGACGTAGCCATTGAGCTGGAAATGAGCTTCGTCGGTGAAGATTATTTTGTTAAAAAAATTCTTATTTGCTTCTTGTTTTTCGATTGCCAAGAAACGAATTGCCGACTTAATGCATGGTCAGTTGGTTTTAATTCTTGCGTCAGCTGGATTTTATAGGCCTTTAAATGGAGATGACGATGCTAAATGTTGAATAATGTGGATGGTTTGATGTTTAATTGCTGCGAACGATGACGAATGGAAGTTTTTGGATCTTCTTCAACACTTTTGCTCACAGCTGCTACATTCTCGGTTGATCGGCCACTACGTTGATAAATGTTGCCTCTGTTATCAAGAACAGATTCAGTTTCTAGAAATTTATCAACCATCAGCTTGATGGCACGATTTGTTGGAGCATTTCCTCTACCAAATTTTGTTCGAAATTTCCTAATCACATCTTGAAAACTTTTACCATTTTCAAAAAATGTTGTAATAACAAAAACACGTTGTTCCTTCGTGTAACGTTCCATATTAACTACCTCAATACCACAATTTTGAACACCCTTTATATATATATTTTTTTTTTCAGAAATTCAATTAAAATTGAATTATTTAATTGATGTTTACTCAACGACGACTCGATATTAAATGTATAATAAATAAAAAGTAATAATAAATAAATAAATATAAATAATAAATAAATAATAACAATAAATAAATAATAATAATAATAAATAAATACTAATAATAATAAATGAATAATAATAATAAATGATTAATAATAATAGATAATTAATAATAATAAATAAATAATAATAAATAAATCAAAATAATAAATAAATAATAATAATAATAAACGAATAATAATGATAAATAAATAATAATAATAAATAAATAATAATAATAAATAAAAAATAATAAAAAATAAATAATAATAATAAATAAACAATAATAATAATAAATAAATAATAATTACAAATAAATAATAATAAATAAATAATAATAATAAATAAATAATAATGATAAATAAATACTAATAATAAAAAATTAATAATAATAATAATAATTAAATAAAAAT
>OX352772.1:197610350-197940564 GCA_947095535.1 Poecilobothrus nobilitatus
ATATAATAATAATAAATACATAATAATAAAAAATAAATAATAATAATAAATAAATAATAATAATAAATAAATAATAATAATAAATAATTAATAATAAAAAATAAATAATAATGATAAATAAATAATAATAATAATTAAACAATAGTAATAAATAAATAATAATAATAATAATAATAAATAATTAAAAATTTCATAAATAATTAAAAATTATAATAAATAAATAATAGTGATAAATAAATAATAATAAATAAATAATAATAAATAAATAATAATAATAAATAAATAATAATAATAAATATATAATAATAATAAATAAATAATAACAATAAATAAATAATAATAAATAAATAATAATAATAATAAATAATTAATAATAATAAACAAATACCAATAATAAATAAATAATAATAATAGATAAATAAATAATAATAATAAATAAATAATAATGATAATAATAAATAAATAATAATAATAAATAAATAATAGATAAATAATAGTAATAAATAAGTAAGAATAAATAAATAATAATAATAAATAAATAATAATAAATAAATAATAATAAATAATATTAATAATAAATAATAGTAATAATAATAAATAATAATAATAATAATAAATAATAATAAATAATATTAATAATAATAAATAATAATAATAATAAATAATAATAAGTAACAATAATAAATAATATTAAATAAAAATAATAATAAATTTATTTTATTTTAATTACCAAAGCAAGATATGTACATGTTTAAAACAAAAAAAGACAAAAAATAACAGACATTATAACATTGATATTGAAAATATGATTGAAATTCTTAATTACTAATGAATATGTATAATATTAAAAATATATTTCAAACTTAAAACATAGAAGTTATACAATACAAAATATGAGTACCTACAGAAAAACATAAATTCTTAAGTAAACTTTATAAATCTTAATGATATGTAAGTATTTAAACAATAAACAGTACTACTAAAATAAATAAAATCTTATGACATACTCAATAAATAAATCTTGATGACATAATCAAAATATGCTTTAAATACTTAATGTAGAATTATGAATGTACGACCATAATTATGAAATTAAATTACAAAAACTTTTTTGTGAAAATTAATACAAAAAAAAAAAATTATACATTTGAATAAATTTATGAAAAGTATATTTATCAATTGGTTAGAATTAATTGTCTGAGGGCAGTAAATTGAAAAAGTGTTGATGTAAAGTGTTTTTGAAGGTATTTCTGGAAATTGTTGAAGAATAGAGATAACTGATTTTATTGAATGTAATATAACATCGGTTTATCGGTTCATTTCTTCCGTATTCTGCACTGTGTTTATATTTCACCAAAAATTTTGTGTATCTTGTTTGTTTAACTCTATCATTAAGTCTAAATTTGTAATTAAGTGTTTGTATAGCAATATTATTATATAAATGATGAAAATATTTGTCTACGGGAGGACAAGGGGAGCATGTTTAAGAATTTAACTCTTGTTGTATAACTATGAAGATTTAAAAAGTCTGAAAGGTTATATTGGTTTCTTAATGCAAATAGAAGAAACTGTTTTTGAACTGCTTCACTTTTGTTAGAATGAACCTGAAAAACTGGATCCCATATAATGCTACCGTATTCTAATATAGAACGAACTAGCGAACAATATAAAGTTTTTGTCACAGCTAAGTAACTAAATTGTTTAGCTCTTCTCTTAATGAAACCTAACATTTTATTTGCTCTTGAAATTAAGTGGTCATAGTGCAGATTAAAGTTTAGTTTATTATCAAGTAGAATTCCAAGATCAATAATACTAAAAACCCTTTCAAGTATTAGATTATCTATTCTGTAGTCATACAGTAAAGAAGAACGTTTACGGGTAAAACTGATAACCTTGCATTTCTGTATATTGAGCTTTAATTTGTTGGTTGTACACCAATCATGTAATGATAATAAGCTTGATTGAAGAAAAGCTGCATCAGAACTGTCATTTACGACTTGATATATTTTTAGGTCGTCAGCAAACTCTATGTGCGGTAAGGCACCCAAATATACTGAAAGATCGGAAATAAATATATTGAATAAAAGTGACCCTAAATTGCTAGCTTGGTACACCAGATGTAATATCGATTATATTGGACAATACACCTTTATATTTAACGTTTTGTGTCCTTTCTGATAAATAAGAGTTAAGCCATGCAAGAAAAGAACCCGATATACCAAAAGTTTGTTTACCAAAGTGTAATGATCTACACGATCGAATGCTTTGCTAAAATCAGTGTAAATTGCATCAACTTGATATCCTTTCTCCATTATATTCAGGATTTCAGATGTGTATAACATAAAGTTCGTTGTAGTGGAACGATCTTTTCTCAAACCGTGTTGTTGTTCTTTAAGTTTGGCATTTATTGCAGGAGTAATTTTATCGACAACAATTTTTTTGAATAATTTTGGAATAGTCGGTAGGATGGCTATAGTTCGATAGTTTTCTACTGATGATCTTTCACCTTTATTGTAGATGGGAGTTAAATGAGAGGGAAAAACACCATTCGAAAGCGATTTATTTAAAATGAAATGAAGAGGAGTAATTAGATAATGAGCACAGCTATATAAGAAGAGTGGAGAGGTTAGGTCAGGTCTGGCACCCTTCTTTGTGTCAAGGCTCATAATTACTTCATAAATGTCCCTTTCGAAAAGATACAGATCTGTAATTAACAAATTTGGGCTATTAGATAAAGAAATAGCAGATATATCAAATTATTCTTTTGGACGATAAACGTTTTGAAAACTGTCGGAAAAAAAGTTATAAATTGTTTTCGGGCAAGACGAAAAAGTATTGTCCTGTATGAGCTTTCAGTTTGAATTAATTTGCAAGTAGTTTGTACGAATTCAATAAGTTATCGTTTGGTGCTATTGTTTGTTTAATTTTCTTGTATATTTTATTACGCTGGTTACGCAAAGTCCTAAGTTCTCTATCTAACCATGGTTCCGTTGTTTTGTTTTTCTTACGGATTTTAGGTACAAAAACATTTATAATTTCAAAAATTTTTAAATAAAAGATAGAGATTATTGAGTTTATATCCTGTTGTGCTAACAGTTCGTCCCAGTTAGTAGATGATAAAGCATTATTAATGCTTTGGTAGTCAGCATTACGGAAATCATATACAATTTCATTATTGTAAGTTTTGCTTGAGAGTGGAATGAAAGTAGAGAACTCAAAGATGATTGCGTTATGATGATTAGTGTTAGTACAAAGGTTATCTGCATCATCAGCGAGCTTTACCACCACTCTATCATATTCATTTGAAAATGCAAGATCTAACCATTTATTATTGTTGTTGGGATAACTAATAATCTGCTGTAAATCATTGCCATAAAACTCATTAATAAGACCGAAATCAATCTCGTCCTGGAAATTAATTGGTAATAACAAATCGTCAGAATCATCAACAACAAAAGAAAGAGCCGGGCGATTGAAATCGCCAAAGACGAAAATCGAGTCCCCCACATTCATATTTAAAATGATATTATGATATACTCTATAAAAGTCAGAATAAGAGAAATTGGCAGAGTTCGGAGGGAAATAAAGAATACCTAGGTATAAATTACTCGTACCTAAATTAATTTTAATAAATTGGTGTTCAAATGATTGAAAAGTATTAGTAATTACAGGTACATTAGGTAAGTTATTATATACGGCAAATAATACACCACCACCTCGCGAACTATTAGTAAACTGATAATTACGACCGCTCCTGTAAATTGACCAATTACCATCAAAAATTTCTTCGTTTCTAAACGATTCGTTAAGCCATGTTTCAGTTAGAGCTAGTACATTAAAATTACATGACTTAGCATCAATATAAAGTTTTTTAAGCTTTCCTCTCATACCATTACAGTTATGATAAAAATGTTAATTTTTATTTTGTTATTTAATTTGTTATTTTAATGTTATTCATCTGGTTAGTATTTTGTGATAAGAATGATAAGATTTGCATATTTTCTTGGAGTTCGAACGAAAAAACTGGTTATAGTTATCACGAGATTGATTTAAGTGATTACAGTAGTTACTGCCGCAATGACTACGATAAGCCTTAAGGTTCTCTTCAACCTCTTTTGTTGTGAAGCCTATATCTTTGTGGTATCTAAGGTAAAGATTATACAAATCTTTGAAGTTAGATGGTAGGCCCTTATTGTGGATGAGAACAAATAAATGAGTTCTCGTTTAATTGGAATTTCCAAATTGCGGATTTATTGATAATGAATCATTTATATTAATTTTATTATTATTAATGTTATTAATAATATTATTATTATTATCATTGTTGTTATTGTTATTAATTATAAAATTACTATTATTACTATTGTTATTATTATTATTATCATTACTAGTATTATTGTTATTGTTGTTATCAATGTTGTTAATAGCAAGATTATCATTATTAATATCATTATTATTGTTATTGTTATTATTAATATCGTTATTATATATTATTGTTGTTATTATTATTAATATTATTATTCTGATTAATATTATTATTAGAAATTTTTTTTTTTTACTTTTGTTATTGCTTTTATTATTGTTATTATTATTGTTAATCTTATTAGTAGTATTTTTTTTATTACTTTTATTATTATTAATATTATTATTATTAATATTATTATTATTAATATTATTATTATTAATATTATTATTATTAATATTATTATTATTATAATTATTATTACTTATTTAATTTCTATATTTATTATTTTTATTATTATTGTTAATGCTATTATAATTAATATAATTTCCATTATTATTATCAATTAGATTGGCCGAGTTAGCGGCTCCTGGTTTTAAAAATCCCCCTTGAACAAAGTTAGGATATGTAGAACCTCTAGTTGACTTTGATGTTGCAAGTTTTTTATTGTTGCTTGTGCTAGAAAACGGAATAGCAAAAGGATTTAATAACAGTTTGTTTTTGTCAGTGTTAAACTTCGTGTTGGTGTTAGTAGGTGAAATCTCTAAATTAGTATTGCATACAAATTTTTTTATTATTGTACCTTTTTTCCATCGCTTGTAATTAATTATATCACAAACTTTGGATATAGGTACAACAACTTTGAAAGATTTGTATTTTGGTTTATATCTAAGATTCTTCGAATTGACTACTTTAACACTATTTGAATTAAAAGTATTTTTTAAAAACTTACTAAGATAATTAGAAGTTGTTGACGCTGCAAAATTGGAAAAATATAAGATAGTTACAGGTTCATGATGTTCCTTAGTTGATTTCTGATCGATGACAGAATTAATATCTTTAATATTTGAAAGAATAAACCGAACTTTCTTTGCAGTAGAACTGTGTAGGATGAAGGTGGTAAGATAGCCAAATTGTTACTACATTGTACAATTTCACTAAGTAGTGAATTGTCATTGGGGTTATTAGATGATGTATTTGCTTTTGAATCCAAAGCATCATTAGTCACTTTATTAGTGAATTCCACCGTTTGAGAGGCTATTGGCTTAAACAAAAAGGAATTTTGAAAGGAACTGTAGCTGAACGGTTTGTCAGTTTAAGTCCAAATGTCCGTCCTTTGAATTTTGACTTAGATACATTTGATTGTATCTAAACGTGTCGAAAGATGTATCCAAACTAGCATCTAACTTAACCCCCATATTCACAATTTTCTTTTTAAGTGAACCTATTTGATCAGTCAGTTTATTTGCAATATCTGACTGTTGACTATTTAGCTTTGAATCAAAAAGTTTCTGTAGCTGTAAGTTATTAGATGACATTAACTCACTAGTCAACGTATTTAAAGATTCATTTAATCTATTTAGTGCGGAGAGAAACTCATCATTTTTAGAAACCAAATTCTGCTTCAGTTGATCTTTTTGTTTGTCAAATGTACTGCTCAATGTCATATTCAGTGACTCGTCGTCTTTTGCCATTTCATTAAAAGATGCTGAGTTACATTTTATAGTGTCATGACATTTAGCTGCAAGTCCTGTGTATTCATCTTTAATGTTATTGAAGGATGTTTTGACTTCGTTCAATAACATATTCATACTGGCATAATAATCCAAGCAAGATTCAGAAACAAAATACTGAGCCAAGAACGTGGAATACCACCCTCTAGGAGCATTTAGACTGATTTCGTGGCAGCGTTTCTTGCAAAAACTATTGCATGTTACAAATTCAGTTTTTGCATCGAAAACTGTACAGATAGAGCTGTCACATTTATTTGCATTCATGTTTATTTTTTTTTTTTTTAAATTGAGTTAAAAAAATAAAAAACTTTATTTTCAATATAAAAATTTAAAATATTGTATCAGCAAATATTGTAATTGTTATATTTAACACAAAAACACAACACAGTTTTCTAGTTTCTTAAAAAAAAAAAAAAAAAAAATGAGTTCAAGTTCTTTTAAATTCTTTTATTTTTGATGTAATTAACTTTTTTTTTTATTGCTTTGTTTATATATTTTTTTTTTATTATTCTTTTATATAAGTTATGACTACAGGTAAAGAATTTAAAGTTTAAAATTAGCACATTTACTTAAATCAGCGTCAGAAATGCGAATGATAATAATAATAATAACTAATAATAATAATAAATAAATAATAATAATAAATAAATAATAATAATAAATAAATAATAATAGTAAATAAATAAGAATAAATAAATAATAATAGTAATAAATAATAATAACAATAAATAATAATAATAAATAATAATAATAATTAATACTAATAAATAATAATAATAAATAATAATAATAATAAATAAAAATGATAATAATAAATAATAATAATAAATAAAAATAAATAATAATAATAAATAAATAATAATAATAAATAAATAAATAATAATAATAATAAATTATAATAATAAATAATAATAAATAACAATAATAAATAATAATAATAAATAAAAATAATTATAATAATAAATAATAATAATAATAAATAATAAGAAATAAATAATAATAATAAATATATAATAATAATAAAAAATAAATAATAATAAATAAATAATAACAATAAATAAATAATAATAATAAATAAATAATAATAATAAATAAATAACAATAATAAATAAATACTAATAATAAATAAATAATAATAATAGATAAATAAATAATAATAATAAATAAATAATAATAATAAATAAATAAATAATAATAATAATAAATTATAATAATAAATAATAATAATAATAAATAAATTATAATATTAAATATATAATAATAATAAAAAATAAATAATAATAAATAAATAATAACAATAAATAAATAATAATAAAAAACAAATAATAATAATAAATAAATAACAATAATAAATAAATACTAATAAAAAATAAATAATAATAATAGATAAATAAATAATAATAATAGATAAATAAATAATAATAATAATAATAAATTAATAATAATAATTAATAATAATAAATAATAATAAATAATAATAATAAATTAATAATAATAATTAATAATAATAAATAATAATAAATAATAATAATAAATAAAAATGATAATAATAAATTATAATAAAAATAAATATTAATAATAATAATAATAAATAAATAATAATAATAAATAAATAATAATAATAAATAAATAATAATAATAATAAATTATAATAATAAATACCAATAATAAATAACAATAATAAATAATAATAAATAATAATAATAAATAAAAATAATTGTAATAATAAATAATAATAAAAATAATAAATAATAATAAGTAAATATTAATAATAAATAAATAATAATAAATAATAATAATAAATAATAACAATAAATAAAAATAATTATAATAATAAATAATAATAATAAATAAATAATAATAAATAAATAATAATAATAAATAAATAATAATAAATAAATAATAATAAATAAATACTAATAATAAACAAATAATAATAATAGATAAATAATTAATAATAATAAATAAATAATAATAATAATTAAATAATAATAAATAAATAATAATAAATATATAATAATAATAATAAATAAATAATAATAAATAAATAATAATAAATTAATAATAATAATAATAAATAGTCATAATAATAAATAATAATAGTAATAAATAAATATAATGTAAATATATAGTATATATAATATAAACAAAATAAATAATATTGGTACATAATTTAATAATAGTATAAAAACCTATAATGGCCTAAGCAGCCGATGGTTCATAATATTGCATTACATTTATGTATGTAATATTAATATAAATAAATAAGTAATAAATAATAATAATAATAAATAAAAATAATAATAACTAATAATAAAAATAATATATAATAATAATTAATAAACAATAATAATAAATAAATAATAATAATAAAGAAATAATAATAATAAATATATAATAATAATAAATATATAAATAATAACAATAAAGAAATAATAATAATAATAAATAAATAATAATAATAAATAAATAATGATGATAAATAATAATAATAATAAATAATAATAGCAATAAATAATAATAAATAATAATAAATAATAACAAAAATAATATATAATAATAATAAATAAATAATAATAATAACTAAATAATAATAATAAATAAATAATAATAAATAAATAATGATGATAAATAATAATAATAATAAATAATAATAATAATAATAAATAATAATAGCAATAAATAATAATAAATAATAATAAATAAAAATAATAGTAATAATAAATAAATAATAATAAATAAATAATAATAAATAAATAATGATGATAAATTATAATAAATAATAATAGCAATAAATAATAATAAATAAATAATAATAAATAATAAATAATAATAAAAATAATAATAATAAATGAAAAATACTAATAAATAAATAATAATAAATAAATAATAATAACAAATAAATAATAATAATAATAATAAATGATAAATAATAATAAATAATAATAAAAATAATTTATATTTAATAATTAATAAATAATAAATAATTATAATTAATAATAATAAATAATAATAATAAATAATAATAATAAATAAATAATAATAAATAAATAATGATGATAAATAATAATAATAATAAATAATAATAGCAATAATTAATAATAAATAATAATAAATAAAAATAATAATAAATAATAATAAAAATAATATATAATAATAATTAATAAATAATAATCTAAATATAATAAAAGACAAGCTGCTGCTGCTGCTGATTAGCGTGCACTACTGTTATGTTAAATGTTAATTTAACAAATGTTATGCTATGAAAAGAAAGAAACGTGTATCTGATATTTACGTACATAACAAAATAAATATAAAACAACAATAAATATTAAAACTAAAAGATAAAAAACAATAAATATTAAAACTTTGTGCTATGAAAAGATAGAAAAAACAAGGCAGTGAATAAATCAAAGTTTTTAAAGGGTCGCATTTTTAAGTAGAACATTATAAAATTGCAATTATATTTTTATTTAAATTTTGCTAAACAACATTTTCTTAATTTTTTAAAAATTTTGCCATAATATAATATGGTACAATTTAACAATCAGAAGTTTAGCCCATAATATAGATATATGAATGAAAATATGGGTACACATATATTATGTAGTTATAGATTTATTATTTTTTATATAGGAAACAATTATTTATATGAATGGACAGTAAACATAAACGAACAAAAAAAAATTCAGAATGTTCTATAGGCTATAATTTTTATTTTTTAAATAGACTGTATGTATAAATTTAATATTTAAAAAAATAAAAGAAATACTTAGCGTACCTAAATAACAGAAAACAAACAAAAAGGAAAATGTAATACTGCGAAGAAAAATAAAAACGAATAGAAAAAAGAGAACAAAAAATGTTACTTTGATTGTTTTTAAATATTTTTAAAGTCTATTTTCTTACATATACGTACACATCTGATATTTACCCACATAACAGAAAAAAAAAAGAACTATTAAAATGTTATGATTTTAAAAGAAAAAAAAAATACATCTGATATTTACGTACATAACAGATAGAAAAAAGATATATTAAAATGTTATGCTATGAAAGGAATGAAAAAACTAAGCAGTGCATAAATCAAAGTTTTTAAAAGGTTTTTAAGTAGAAATTATAAAAAAATAAAGCAGTGCGTAAACCCAAAGCTTCTAAAGGAGCGCAATTTAAATTCTAAAATCGCAATTAAATTTTGAATGTGTAACATTTTCTTAACTTTATGCTTCTTTTATGATTTTTATTTTCTATATCTTAAACCTTATATGCACAGGCAATTTTTTTGTTTTACATAAAAGGTGCGTAGTAATAATAGTTATAAATAATAATAATAATAAATAAAAATAATAATATTAAATAATAATATTAAATAAATAGTAATAATAAATAAATAATAATAATAATAATAAATACCAATAAATAATATTAAATAATAATAATACATAATAATAAATAATACTAATCAGTAATAATTATAAATAAATAATAATAATAATAATAATAAAGAAATAATACTAATAAATAATACTAATAAATAATAATAATAAATAACTCATAATAATAAATAAATAATTATGATAAATAAATAATAATAATTAAAATATAATAAATAAATAATAATAATAAATAATAATAATAAAAATAATAAATAAAAATAATAAATAAATAATAATAAAAAATAAATAAAAATCAGTAAATAATTATAATAAATAATAATAACAAATAAATAATATTAATAAATAAATAATAATAAATAAATAATAATAAATAAATAATAATAATAAATAAATAATAATAATAAATAAATAATAATAAAAAATAAATAAAAATCAGTAAATAATAATAATAAATAATAATAATAATAAATAATAATAAATAATAGTAAAAAAAATAATAATAATAAAAATAATAATAATAAATAAATAATAACAATAATAAATAATAATAAAAATAATAAATAATAATAATAAATAAATAATAATAAATAAATAAATAATAATATATAAATAATAATAAATTAATAATAATAAATAAATAATAAATAAATAATAATAAATAATAAATGATAAATAATAAATAATAATAATAAATAATTAAATAATAAATAATAATAATAAATAATAGTAATAAATAAATAATAATAAATAAATAATAAATATATAATAATAAATAAATAATAATAATTGTTAAATCTTAATAAAAAATATCAGGCATTTATATTCAGACTTTATTCAATTAGAGTTTAATCAGAACTAAAAACAACAATTATTATAAAAGAAATTTTTACATAAAATAATCTGTATATTATTTTTCAAGTTCAAGTTCATTTTAAAAATGCGTTTACATAACTAATACATATTATATATGTTGATTTCTGTTTCCATATTTTAGAGTTGAAAATACACAAAACCGAATTGACATATAAAATGATATTAATAAATAAAGTAAAGTTTATCAACACTCCTCCTCAATTCATTTTTGCATTTAAAGTTACATACCGGAAGTGTATATATATATACCTAGATAAATATATTATGTTCTAATGTTTAATATTAAATTTATTATGTACATAGTGACATTATTATTCCAAGTATCAAAAAATTTTATTGAATAAATTTAATAATTTAATAGTTTACTTTTATTTTAAAAATTAAAAAAAAAGATTTACTTTTACTATTAAGTTTAATTTTGTTTGACTTTAGTTAAATTTAGGTAGTTAATTTTAATATATCGACGCAATTTTCTTGCTTTCTTGCTTGCTTTTGTTAAACCTTTTGTTAAAATAACTGCTGGCTTGTTTGAACCTGGTATGTGCTCAACCTTGATCTTTCCTAACGTTTCCATATGTTTGCTATAATGGTACGTAATATCAATGTGTTTTGATTTATCATAATTTTTATGATTTTTGCACAAGCTGATTTCACTTTTTATATCAGAGAATAATTTCGTTGGTTGTTTTAAATAATTTAGGAAGCTTAGTTCTTTTAACATTGAACATAAGAACATATATCTTTTATGGCTTCTTACATTTAGGTTTTATACTATATACTCTGACTCCATGCAATTGCAATTGATCTCTGCTTCCGTGACCTCCAACAAACCGCTCTTCCTGCCATCATTATTACATGGCCCGAGCATGATTTTCTTTTTTGCAACTCGTTTGCCCAATCAGCATCACTATATCCAACAATATCGCAACTTGATTTTTCATATTTGATTCTATAATTGGCGGTAGCTTTTAAATATTTTAATATTCTTTTCGCTGCCGTCCAGTGAACTAACCTTGACTGTGTGTTAAACCTTGCTAGAAAGTTGATCGCGAACGATATATCTGGGCGTACAGTATTTGATAAGTACATCAAACTGCCAATTAATTCTCGATAGGGTTTTGAATTCATCTCATGCTTTTCTTCTTTAGACATTTCTTTATGGGGTTGCAATAACTTTAAATTAGTTTCAAGTGGGGTAGAAATCGGATTGGCATCATTCATTTTGTAATTTTTAAGTATGTTTTCGATGTATTTAGCTGACAAATTTCAATACTACGGCAATTAGATGATGTTTTTATATCCATTCCTAAAATTCATTTTGCTTCAGCCATATCTTTCATATTAAACTGATCCGAGAGCATTTGTTTGGTTTTTTCGATGTTGAATTTCCTGAAAAAATCGATGTTGAATTTGCTGCTAATAGTCTGTCATCTACATATATTAAAATGATAATTAAATTGTCATTGTCTTGTTTGATATACAGACATTGATCACTTGATGTTTGTTTCATGTTAATACTTTTCAAGAATCCATCCAATTTCTTATACCACTGATGGCTGGCTTGCTTAAGACCATAAAGCGGCTTATTTAGTTGGCATACTTTGGCTTTATCCGGA
Source organism: Poecilobothrus nobilitatus (assembly GCA_947095535.1). NCBI lineage: Eukaryota > Metazoa > Arthropoda > Insecta > Diptera > Dolichopodidae > Poecilobothrus > Poecilobothrus nobilitatus. The sequence continues at coordinate 197,623,213 of OX352772.1, forward strand.
TTTTGTTGAGGATTTAAAGGCTGTTCCATATATGTAATTTCTTCTAAATCACCCTGTACAAATGCGGTTATGACATCCATCTGATGCAAGTATAGTTTATATTGCGCGCATAGAGCTAATAATATGCGCAATGTTTCATATCTGGCAATGGGAGCATAAATTTCGTTATAATCGTTTTCGTTTTCTTGTTCAAAGCCTCTTGCTACGGGCCTAGCTTTATAGAGTGCTCCATGGTTCCTTTCTTCTGGTCGATCAATTAAGGTCCAACTTTAATTTTCTTCTAAAGATTTTAATTCTTTTATCATTGCGTTTTTTCAATTTTCTTTGTTACAGTTTTGCATTGCCTCATTAAATGTATTTGGTGTTTCAGACGCATTTAATGCTAAATGTGCTCGTTCTTTATATAGCTTGTGTTCATTTACTTAAATGAGTCATTACTTTCATAGTTAGATGTTTCTAAAATTTCTTCTTCTTTTTCATCATTTTCATGTGTTTGTTCATATTTTAAATCTTTATTTTCTTCTTGCGTTGTTTCAATGATGTTGTTATTCAGAAATTCGATTTAATTTTCATCATATTTAGGTTTTATACTGATGTTGTTTTCAGAAATTGATGAGCCTAAAACTATATAATTGTCTGTATTTATTTTCTCAAAAAAAACTTACATTTCTGCTTGAAATAATTGTTTTATTGCCATCCCATAAGCGATACGACTTAGAATTAGGACAATATCAAACGAAAGTGTACTCAGAATCTTTTGGCTCCAATTTTGAATAATTTGATCCTTTAGGCAGAGCTATAATTTTACTGCCAAAACTTCGTAGATAATTTATTGTTGGTTTTCTACCAGTCCTTATTTCAAACAGAGTTCGATAATCAACGGCACTTGAAGGACATCTATTTCGAATATGTGCCGCAGTGTTTATAGCTTCTGCCTACAAGTTCTGCAACCAACAACATGCTGCGTGCTATTTCAATTCACGTTCTATTAGCTCTTTCTGCAACACCATTCTGTTGGGGAGTGTATGGTACAGTAAACTCTCTTTTAATTCCCAGTTTCTCCAAATATTCATTAAATTGTTTATTTTGATTTTGAAGTCAAGCTTAAAAATAGATCCTTTATATGACACATGTGAGTGTAGCACCACTGTCTAAATACCAATTATCCGTTTTGGGATTACTTTCATTTTCTTTTGAAAATAACACTGCAGTCATTACTGAATTTATTTTTCATTTTCTTTGGAAGCAATCATTTGTTTTGTGTTCTCTTTTTCCACAAGTATAACATGAACCATCAAATCGATTTGTGCGATTTTATTTAAAATTATTTTTATTAACCAAAAATTGCTTCATATTACCTTTATAATTTTTTGAAAAAAAAAAACATTTTGATTTGTATTATCCCTTTCAATTACAACATTTCCGCTTCTGTCTTCTTTCTTCTGTCTTTGCCTGGGCCCACAAACTGTTAAATCTTAATAAAAAACACCAGGCATTTATATTCAGTCTTTATTCAATTAAAGTTTAATTAGAACTAAAAACAACAATTATTATAAAAGAAATTATTATATATAAAAACCCTGTACATTATTTTTCAACTTCAAGTTCATTTTAAAAATTTTACATAACTAATACATAATTATGATATATGTTGATTTCTGCTTCAATATTTTAGAGTTGAAAGTACACAAAACTGAATTGATATATAAAATGATATTAATAAATAAAGTTAATTTTTTCAACAATAATAAAAAATAAATAATAACAATAATAAATAAATAATAATATTAATTAATTAAAAATAATAAATAAATAATAATAAATATATAATAATAAATATATAATAATAATAAATAAAAAATAATAAATAAATAATAATAAATAAATAATAATAAATAACAATAATAATAAGTAATAATTATAATAAAAAATAATAGTAATAAATGAAAATAATAATAAATAATAATAATATAAGTTATTGAAATGTAGTTTTAGTTCGTAAAAAAAAATCAATTTTATTATATTCACAATGATTCACAATGATTAAATTCAATATTTGACAATAATTAATTTTAATATCAACTGATTACAATTTCAATTTAATTACCGATTATTACAATTAGACGATCAATTTAGTATCCTAATTAAGACTAAAACTTATTCTAAAATATCTGTGCTTATATACTAATTTCAATGCATGTTGTGCCACGTGAATTTATTCTGATGGGAAAAAATAGGCTTGGTAAATTGTAGCGTAAGCGAATTTGGTGGGAACAATTTTATTATAATGGAAAAATTAGCTTGATAAATTGTAGACGCTGCGTAAGCGAATTTGATGGGAACAATTTTAATATATGATAAACCTGTGGGAACGTAACATGTGGATTGTAGTAACTGGACACGCTGTTAACTCTTCCCCCTTTAAAGATTTACGTCCCGTTAATCAATTTTAAATTCCAATGGGTTGCAAGTAGAAGGTTTAGTTTTTTCCACTTTTGGACTTGTTACGTTGATGTTTGTCTTAGAAGTTCTCTTGATGTTCTTTAGTGCTATGAAGATAATGAGAATGATGACAATAGAAATGATGGTTACATCTGTTGATACTGAGATCTTGTCGTTTGAAAAAAGGTTCTGAATATGATGCGTATTATTGAGTTGTAGGTTATGAATGTCATCGAGATTTAGCTTGGTTTGCTTGAAAGATGGCTGGTAAAACTTGTGGTGCGCTAGCTATTTTATTAAAAAAGGTTTGTCCCTTGATTGCCACTGTATCGTTGTAGTGTTGTATCACAAAACTCCCAGTTAGTTGTTTGCTGATATTTCCATTTGTTAATTCGCCATTAAAGTTTGAAAGGAAAATTATATTTTCATCTATAGCTTCTATTATTTCTTCTTTGTTAAATTCAACATCCCATTTAGCATTCTTCCCTTTTAGAAGTATTCGTGTTAAATAAATTCGTGTTAACGATTGATTTTTTCGCAATTTCAGCTGCTAATACAATTTCATTCAGCGTTTCTTTTATGATGCCGAGTTTATTGAAAGTCATTTGCTCGAGCTGTTGGTCCATTCTATCGACTTCTTTCAGGATGAGGTTGTATCTTTTTGTTACTTCACTTGTAACCTTCATTATTTTGCGGTTTATCTTATATTGTTGGTTATTGTTATCGGTTAGCTAACTTTGGCTATTCAAAATGATATCCCAGTCGGTAGCATCTGGTGTGCCAGCGAGCCATTTCCACGCTGATCCAATCCAATTGATTGATCTTTTTTTGACTCTCAATTTTTGTTCCTCTCAATTTCGTTAATGATTCCATGATTTGGTTTATTTGGAATTCAAGCTGAGGTTTCATCATGTTTGTTGAATTGATCTTTTGAACGAGGGGAATGATTTGTTGTAGAGCTTCATCATAATCCTCGAGTTTAATGACGTGAACCAGGTTGAAGTTGCCATTAATTATTCTTCCTTGGCCTCATTGTATGGTTGCGATTGGGCCTTTAAACTCAAAAATTTCTGGCCGTGCAATGGTTTTTGTAATTATAAATCTAAAAAGATAAAACTAAAGTATTTAATTATCGGTAATATTTTTTATGAGGGATTTATGAATTTTTTAACCGGATGCGGTAGCTATTGTGACTTTATTGTTTTTCATAACTACTTCCTTCTTATATGTCGGTTTATGTTTTGATTTGATTTGCTTATCCCGAACGTAAATTGTTTGGCCAATTTTGTAAGTTTTTGGTGTATCTCTGTTTTCATTTTCTCGTTTTAATTTTGATTGCTGATTTTTCTCGATGAGTTCACCTAGCTCTTTATTAATTTTTGTTCTGGTTGCTATTAAGTTCTGACAGACGATTTTACTGGATCTTGCGAAAAATAAGTCGCTCGGTTTGGATTTTGTTACCGAGTGTATGGAGTTATTGTATCGATCAGCTGCTAAGTATATGATTTCTTTTGGCGAAAGATCTGGATACTCCTTGCTCAGACACCTTACTAGCTCGATAATTGTTGAGTGAGCTCTCTCGATACTCCCATTTACTTCGCTTTTTTGCGACGGTGTGTTATAAACTGCAATACCGAGAGCTTTGATGTAATTTAATGTAATAGGGCTCATAAAACTACGTTTGTTATCGATTACTATCATTTCCGGAACTGTGAAATAATGTAGCACTTTTGTAATTTTATTTCTTAAATGCAGAGCTGAGCGGTCTTTAATATGAAAAAATTTTAGGAATTTCGAAAATTTATCGATACACATTATGTACTTTTTTCCCTGTATTTCCTTTAAATCTATGTGAAGTATTTGTGCAGGAAATTTTGGAACTGGAGCTTGTTGTAATTCCGGTTTATTTGGTCGTCTATCGTACTTGCTGCTGTTACAGATTTCGCATGTTTTAATGAAGCTCTTTATTTGACTACTCATGCGAGGAAAATAGTATTTGTCCAGTATTTGCATCCGATTTTCGTTGGCATTCCTGTGTGCTCTTTTGTGTTCCTTCTCAATGATGGCAAACTTCCTTTCTTCAATCGTAACATCTTCTACTACTTTTTGTATTATTCGGATTTTGTATTTACTAAAGTGATCTTTAAAAACATTCTGCAATATTGGAAGGAAATTTTCAGAAATCTTAATACCGTTGATTACACTAGGATTTAGTTTTTCTTTTAGTATTATTTTCAAAATGTCTTCATTGATTTCTGGTACATCTACGTAGTGCCTATGGTATCTTGTATGTGGTTGTTCGTAGATTATCATATCTTTGCCTTTCTTATGACTAATTGATTAAGAAACACGTTGATTGGCGCTTCGCAAAGAGGGAAGAAGTTTGAGTTGTCTTCGTCTGCGCTGTGCACAGTGTGTGATAAATTATCTTCATCTGAAATACTCGCTGTTTCTGTTTCACTATTTTCGCATAGACTGTTTGCTGTTTCTGTGGAGCTTCCGGTAAGTTGGTTTATTTCGGTTGGTAGCCTCGATAGAGCATCTGCGACAATGTTTGTTTTACCTGGCTTGTAAACTAGCTCATAGTTATACTCCTCAATTTTAGATTTCCATCTTTTGAGCTTGGCATTATGGTTGCGATTTCCTAACGAGAATGTTAATGGCTGATGATCTGTGAGGATTTTGACTTTCCCTGCTCCATAAAGATAATTTCGTAGATTATCCAGTGCCCATACTATCGCCAACATCTCCTTTTCATTCGTAGCATAGTTTTCCTCGGTGCTGTTCAGTGTCCTCGAGATAAATGTTATTGGTTTGTCTTTGCCAATTTCTCCCTGTGATAATACTACCCCGGTGGCCTTATCCGACGTATCAGTGGTGAGAATGAAGGGTTTTTCGAAATTAGGAAATATCAATATTTCGGATGATGATAATAGTTCTTTCAAATTCTTAAAAGCTTCTAATTCTTCCTTGTTTAGCTTTATTTCTACTTTTTTTGACATACTGGCTTTAATTTGTGCGTTCTTTCCTCTGGTTAGATTTGTTAGCGGTTTTGCTATTTCAACGAAATCGCGGATAAATCTACGATAATATGATGTAAGACCTAAACATGATTTCAAGTTTTTTAGGTTCTCCGGTGGCTTGATGCTTTGAATCGCCATTACTTTCTTCGGGTCTGGCTTAATTCCATCACTTGTGACCAGATAGCCAAGGAATTCTGTTTCTGATTTTAAAAATTTCGTTTTTTCTAAATTTACTCTTAAATGAGCTTTTTCCAATCGTGAAAATACTGCATCGATATTCTGGAGATGTTCTTCCTTTGTTTTACCAATCTGGTCCTTGAGAACGTTGTCAATCATGCGCTGGAATATTGATGGCGCGTTTCTTAACCCAAATGGGAGTCTTAGGAACTCGTACTTGCCGTTCATTGTAGAAAAAGCCGTTTTTGGAATGTCTGATTTTTTCATCATTATTTGATGGAATCTGGATGTGAGATCAATCGTCGTCAAAAATTTTGCTTCCTCCAAGCTTGCTAATGTACTGGAAATGTAAGGAATTGGGTATGTATCCGGTGTTGTTACTGCATTTAGCCTTTTGAAATCGATAACCATTCGATATTTTTTATTTCCGGATGAGTCTGATTTTTTCCCTACGATCCATATTGGCGAGTTATACGGACTTTTGGATGGTTGTATTATTCCGTCATCCAGTAATTTTTTGACTTGGTCTTCAACTTCTTTCTTCATACGGGCGGCGGGATACGGGTACGACTTTGTGTAAATTGGTTCGTTTGTTGTTGTTTTGATCTCTGCTTTTACTTCCGTGTCGATTATCTCTTTGTCGTTAATTGGTCCAAATATTTTTTTATGTCGGTTTATGATTGTTAAAAGCTGCTTTTTGGTTTCAGTCGATAAATTTTCTGCTTCAATTTCGATGTCGTTGACTTTAGGCGACACTTTAGCCTTCAGTGGTATTTTGATGTTAGGATCGATTTGCAGGATGTTATTTTCTCTATCAAATATATCAATTCTAGCATGACGATTCTTTAGTGTGTCATCGCCTATTATGCCGTCGAAAGTTGTGAGAGCTGGTAGGATAAAAAATTCTAGGTATGTGTTGTTTCCCAATCTCTCGAAAAATTTTCCTCCTATTTTCTGTGAAATTTTAATGTTTCCCCCTGCGGAACGTACTGTAAAAGGTTTGTTTGCTGGTTTGGCATTTGTTGCGGTTTCTGGCTTTATGAAGTTCTTATTGGTTCCTGTATCAACGAGAAAATTTAGCACTCTTCCATCTCGTGTCTGATATTCTAGGTAAGCAACGCTAGAAAGGCGTCCGTCATAAAATTTATTTCTTGAATTTCTTCTTGGATGTCTTCTTCAGTTATTGCATAGCCAGTATTATAAAAATCTTCGGTATAATCGTCTTCGTTTTCCATATGACATAAACGTTGCTGTTTGTTTCTTGGAAGGTTGCTTATGCTTGGTGGGCGTTTATACGCATCATTAAAAGTTGTGGGCCTGTTCATATAATCCACTTGACATGTTTGCATGGATTGGGCAATTTCCATTTTTTCTAGAGGTTTAGGAGGTCTTGGTGGAAGTATAGATGGTTTTTGATGTTGAATGTTGTATACAGAAATTTTTTGCTATGCTGTTAGCGGTGGCCGCTGTTGAAATTGACGTGATGGTAATACTGGTTGACGCATGCTATTACTTGGAATCCTGTTAAGTGAGGTTGTGTTTATAAAATTTCCGTTTCTGTTGTGCATGGTGTAGCTTCTGGTGTTATAATTTTGTAGCTCCAAGCAAGTTGAATATGCTTCTGGAAGCGTTCGCGGTTTTTGCAACATTAAATATTTAGAAATTTCGCCGTTAAGTCCCCTTATGAAGACATCTAGGGCACGATTTCTTTGCGATTCTGTCCGCACGTTAATGGTTTCCCGTGAATAAGTCTCGGTTTTTATTTTGTTGATTATCAACGAGAATTGGTGATTTACCCTGGCATAAAATTCTTCGATGGTCGATCTGCTTTGCGTAAGCGTGCTCATCTGATATTCTAATGTTCGGAGATCGCATTTGTCTACGTAATGGAGTGACAAACGTGATTTTATGACTTCCCAGTCATCGTCGAATATGTTGTATGAAATTAAAGCGGCATCGGCGCTTCCTCTAACTTTCCCTCTGATTGCTTGGAGAATGGCTCAGTATATTGGTTTGTTCCTTACTACGTCATAATCGCGTAAGATGTTTTCCACGCAATGTACCCATGAAACGTACTGCACTGCATTTCCATCGAATGCTTCTAGTTCTTTAACGCAATCAGGTAACTTAGCTATGTCTTTCAAATTTGGCTCGGTTCTTGGCGATGTTAAATTTGGCTGGACTGAAATTTGTTGGTTATTTGCTTTTACCTCCAATGTTGCTAATCTTGCTTCTAGTTGCTTAGTTATCGCTATTTGGACGTTTATTGCCCCATTTGTTAGTTTAAGTTGTTTTATCATATTTTCCATTTGCTTTTCCATCTTATTTTTTAAGTTTCTCTTCTCTTAGTTTATAATTTTAATTTGTTACGTTTTATTATATTTTTGATTATACTTTACTTAATTTTTATTACAATTTTTTCCTTTAAAATTTTATTATTTTTAGATTTCAAATAGCAAATTTTAGTTTACTTTAATCTTTATTATAATTTTATCTTTATAAGATTTTATTATTTTACCAAATTTTAACTAAAGTTGTTCTGAAATTTTGTTATAGTTTTAGATTATAATTTTTCAATTTTTATCAAATTTTAATTTTTAGTAAATTTTATATCTTAATTTTATTATAATTTTACATTAATTTTTATATTTTGTTAAATTTTAGTCTATTGTAATTTTTTATTATTATTTATTTATCAAATTCTAATTTTTATTAAATTTTTTCTCTTAATTTTGATTTTACATTAATTTTTATATTTTGTTAAATTTTAGTCTATTTTAATTTTTTATTACAATTTTATCAAAAAAATTTTTTTTGAATTTTACTAAATTTTAATTAAATTTTATCTTAATTTTATAATTTTAGATTATTTTTTCAATTCTTTTTTAATTTTTACTGTAATTTTATTTTACTTTAAAAATTTTTTCTTAATTTTTTTACAATTTTACATTAATTTTTTATTTTTATTTTAGAACCATTAAGGTTAAGTAATTTTTACTCGTTGAATTCCCTCAGTTAGTTTTTGTAAAAATAATGAAAAAAAAAACACTTACAGAAAAAAAACGGTGGTTTTCATTGAGTCTGTTAATCGGTTTTTTGCTTCAGAGGCTGCTTCTTGATCTCTTTTTTAATGTTCGTAAACACCCTACTAATGGTACAAAATACAACACACGAAAGACTTCTTGCAGAGTTTCCGCTTAATTAAAGAGTTTTGACAATCTGCTTCTTTTCCTGTTTTCGGATTTCCACAATATTACGTAAAAATATTCTTTAGAGCTGCTCGGGCGCCAGTTATTGAAATGTAGTTTTAGTTCGTAAAAAAAAATCAATTTTATTATATTCACAATGATTCACAATGATTAAATCCAATATTTGACAATAATTAATTTTAATATCAACTGATTACAATTTCAATTTAATTACCGATTATTACAATTAGACGATCAATTTAGTATCCTAATTAAGATTAAAACTTATTCTAAAATATCTGAACTTATATGCTAATTTCAATGCATGTTGTACCACGTGAATTTATTCTGATGGGGAAAAATCGGCTTCGTAAATTGTAGCGTAAGCGAATTTGGTGGGAACAATTTTATTATAATGGAAAAATTAGCTTGATAAATTGTAGACGCTGCGTAAGCGAATTTGATGGGAACAATTTTAATATATGATAAACTTGTGGGAACGTAACATATAGATTGTTGAAACTTGATTGCTGTTAACTTATATAACAATAAATAATAATAAATAATAATAATAATAAATAAAAATAATAAATAATTATAAAAAATAATGGTAAAAATAAACAATAATAAAAAATAAATAATAATAATAAATAAAAAAAATAATAAATAAATAATAATAATGAATAAATAATAATAATAAATAAATAATAATAAATTAATAATAATAAATAAATAATAAATAAAAAAAATAATAAATAAATAATAATAATGAATAAATAATAATAATAAATAAATAATAATAAATTATAATAATAATAAAAAAATAATGATAAATAAATAATAATAAATAATAATTATAATAAATAATAACAATAATAAATAATAATAGTAATAAATGACAATAATGATAAACAATAATAATATATAATAATAAATAATAAATAATAATAATAAATAAAAATAATAAATAAAAATAAAAAAAAAATTATAAAAATAAAAAAAAAATTATAAAAATAAATAATAATAAAAAATAAATAATAATAAATAAATAATAATATTAAAAAAATCATAATAAATAAATAATAATAAATTAATAATAATAAATAAATAATAAATAAATAATAAATGAATAATAAATAAATAATAATAATAATAAATAATAATAATAAATAATAATAATAAATAAGAATAATTATAAATAATAATAATAATAAATAATAATAAATAATAATAGTAGCAAATAATGGTAATTAATAATAATAAATAAAATAAATAATAATAATAAATAATAATAATAAATAATAGTAATAATAATAAATAATAATAGTAATAATTAATAATAACAAATAATAATAATATATAATAAATAATAATGTTAAATAATGATAATAATAAATAATAATAATATATAATAATAAATAATAATAATAATAAATAATAATAAATAAATAATAATAAATAAATAATAATAATAAATAAATAATAATAAATAAATAATAATAATAAATAAATAATAATAAAAAATAATAAATAAATAATAATAAAAAATAAATAATAATAATAAATAAAAAAATATATCAAATAAATAATAATAATAAATAAATAATAATAAATTAATAATAATAAATTAATAATTATAAATAAGTAATAATATAATAATATTAATAATAATAATAAAAATAACAAATAATAATAATAATAAATAATAATAATAATAAATAATAATAATAACATTAAATAATAATAGTAAATAATAATAGTAATAAATAATAATAACAATAAATAATAATAAATAAAAATAATAATTGTAATAAATAATAATAAAAACAATAATAAAAATAATAATAATAAATAATAATAAAAATAATAAATAATAATAATAAATAAATAAATAATAATAAATTAATAATTATAAATAAATAATAAATAAATAATAATAAATAATGATAGTAAATAATAATAATAAATAATAATAAATAAAAATAATAATAAATAATAATAAAAATAATAAATTATAATAATAAATAAAAAATAATAATAAATAAATAATAATAAAAAATAAATAATAATATTAAATATATAATATTAAATAATAAATAATAATAAATAAATAATAATAATTGTTAAATCTTAATAAAAAACACCAGGCATTTATATTCAGACTTTATTCAATTAGAGTTTAATCGGAACTAAAAACAACAATTATTATAAAAGAAATTATTATATAAAATAAAGTGAACATTATTTTTCAAGTTCAAGTTCATTTTAAAAATACGTTTATATAACTAACACATATGACATATGTTGATTTTCTGTTTCCATCCGTAAATTTTTTCAACACTCCTCCTCCTCCTCAATTTATTTGATAATTTAATGTTCATTATTATTTCAAATATCAAAAAATAATTAATAATTGAATAAATTTAATAATTTAATAGTTTACTTTTACTTTAAAAATTCAAAAAAAATTTACTTTTACTATTAAGTTTAATTTTGTTTGACTTTAATAAAATTTAGGTAGTTAATTTTAATATATCTACGCAATTTTTATTTCTTGCTTTTATTAAAATATCTGCTGGCTTGTTTGAACCTGGAATGTGCTCAACCTTGATCTTTCCTAACGCTTCCATATGTTTGCTATAATGGTACGTAATATCAATGTGTTTTGATTTATCATAATTGGTATGATTTTTGCACAAGCTGATTGCTTTTATTATCAGTGAATAATTTCGTTGGTTGTTTTAAATAATTTAGGAAACTTAGTTCTTTTAATATTAAACGTAAGAACATTATATCTTTTACGGTTTCTGGCATGGCTATGTACTCTGACTCCATGCAATTGCAATTGATCTCTGCTTCCGTGACCTCCAACAAATCGCTCCTCCTGCCATCATTATTACATGGCCCGAGCATGATTTTCTTTCTTGCAAATCGTTTGCCCAATCAGCATCACTATATTCAACAATATCGCAACTTGATTTTTCATATTTGATTCTATAATTGGCGGTAGCTTTTAAATATTTTAATATTCTTTTCGCTGCCGTCCAGTGAACTAACCTTGGTTGTGTATTAAACCTTGCTAGAAAGTTGACCGCGACGAAATATCTGGGCGTACAATATTTGATAAGTATATTAAACTGCCAATTAATTCTCGATAGGGTTTTGAATTCATCTCATGCTTTTCTTCTTTAGACATTAGACATTCTTCTTTAGAATAACTTTAAATTAGTTTCAAGTGGGGTAGAAATCGGATTGGCATCATTCATTTTGTAATTTTTAAGTATGTTTTCGATGTATTCAGCTGACAAATTTCAATACTACCGCAATAAGATGATGTTTTTATATCAATTCCTAAAATTCGCCTCGCTTCACCCATATCTATCATATGAAACTGATCCGAGAGCATTTGTTTGGTTTTTCCTAAAATTGATGTTGAATCTGCTGCTAATAGTATGTCATCTACATATATTAATTTGATAATTAAATTGTCATTGTTTTGTCATTTGCCATTGTCTTTTCATTGTCATTTACAGACATTGATCACTTGATGTTTGTTTCATGTTAATACTTTTCAAGAATCCATTCAATTTCTTATACCACTGATGGCTGGCTAACTTAAGACCATAAAGCGGCTTATTTAGTTGGCATACTTTGGCTTTATCTAGATTTTGTTGAGGATTTAAAGGCTGTTCCATATATGTATTTCTTCTAAATCACCCTGTACAAATGCGGTTATGACATCCATCTGATGCAAGTATAGTTTATATTGCGCGCATAGAGCTAATAATATGCACAATGTTTCATATCTGGCAATGGGAGCATAAATTTCGTTATAATCGTTTTCGTTTTCTTGTTCAAAGCCTCTTGCTACGGGCCCAGCTTTATAGAGTGCTCCATGCTCCAAATTATCTTTAACACAGTAAACCCATTTATTACTTAACATTTTCTTTCCTTTTGGTCGATCAATTAAGGTCCAAGTTTCATTTTCTTCTAAAGATTTTAATTCATTTATCATTGCGTTTTCCCAATTTTCTTTGTTACAGTTTTGCATTGCCTGATTAAATGTATTTGGTGTTTCAAACGCATTTAATGCTAAATTTGCTCGTTCTTTATATACCTTTTTAGGACGCCCGCGCTTACCTCTTTTAATAAATTTTGGCTTTTCTCTTCCTTTTAAATATAAATTGGTTTCATCATCTTTTAACCAATTTTGAACAACTTCATTCAAGCTTGTGTTCATTAACTTAAATGAGTCATCACTTTCATAGTTAGATGTTTCTAAAATTTCTTCTATATCATGCGTTTTTCATCATTTGCATGCGTTTGTTCATGTTTTAAATCTTTATTTTCCTCTTGCGTTGTTTCAATGATGTTGCTGTTCAGAAATTCGATTTGATTTTCATCATATTTAGGTGTTATACTGATAAATTGATGAGCCTAAAACTATATAATTGTCAGTATTTATTTTCTCAAAAAAACGTACATTTCTGTTTGAAATAATTGTTTTATTGCCATCCCATAAGCGATACGACTTAGAATTAGGACAATATCAAACGAAAGTGTATTCAGAACCTTTTGGCTCCAATTTTGAATAATTTGATCCTTAATGCAGAGCTGTAACTTTACTGCAAAACTTCGTAGATAATTTATTGTTGGTTTTCTACCAGTCCATATTTCAAAGGGAGTTCGATAATCAACTGCACTTGAAGGACATCTGTTTCGAATGTGTGCGGCAGTGTTAACAGCTCTGCCCACAGAGTTTTGGGAAGTTCTGCATCCAACAACATGCTGCGTGCCATTACAATTAACGTTCTATTAGCTCTCTCTGCACCACGATTCTGCTAGGGAGTGTATGGTACAGTAAGCTCTCTTTTAATTCCCAGTTTTTCCAAATAATCATTAAATTGTTTTGACAAATATTCCCGTCCGTTATCAGTTCTTAAGACTTTAATTTTGAACCGGTTTCTCTTTCTGCATAAATCTGATAATTTTTGAATGCTTGAAAAATTTCACTTCTAAAACTGACATGAATGTATCGATTTGCCATCAATGAATGTGGCAAAATATTGTGCACTTCCTATTGATTTAACGCTTAATGGCCCACAAATATCGGAATGCACAACTTCTAAAATATTGCTTTGCTTTATCGCCGAACTCTGAAAAGGTAATTGATGAATTTTTGATTTTTCACAAATAATATATTTTCAATTTTCTGGTATTTTAGATATCACATTTCCTTTTAATTTGTAAACGTTTAGAAATAAAGGACTTGTTATTTACTGTTTTAATTTCATATAGATTACCTTCTTTTAAGGCCGTAATAACACAAATGTTATTTTCATTCATCACTCTACAATAATTCTTTTTGAATATAATATTAAAATTCTTTTTCGTAACTTCTGATATTGAAATCTAATTAAAATTTAAATCTGGCACATAAGATACATTAGTTAAAGTCACATAATGTGAAGTTTGTTTATATTCATCTAAGATATTTATTTTTACTTTATCAGTTCCATGTGACACTAGTTTAAGACCACCGGCTGTTTCAATAAACAATTTTAATTTTGAAGTCCAGCTTAAAAATAGATCCTTTATATGACACATGTGAGTGGTAGCACCACTATCTAAATACCAATTATCCGTTTTGGGATCAATTTCATTTTCTTTTGAAAATAACACTGCAGTCATTACTGAATTTATTTTTGATTTTCTTTGGAAGCAATCACTTGTTTTGTGTTCTCTTTTTCCACAAGTATAACATGAACCTTCAAATCGAATTGTGCGATTATATTTAAAATTATTCTGCAGGCGCCATGACTCATAATTTGCCCCATTCAATTTTTCTACACAATTACCAGAGATATTTATTTTATTTTTTTTAATTTTTTTTATTTTTATTTTAAGCGATATTATTTTATTTTTTAAATTTTTTTTTATTTTAGTGATTCACGTGGCTTAATATGGATCTGAGCCCATAACCTGTTAAATCTTAATAAAAAACACCAGGCATTTATTTTCAGACTTTATTCAATTAAAGTTTAATCAGAACTAAAAACAACAACTATTATAAAAGAAATTATTATATAAAAAAAACTGTACATTATTTTTCAACTTCAAGTTCTTTTTAAAAATTTTAGATAACTAATACATATGATATATGCTGATTTCTGTTTGAATATTTTAGATTTGAAAATACACAAAACTGAATTGATATATAAAATGATATTAATAAATAAATTTAATTTTTCCAACAATAATATTAAATAAATATTAATAATAAATAAATTATTATAATAGTTAAATAAATAACAATAATAAATAAATAAAAATAATAAAAAATAATAATAATAAATAAATAATAATAAAAAATAAATAATAAAAAATAAATAATAATAATAAAAAATAAATAAATAATAATATATAAATAATAATAATAAATAAATAGTAATAAATAAATAATAATAAATAAATAATAATGATAAATAAATAATAATAATTAATTAAAAATAATAATAATAAAAAAATAATAATAATAAATAAATAATAACAATAAATTAATAATAATTATAATAAATAATAATAATAAATAAATAATAATAATAATAAATAAGAATAAAAAATAAATAATAATAATAAATAAATAATAATAAATAAATAATAATAATAAATAAATAATAATAATAAATAAATAATAATAATATATAAATAAAAATAATAAATAAAAAATAATAATAAATAAACAATAATAATAAATAAATAACATTAATATATAAATAATTATAAATAAATTTTAATAATAATAACAAATAAATAATAATTATAAATAAATAATAATAAATAAATAATAGTAATAAATAAATAATACTAATAAATAAATAATAATAATAAATATATAATAATAATAATAAATACATAATAACAATAAATTAATAATAATAACAATAAATAATAATAATAAACCAATAACAATAATAATGAATAAATAATAATAATAAAAAATAAATAATAATAATAAAAAATAAATAATAATAATATATAAATAATAATAATAAATAAATAATAATGATAAATAATTCATAATAAGAAATAAATAATAATAAATAAATAATAATAATAAATAAATAATAATAATAAATAAATAATAATAATAAATAAATAATAATAATAAATAAATAATAACTACAAATAAATAATAATAAATTAATAATAATAATAAATAAATAATAATGATAAATAAATAATAATAATAATAATAATAATGATAAATAAATAATAATAATAATAATGAGAAATAAATAATAATAATAATGACATAATAATAATAAATAAAAAATAATAAAAAATAAATAATAATAATAAATAAATAATTATAATAAATATATAATAATAATAAGTAAATAATAACATTAATAAATAATAATAATAAATAAATAATAATAATAAATAAATAAATAAATAATAATAATAAATACATAATAATAATAAATGAATAATATGAATAAATAATAATAATAATAAAAAAATAAATAACAATAATAAATAATAAAAACAAATAAATAATAATAAATAAATAATACTAATAAATAAATAATACTAATTAATAAATAATAATATTAAATAAATAAAAAAAAAAAATAAATAAATAATATTAATAATAAATAAATAATAATAAATAAATAATAATAATAAATAAATAATGATAATAAATAAATAATAATATTAAATAAATAATAATAATAAATAAATAATATTAAGTAAATACTAATAATAAATAAATAATAATAAATAAATAAATAATAATAATAAATAAATAATAATAATTAATAAATAATAATAATAAATAAATGATAGGTAGGTAGGTAGATAGGGTCGTGACCTAGATTGCGCCATTTTGATACCACTGCACTCACGCGACTTTTGTTTTTAGATTGTTTGCAGTTTTATATCCAACCTGAGCGTTTCAGATACAGAATCAGTTCTTTGATATTGTGTTTGGAAAGCTCGCTGAAGTTGTGAAAGAACGGTTTACCGAGTGAGAGAAGTCTGGCTCTAGCTAGGGCCGGACATCGGCAAAGAAAATGCTCCAGATTCTCACTTTCGTTTGCTTCTTTGCAACTCCTGCAGGATATATTGTGTGGGATTCCTAATTTGGCTGCTTGCGTGCCTGGCCAGTGGCCTGTGATGATTGTCACTAGTCTGGCTATGTCTGTGCGCGATTTGGATATCAACTCATTTGATCTCCTTTTGTTGTATGTGGACCACAATGTTCTCGATATGGTGCGATTGCTCAGATTGCTCCACCTATTTTGTGATTTCGCTCTATACAAGGAAAGGATCCGTTCCTTAACGGTACTAATTGGATAACTGACTCTTTCCGGAGAGTTAGTAATCTGAATAGCTCCTTTCTTTGCTAGTTCGTCAGCTTTTTCATTTCTTACAATATTACTATGCCCAGGCACCCACAAGAAAGTTATGTTTAACCTTTCGCTTGTTAGGGCAAGTTTATCTTGGCACTGTCTAACAAGCTTTGAGGTTGTAATGTTCGCGTTAATGGCATTAATCGCCGATTGACTGCCCACAAAAATGGCGACCGTTCTCATCTATATGTTGTTTCCGTTCAGAATTCGAGCAGCCTCTCTAATTGCTAACTCCGCCTGGAAGATGCTGGCTGTGTCGGGGAGTCTGTAGGATTTTGAAATGCTGAGTTTCTCCGAGAAAATACCAGCACCGACTCCTTCCTTCGCCTTGGATCCGTCGGTGAAGATAGTGACATCGAAGTTCTTTGTCACAACTCCGCCCCTCCATTCCGCTCTAGACGGAAATTCTACTGTTAAATTGTTCGCGAAGTTTAGTTTGGGAACAGTGTAGTCGGTCAGGATTGGTGTAAAGTCGCTTGGCAATATCGTCAAAAAATTACCGTGGCCATATGGTTTAGTAGCAAACCACGCGACGCGACATACTTAATGTATAGATCCGGAGGTAAAAGAAATAAAATAGTATTCAGAGCATCAGTAGGGCACGATCGTAGTGCTCCTGTAGTGCTCACTGATGCCGATCTCTGTATTCTATTTAGTTTTGTTATATTGCATTTACGATTCATCGCTGGCCACCACACCAGCGATCCATAGGTAAGGATAGGGCGAACCATGGCTGAGTACGTCCAAAGTGCCATCCTTGGCTGCATACCCCATTTCTTGCGCATGGTTTTATTGCAAGCATAGGGAGCAACGCAAGCCTTCTTAACTTTATGCTCAATGTTAGATTTCCAGAAAAGCTTCGAGTCTAGAATAACGCCTAGATACTTAGCGCTGGTAGTCAGTTTTAGAGTATAATGATTGAGTTTCGGAAGTACAAAAGTACGTATTTTGGATTTTGTCGTGAAGAGTACCATTTCAGTCTTCTTTGAGTTGACACCTAGGCGACAACTCTATTCATTATCTGACTAATCACGGATATAAATTGCCCTAATACTAGTATCACCACATCATCCGCATACGCCACTACCTTTATTCCTTCCTCAGTAAGTGTCATTAAAATTTTGTTTATAACCATTAGCCATAGCAAAGGTGATATTACACCTCCCTGTGGTGTACCCCTGTTGACTAATTTAGTGAGACTGCTGTTTCCCATTTTCGCGTGAATTATTCTGTAACTAAGCACGGAGATAATCCAGAGCTTCAGCAAGTGCTCTGCCCCCACCTGGGTGACAGCTTCTTCACTGGATTGGGTGTTGACATTATTAAAAGCACCATCAATATTTAAGAAGGTGGCTAAGGTTTATTGTTTATACTTAATGGAATGTTCAACTGTGCTGATCACTTCATGAAGAGCCGTTTCTGTGGACCTACCTTTTAAGTACGCATGTTGGGATTTCGATACTTGAGTTCCCTCAAAGCGTTGCCTAATCTGATAATCCAAAACAAGCTCCAAGGTTTTTAAAAGAAAGGAGGACAGGCTAAGTGGCTTGATGTCTTTCACAGACTCGTGGCCCCTCCTCCCTGCCTTTGAAATAAAGACTGCTCGGACTCTCTGCCAACTACTGGTAACATGATTAAGTCTTAAACAGCTACTGAAAATGGCGACAAGCCACGATGTCGACAGTATTAACGACTTTTGCAACACAATCGGAATTATGCCATTCCAGCCAGGCGATTTATATGGCGAAAAACTTTTAATAGCCCAAGAAAGCTTTTCCTGAGATATAATTTTACTTACTTCATCCCATGAGCTTCCTTGGACTACAGGACCTCCATTGGGTGCAGTTACATTACCGTTATCATTGCTGCCTACGGGAAAATGGGTGTTAACTAACAGTGCTAAAGATTCAGCTGAAGAATTAGCCCAGCTCCCATCCGTTCTCTTGATTAAGGACGGACAGGATCTATCATTGGACAGAATTTTACAGATTCTAGCTGAATCCTTGGTAGTTTCGATAGATTGGCAAAATTCCATCCAAGTATGCCGATTGGCTTCTTTGATGGCTTTCTTATATACTTTTAGGCAACCTTTGTAGGGTTGCCAGTATTTATGTTTATAGCAAATGTTGAAAATAGACCTAGTCAAAGGCAGGCTAAGTCTTCGCTCCACCAAGGAGGATAGGTTTTCTTTCCGCGACTAATTGGAGACACGAGACTTTAAAGGCTACACTCATTGCCTTTACAAAAGTGTCAACCTTGTATCCATTATTTAGTTTTGACTGTATAATTCGGCTGAATTTTACACAGTCAGTTCTTTTAAGATTTCTGTAGCATTTGGGAATATTCATTTGAAAATTCACATCAAAAACTATATATCTGTGATCTGAGGAGGAGTTCTGACTAGATACAGACCAGTTTACAACTCCAATAATATTATTGTTAGTAGCAATGGATCTTCTGGATCTGGATCTTCTTCGTCCGCTGGAGCCCTGAAAATTTATAGTTTGGCATACCTTATGCCGAATCTCATCCTATAATCAGCCTTCTCAAGCTCCACTAGACACTCCTCATTTAACATAAGCAGGAAGGACTTACTGTTTTTTTTAGGCTCTTCAGCCTTTATAATCCTCCAGTTTTCCATCTAAATCTTCGGATTCTGCAGCTTAAGACATTGAAGAACCTTTCCAATGTCCACGCTGATATTTGGTAACCAAATGCGCGCCCTAGGCCTCCTTGGAATTTCCCCAGCCAGGATAAGCTTGAGCTTCAAGCCAACCCATTTATCGCTAGCCTTAGCGACGAATTTGCTGAGGAAATCCAGAGACACCTCACCTTCGCATTTGACAACCCTGCAACCTCTTAACACGTACGCACAGTCGAAAGATATGAGAGGTCCATCTGGGTACTCCAAAAAATGTTGCAATACCATCCCGGATGGATGAGATTCTATCTCGCTCCATCTATCCGTGATTGGCTTCCCACTGTTCGATATCGCATCTATCAGTGCTAGGTTTAGGTGCTTCATGGCCACTTCTTTGTAGGATTGCCTATTCTTAACACCAACTTCAGAAGTAGCCTTTCTCTACTTGGGTTCCCTCGAATATATAGAGCCTCCTAGTGACAATGCGCTAGGGCCCCGCTTTCTATTGGGGGAGTATTCTAATACTCTTGTTCCCGTCCTTACCCGCTTGCATCTTTAGATATTCATCTACTACGAGCTGGTAATTAACTCTATCCGCAGCGTCCTTCTCATGAACAGTACGTGCTTTTTCATTCTCAGCTATCTTGTTGAGAATAAAAAGAGCCCTGTTGTACTTTTCTTTCATGAGTACCCCAAAGGAATTGGGCCCTTACGATTTTCTTCTTGCCGTACCCACCATTGTTTACGACAAGAGTTTTGGATTGACCTGGCATTGGTGTACTACGGCTGGTATCGCAATGCCATTAACTAGCGTCTCTTGGCTACACGCTAAAATCTCATCTTCTGATGAGCTCCCCATCTCGATTTACTTCTCCGGTTTGTTTTTTTCTAAGTTTTGAATCCATTTTAGGTCCCACGAGTGTGACCGGAAAAAAGCGGTCCATCCCGGCATTGCCGCCTTACAGGGATAAGGCACTTAATACAACCGACCTTGACGGAGCATGGGAGGAGACCGTTCGCGACCAGTTATCTTTAACCACTTACTGGCCATTCAGCTCTCGGCGCGGTACCTGGACACCTTAGCTTACAAGTGGATAAATAAATGATAATAATTAATAATAATAATAATAAATAAATAATAATAAATAATAAATATTATTAATTAATAAATAATAATAAACTAATAACACTAAATAAAGAATAATAATAAATATAGAATAATAATAAATAAATAATTATAATAAATAAATAACAATATTAAATAACAATAATAATAATAAATAATAATGATAATTAATAATAATATATAATAATAAATAAATAATAATAAATAAATAATAATAAATCAATAATAATAAATAATAATAATAAATAAAAATATAAATAATAAAAAATAATAATAAATAATAATAATAATAAATAAATAATAAATAAATAATAATAAAGAAATAATAATAATAAATAAATAATAATAAATAAATAATAATAAATAATAATAATAAATAATAATAATAATAATAAATAATAATGAATAATAATAATAATACTAAATAATAATAATAATAAATAATAATAATAATAAATAACAATAATATTAATAATCCATAAATAATAATTCTAAATAAATAATAACAATAATAAATAATAATAATAAATAATTATAATAATAATAGAAATAAATAATAATAATTAATAATAATAAATAATAATAAATAATAATTATAATTAATAATAATAATAAATAATAATAAATAAATAAAAATAGAAAAATAATAATAAATAAATGATAATAAATCAATAATAATAAATAATAATAATAAATAAAAATATAAATAATAAAAAATAATAAATAATAATAATAATAAATAAATAATAAAAATAAATAAATAATAATAATAATAAATAAATAATAATAAATAAATAATAATAATAAATATATAGTAATAATAAATATATAATAATAATACATAAAAATTAATAATAAATAATAATAAATAATATTAATAGATAATAATAATAATAATAATAATAATAATAATAATAACAATAATAATAACAATAATAATCATAATATAATAATAATAATAATAATAATAATAATAATAATAATAATAATAATAATAATAATAATAATAATAATAATAATAATAATAATAATAATAATAATAATAATAATAATAATAATAATAATAATAATAATAATAATAATAATAATAATAACAATAATAATAATAATAATAATAATACATTAGGAGTAAGGATATGGCGGTGCAAATGGCGGAGCTTTATGCTTCCCAGGTAAAGATATGGTGGTGCAAATGGCGGAACCGTTAATCCTACCTACCTTTTAGCTTATCCAAAATAAGCTACAAGGTTTTTAAAAGAAAGAATGACAGGCTAAGTGGCTTGGAGTCTTTCGCAGACTCGTGGCCCCTTCTCCCTTCCTTTGGAATAAAGACTACTCGGACTCTCTGCCAACTACTGGTAACATGATTAAGTCTTAAACAGCTACTGAAAATGGCGACAAGCCACGATGTCGACAGTATTAACGACTTTTGCAACACAATCGGAATTATGCTATCCCAGCCAGGCGATTTATATGGCGAAAAACTTTTAATAGCCCAAGAAACCTTTTGCTGAGATATAATTTTACTTACTTCATCCCATGAGCTTCCTTGAACTACAAGACCTCCATTGGGTGCAGTTACATTACCGTTATCATTGCTGTCTACGGGAAAATGGGAAAATACGGAAAAATAATAATAAATAAATAAATATTAATAATAAATAATAATATTGTACAAATAATAATAGTAAATAAATAATAAAAAATAAATTATAATAAATAATAATAATACATAATTTATAATAATAAATAAATAATAATAAATAAATAATAATAAATAATTAATAACAATAAATAATATAAGTAAATAAATACTAATAATAAATAAATAATAATAATAGATAAATAAATAATCATAATAAATAAATATTAATAATATATAATAATAAATAAATAATAATAAATAAATAATAATAATAATAAATAAATAATAATAATAAATAAATAATAATAATAAATAAATAATAATAATAAATAAATAATAATAAATAAATAATAATAAATATATAGTAATAATTAATAAATAATAATAATAATACATAAATATTAATAATAAATGATAATAATAATAATAATAAATAATATTAATAGATAATAATAATAATAATAATAATAATAATAATAATAATAATAATAATAATAATAATAATAATAATAATAATAATAATAATAATAATAATAATAATAATAATAATAATAATAATAATAATAATAATAATAATAATAATAATAATAATAATAATAATAATAATAATAATAATAATAATAATAATAATAATAATAATAATAATAATAATAATAATAATAATAATAATAATAATAATAATAATAATAATAATAATAATAATAATAATAATAATAATAATAATAATAATAATAATAATAATAATAATAATAATAATAATAATAATAATAATAATAATAATAATAATAATAATAATAATAATAATAATAATAATAATAATAATAATAATAATAATAATAATAATAATAATAATAATAATAATAATAATAATAATAATAATAATAATAATAATAATAATAATAATAATAATAATAATAATAATAATAATAATAATAATAATAATAATAATAATAATAATAATAATAATAATAATAATAATAATATAATAATAATAATAATAATAATAATAATAATAATAATAATAATAATAATAATAATAATAATAATAATAATAATAATAATAATAATAATAATAATAATAATAATAATAATAATAATAATAATAATAATAATAATAATAATAATAATAATAATAATAATAATAATAATAATAATAATAATAATAATAATAATAATAATAATAATAATAATAATAATAATAATAATAATAATAATAATAATAATAATAATAATAATAATAATAATAATAATAAAAATAATAACAACAATAATAATAATAATAATAATACGTTAGGAGTAAGGATATGGCGGTGCAAATGGCGGAGCTTTAAGCTTCCCAGGTAAAGATATGGCGGTGCAAATGGCGGAGCTGTTAATCAGCAAAGCTTACCGGGTAAATATATGGCGGAGCAAATGGTGGAACTTTTAAACGGCAAAGTTTTTAAGCGGTAAAGTACGAGTAAAAGGTTTGTGTCTTTGATATTTTGCATGATCATGTGGAGAGGAGCAAAACAATGGCGCTGCGGCTGTAACGGAATTTTTAAGCGGTAAAGTATGAGTAAAAATTTTAATTAAATGTTTATATAAAAAAAGTTTTTAAAGCTGGATTAAAATATGGTGAATTATTATTATCTTTGAGAAGCTTAATAATTTTTATTAATAAAAGTTTTATTGATTTTGAAACTTAAGTTTAAAGTTGATTTAATGTTTATATAAAAAGTTTTTAAAGCAGGATTAAAAATTTGTGAATTATTATTATCTTTGTTAAATATTCAGATAAATTCAACAACTTCTATATGAAAAGTTTTTAAAGTTTTGTTTGAACACTTCATTAAAAAATGATTTTAAAAGCTTGATTTAAAATTGGTGAATTATTATGATTTTTGAGAAGCTTTATAGTTAAATTAAAAGTACTAATATTTTATTTAGAGTGAAGATATGGAAAGTTTTTTAAAATTTGGCTTTGACAAACCTAAGTATTCTTAATACTGTAAAGCTTGTGTTCAAAAAGTTATTTTTATAAGTAAAAAACAGTTTGCATTTTATAATTAAAGTTTATTTTGTTTTTTCATTAAAAACTATATTAATAATTTTAATTATAAATTTCCTTAAATTAATTTTATCATTTAATATATATCTCTTATTATCTAAAGAACTTAAAGCTATTTTATTTAAGTTTTGGGTGTAAATTACATGTAAATATGATTTAAAATTGTTCATTTCTCTATATATAATTTTATTTTTTAATAGACAGCCTTTATAATTATTTAAATTTAGATCATTTACAACATATTTTTTCACACCTTTTGCCTTTTTTACCTGATCACCCTGAAACGATTCAAGGTAATACATTTTTGATCTTAAACCAATAAATTCAGAAACAATTCTACTGTTGAATTCATCTTTAAATAAACCAAGTTTTTTTTTTATTTAATAAAGGGAATTGGTATGGATTTTCAGGGGTATAATCAGAAGTATCAAAATGTATAGCTAAATCTTTATGTATACCAGAATAAAAATCATCTATTTGTATAGCATAAATGAAACTGTCGGTATCAGTATAATTTAAAGAAACTCTATCACCATATTTTGGTTTAATATAATTATAGTGAAAATCATACATTGGAATTTGGGATTGTTCTAACACATAGAAACCTAAATATATCGGTTTGTTATAAAGAACTTGGAATTTATTGTTGAATTTAAAGAAGTCTTTCTCAAAATTATTTAATGCATTAGTTCTGTGCATGTTATTTAAATCAATGTACTTTTTCAACCAATCAGATTGCTGAAATTTTAGAGCTCTATGAGCTTTTTGAAGTACTATACCATTTTGAAGGCATTGTTTTAAGTTTCGGTAATGAATAACATATTTATGTTTACTATTTAAATCAAGCAATAATTTAGGTATTTTGCTACCGATCGGAATTTTATTTTCTGCACAAAACGGAAAATCATTATGCAGATCATGAATATTCTGTGGATATTCTAAATCCACTTCTAAAACATACCCTATTTCCGAATTATTTGGAATTTCCATTACATTAATACTATCGGGATTGCCAACCCATTGAAAACTTTTATATGGTACATATTGAGACATTGCCTAGCCATATAAATTATTTGCATCTAAATAAACAATATATGTTGAATTTCCTTCTTTTTTATAATATTCCCCCATATATTTATTGTTGGCTTTTGAATGGCTTAAGGAACATTGACTAATACCACCACGTATTCCTTTTTGGAAAAAATTGTACATATTAATAACTCTCACTCAACACCTGTACATTTTAACATAGCAACACAAGTAAGGCTCGGTGCAGTGTAAAAATTAGCAGGATCTAGTTCATAAATTTTTCTACATATTTTTCGGAAATTTTCAAAAACATCTGTCAATATTAACACATCAGTTTTTAAGTATATTTTCATGTAATCCGCGAGATTTTTACAATTAAATGTGTGCCCTACGGTAGTTGCGTGATTATGAGAAACTCTTTGGGATTTAAAATCGCTTCATTTTCATTATCGCGTAGATATGTTTCGAATCTACCATCAAAAGACTGGTTAATTTTTAGTAACATGTTCAGCTGAATTAATTTTATATGAATTTGTACGCAGATGTGCAACTTGAAACTTTTTAGAGATGTATTTTCCACAGGGCGTGCAAAACAAATCTTCTTTTTCAGCATTATGTACCAATTTTAAGTGTTTGTTCAAGCTATCAGCTCTTGTGAATTCCTTGGAACAGATTTCACAACCTAATTTGACCTCTTGTTTTGTCAGTTAATTTTTTTTCTTTTTTTGTTTTTATAAAAAATAACTTTATGTTATGCTATTAATATAACTTTATGTTATGAATCGATTTTAAATTACACAAATTCTTTTATGCTTTTTTGAAATTGATATAATGGATTTATTAAGATTTAAAAATAATACAGTAAGTATGTCATAATGTTAATTTTTAAGATTTTTTTATGTAATTCATATATGCATACATAAATTATAAAAATAATAAGTTTGGAATATTTTTATTTCACTTGAAATTAATTAATAAAATAAAAGCGAAAGTCATAAATCAATTTATAATAATAGAAAATTGTTACAAAAGCCCTTGACAACTTTTCAAATACTGCAATGTTGCACCATATTAGATATTGAATTTATTATAAATTAAATTCTATGCTACAAGTTTTAAGTGTGTTTTTAAAAATAAAATGAATAATGATTAAATAAATTAAATTTGATTAAATGCAACAATGTAATGCATAAGTAACAAATGTTTTTTTTTTCTCATTCTGTTAAAAATTAATTGTTGCATTGAAAATTTCATGTGTTATTGAATTATTATCTACTCACAATTATTTAATCAATATATTTTTTTTTTTTTACAACATTGTATTATTAATTTTTTTTTTTTTTAATTTTTATATCAAGTTTGCGATGTGTCGTATTGAAGTCAATGCTGAAAACGCAACTTGTAAGTTGTTGAAAAGATTTATTTTTTTCACAAAGGTGTCATGCAATAAGAAATTACATGATAATTGACATAGTTCTATTGCATTAGATATAAACTAATAATTACTTAGTTTATGCAGTTTTTTTTTTAATTAATCAGAATAAAGAAAATACGCATGCATTATATTTCTAAAAAAAGTAGTGGGTATTTGCTATCAAACAATAGGTATATAATGCTTTGAAAACTCAAAATAGTTCTTTACTTTACTTTGAAAAACGAATACATTTAAAATCAAATCCAATTCAAAATATAAATTGAAAATGGTAAGATATTTTTCCAATCAATATAGTTTCTGTTATCCTTATTATTTTCAACATTCTAGGTGTTCATTAATGAATTAATAACATTAGGAAAGGGTGAACAAGAATTTTTTAGAAATATTGATGTCCTCGCCATAGACAAGATGTATGAAGTTATAAGGTTTAAATTTTTAGATACAAAACGAGGACAAAAAGCACTACTTTGTGAGGTAAAGGATCCGTTCAATAATGAAAAAAGAACGTTTTACATGCCGGACAGATTTAACAAAAAAGTGTCAACAGATTCTCAATTAAGCGAATTAAACAAAGTAGGTTTCTATATTAAGCTCTTGGGAAGAGACGAACCGAGATGGAACATGGCTCTATTCGAGTTAATGTGGTCCGGTCCCCTTAAAAGTGTGGTCCGGTCCCCTTAAAAGTGTGGCCTTATTCTGGCGACCCCCCTCTCGAGATTCTGGATGGGTCTCCGGATGTCCGAAATATAGTCCCCAAGGTCCGGTGTCAGTACTTGAGAGTCCGGTCCTCAGCGGTCCGAAATATAACCCCCAAGGTCCTTGAGGATCCGGTATCGATCCTTGAGGGTCCGGCATTGGTCCTTGAGGGTCCGGCATCGATCTTTGAGGGTCCGGTATCGATTCTTGAGGGTCTAGCATCGGACCTTGAGGGTCCGGTATGAGCCTGTGCCGCTGCTAAAAGCTCCCTAGGGGTAAGGGGTCCTAGGGATCCCTCTTTTTTTCCTCTCTTTTTAAAATCATATTAGGTATAAATTAGAGGTTTTCAAGTTATTTTAATATAGTAAGGCACAAAATGAACAGCAGGAAGGCAGTAGTTGATCTACAGTTTATTGTTGGAAATAATAAACAATATTTCTTGAAGGAATTTGCTTTGATAGCTGAAGGGTCACTGATACCAAGCTGTTTATGTTTAAGGAACCTTACTCGTTCGAAAAGTTAAATAGTGATGTTAAACAGCAGAATGAATTCAATAAAAGACAAATAAATGGGCTTGACTGGAATGATGAATTTATAGAATATTTAGCGATTAAAAATATTTTAAAGGAACATTTAAATTCATTCGATGTCGTTTACGTAAAGGGGTATCACAAAAAGGAATTTTTAGATAAATTTGTTTCCAGTGCAGTAGAAGTTATCAATTTAGATAATGACATTCCATCTCTTCAGAAACTAAGGAATTCCACAACTATTTGCGCTCACCATAAGAAAACTGAAAATTTAAAAAGATGTGCTGTAAAAAATTGTATGAATTTATATATGTATTTAATAAAAGACCAAGATAATTTTTCTGACAGAAACATAGGTATTTCATAAAATAGTCTAGAATAGTTACACAGAGCCATGTGGAAAATCATTGGAATGTAGAAATCTTCTTGTTCCAATCTTACTTTATTCTTTGCGATACATCTATCAAAATATTTGAATACATATTCTCGTTTATTAAGTTCAGCTCCATTGTTATAGGACATCACTGCTTGTAAAAAATCTAGCATAAGACAAAAACGAGTGTACACATCTAGCTGCAATGTAAGTTTTTTAGTGTGTTAATAGTGTTAATAAATATAGCTTAATAAAAGGTTTTGCGGTGGCTCACCTTTTTCTGTTTTAAATACTTCTGAATTTGTAGACTGCTCCATTTTTTTTTGTTTTAACTGATGAATTCTGTTTTATAATTTTCTATTTATTTTTTATCGTTTTTAAGTGGGGATGATGTGTCGAATTAATTAAGAAAATATTTTATGCTTTTACGGGAACTTCGCATCCATAGATATACACAACAATAATGTCCGCAAACAGATGTTAAATTACTTTGTAAACGCTTATTGTTGAAAACAAAACATGTTGATTGATTTTGTAGGAATTTTATAATCTCATTGTGAAACGGGGGATTTCCAAATAAAAAAAATATTCTACACACCCTTGAACTGGAACAAATATTGCTAACCAAATGTGTTCCCTTTTCATTAGAAGTATCGGTATTTACCGAATATTTTTTACAATTACCACCAAAATACTAGGTTTTAAAACTAGTTTTGGTAATTTATCAAGAGCATAAACGCCTCTAAATATTTTATTATTTTATTGTTAAGTTATTACATTTCAGCACCTTTGAAATCTGAAGTGTATTCATTTTCTTGCAAACGGGAATTATCAATTAGTCGAGTATTTCCTCGTATAAATGCTATCAAAAATTCTGCATTAAGTTTTCCATTTGTTAAGACTATATTGAATTTTCAAGCAAATTTATTAAGTTATTAGTTATTTTTTCATTATCGATATATCCAAAAGAGTAATTCTCAATATCTGTTTTTTTTAAATCTCCGACAGGAAATTTATACTTTAATTCTTTTACAATAGTTTTACTTTTTCTTTTATACCAGCCACAGCAATATTTTTTACAAATACATATTGTTATGTCCGTACAGAACGATAAATCTACCAAAGCACATGTCATTTTGAAATGAATAGAGATAGTTCACTAAACTTCCTATTATATGTTCACGTAGACGTTACGATTTTTATCAATTTCGATATTAGCATCGAATTCTGGAAATACAATACAAGTTAATGTTGAAGTTAATGGAGAGCTCAGTCTTGCTTCAATCTTTACTACTCCCTGGTTTAATAAATTCTGACATGTATCTGTTCCCGAGCCGTCTGGTGATAAATCAAAAGACAGTATTGTATAACCTTTTGAAAATAATTCTTTTGAAATTTGATGTCCTCTGTCAGAATGATGTATACCTGTTCCGCTAAATAATGTTAAATATGCTCAAGAATTACAAAAATTATTCGGTGTAAAACTTGTTTCAATTGCAGAGTTTGGTGTAGGCACTCTATTCACATATAATGGAAATTGTGTGAGATTTTGATGGCCGAAATGGTATGGATTTTTTGATCTCTTGCCATTGAAATTTTCATTATTAACCATACAAAATACTAGAGCTTTTGGTATTTGCCCTATAAATATATTATCCAATGATATGTTCGATATGTTAGCTGGAATTGTAAATGTTTTGATTTCACTTCTGGTATAAAAAAATTTCGCGTTAGCTTTTTCCAGTACAGTATTATGTGCTATCAATATGCTAGGATTAATTGTTAAATGTTTCATGTATAAGGTAGCTTCGAGAATTTTTAAATAACTTTCATCGGCATCGTTAAAGAAAATAAAAAAATCCTGTTTTTCTAGAGCTAAAACAATTCGAATGTCAACATTATTTAAAAGAAATTTAGGAGTATTGAAAAAATCTACATGTAATTTTCCCATTAATTCTACTACTGTAGAATTGTTATATGATTTTTGTCTTGAATTAGAACCAGAATTATTAAAATCATTTACATTTGGTTTATCCAATTCCCAACCAGATGCTTCCAGATGTGTTTGACTGGAATCTGTACCATAATTTAGTAAAATAGTTAAGTTTGCTTCATAATGGTATAAGGAGTCTGAAGGAGTGATGTTTTTTCCGTTTAGAGTTACATTACATTTGCAATTAAAGAGTGTAATAAATTATTTACAACACTGGGCTGTGCAGCTGCCCTTGCTTCAGTTCCGGTTCCTACTTTATCATTTGCACTCCAAACTGATCCATCTTTTTTTAATATTTGAACTTTAAATTTTATATAGGTTGAGGATAAATCTCGATATGTATATGTATTCCATTTCCAAGTGAAACAAATTCAATAGTTGACGGTGATGCCTCTGAAGAAGCTAAAAGATTGCATGGTACCTCTTCTGAACGCAAAATACTTGTTTGTACGGGTAATGAAACAAAAAGATCAAGGTCAGATTTCATACATTCCATTTTTAATGGAATATGTCGGAGATTTTACTTTGCTTTTTTCGTCGTTTTGATTTCAAATGTGTGTTTTTAGAAACTGTTCGTCTTTTAATAGCTCTTTGTCTTTTTATAGTTCTTTGTCTTCCACCATACATCGAATGCAGCTGGTTAACTACTGATTTCCGTAAATTTTTATTACCGCCTTTGCTTTGATCAATTACAGCTTCTTTTATGTTTGCACCAGATGCTATATCATTAAAAATATTTTTACTTGTGTTTACAGCCTCTTTTTTAAATAAGTCCCAACCTGATGTAAAAACTGTCTATAAGTAACGAATTAAACTTCCGAATATATTTTCAAAACCACGACCTCTTTGTATAGCTGGATATAATTGTAATAAAGGCCCAATATCGTTGACTCCTCCAGCTACTTGAGAGGAATAATATCTCATGTAAGCTCTTTCCATGTTTGATAGGATACCATATTTGAGTAGTAGTATTTATATTGTTTTTGGACAATCAATGCTTTTTGAAGTGTAATACAATTTTTGTTGGATAAACAGATGATTGAATGATATCTGAATAAATCATCACCATTCCATTCAATTCATCTTTATTATTAGCAACAGCTAATTTGAATAGTTCAGGTAATTTTGTTTTGAAATTTTTATATTTTTTTTCTGTTGAAATAATTAAGTTAGTAATGTTTTTACATTATAACTTTGATTAAGTTTTATATAAAAACTGTCTTAATCAAAAGTCTGCGGTATTCAAATTAAATTCCCTCGGTTAGATTCTGACACTTTTTTAAATATTGCATCATCATAATTTTAAGGAGTAGAGATATATGTCAAAACTTCATTAAAAAATTCTTTGAAAACTTGATTTTGAGTAAACCCGGGATTAGGAGTTATATTTTTAATAAGCTTTGGCAAAAAATTAAACTTCCAATCATCCAAATGTAATTCCGAATCGTCATATGAATAATATGTGTAGCCTATAGATTTGGTTACTTTGATTTTTTCGAGAGGTTTTTCAATATTTGTTACATAAACATTATACTGTCCAATATTAAAATTTACATAAACATTATACTGTCCAATATAAAAGCATATTTCTTTTTGTTAAATTCTTCTGTTTGTAGGAAATCGTTCAGATATATGGTGTTGATGAAGTGTTAATGAAGTTCTTAGTTTTGATCTTCTTAGTTTTAGTTTTCGTTTTTTTGTTTCAAGAAATTGTGAAAGTTTAGTTGAGGAAATTGAACTACAGGCCGATCTTAGTGTCTTCTTTTTTCAGGAGATGGTACAGCAACGGTAATTACATCATCACTTGGTGTTTCAAACATTTGATATTTAGAGCTTAGACATGGTCTTTCGACTAATTTTTCATCTTTCAACATTTCAGTTTGAGTTAATTTTTTAAATGAATTTTCTTCATCCAAATCATAATGTGTTAAATTGATATTCATACTTGAATGTTCTTTTTAGGATCATATTCAAACACATCACCAGTAACTAATGGTAAAAAATCGGTCTGTGCTGATGTTGATTTGTATTTAGGTAATTCAGTTTCTCTATATGCATTTCGTTTAGAAAAGAATTTTGTTTGAGTGCCTATATCAAATGTAATTAGCCTTTTCTGGTAATTTTTTTGTGTGTCTTTTGTTAATTCCATATTTGAGGAGATTTTGCCGATATAAGTACCATTTTTGCAATGGTTTTAATTTTTTGTCATATAAAACTTTTTTAATTTTTTGATCTAATAAATCAAATCAAGTTTTCATCATCTTGAAATAATTTACTAAATTTTGAAAATATTTCTGGTAAAATAACAATCATTTGCTGCATTATGTCTTACAGAGCAATTTTCCTATTACAACAGATAATATAGTTCCGATTAAAGTTGCTAAAAATTCACCATGTTGAACTAATATTTTTCGTTTGGCTTTTATACTTTTCTTTGCACAGGCTAGGATTCTTAATTTTTTTTTATGCTTTTTTAATTTAGCTTTTTGTACTGGTGAAATTTTATTATTATTATTACCATTTAATATATTGATTGCAATTTCAGCAATAGTTTTTATAATATCATCATCATAATATTTAAGAATATTTTCACGAAATTTCTTCTTGTAGCACTTTCTTAGTACATGTAATATATGTTGGTTTTTCTTCAATCGTTTCATACTTTTGACAGTTGTTCAAATCACTCGTATCACAGAAGCATATGCTATATTCTTTTGAAAAAATTTTAGTTCTAATACGAAACAAATCGTTAACGTCTTGTGTTAAATCCAACACAATATAACCATGTGGACTTGAGGTTAATTCATTATACACCCCCAGCAAACCTTTTATATTTTTCGGATATAGTTGTCTAGCAAGAGGAAAAATCTGCAATTATTATCTCAAGAGTTTTGAAAAGCACAAAATATTCATAATTTAATGAAATATCTCTTGAGAATTTCCCCTCATGAAAAACGTTTTGCGCTAACAATACAATAGATAATTGGTGGTGCGAACCTTTAGTAAATAGTTCGCATACTTGTTTATTTGCAGAATCTAACATTAAGTCATCTAAAACAATTAAAGTAGGTCTATTTTCATTCCCACTAAACTCTTTCGGAATACTGGTGTAAAAGTCTATATCAGGAAAATCTATATTGTTCGGAATAGCAGAACTTTCTGGTTTTCACCATTTTATTGTTTCAATTTTCGGGTAAATCAATTTGTTAATATTTTCAATTAAATTACACACAAATGTTGTTTTTCCACATCCAGATGGTCCTGCTATCATCATTGTAAATGGATGAATAAAATTATTCATTTTTTTGATCTGTGTCTGATAAGAAACTGAATTTAAAATACAAATTGAAAGTTAATATAAAAGCAGCGAACATATTCTTGGTACATTCGTTTTGAATTATGGAAGTAGAGGAGTTCTTAAATATATATTCCTCCGTCTTATTAAATGATCATAAGAAACTAATATTACATCTATTTAAACACATTAAAAATTGTTCTGGAGTAAATAAGTACACTTCAATTTATGGTACTCATTTTACCCTTTGTCCATGGGCAAATGATAATTCTACTTCTGGACCAGACACGTGTGAATGTCATACAATAGTAAATTATAGAATCAATTTAGAGAATTTAATTAAATGGTATGAGAATAATGTCAAGCTTACAAGTTGTTTCAGAAATTCATAGGGGTGCTAGAAGAAAATTTACACGAAGAAAATTTATTCAAAAGGGTTTAAATGATACTTGGCAAATTGATTTGGTTGAAATGAGTCCATATGCAAAATTCAATAAGGGATATAAATATTTATTAACAGTTATTGATACATTTTCCAAATTTGCGTATGCTGAACCGGTTAAAAACAAAAGCGCTGATAATGTTTTAACCGCAATGAAAAATATTTTTAAGCGTACTGGTGAAAAACCAAAAAATTTACAATCTGATCAAGGTACAGAATTTTTCAACAAAAAATTTAAAAATCTAATGAGGAAAAATAAAATTAACCATTATCATACATATTCAGAACTAAAAGCATCAATTGTAGAACGTTTTAATCGTAGGTACCCTAAAAAACACGATGTGGAAACAATTTGGTTTACAAGGCACATATAAATGGTTAACTATTCTGCCATCGCTAATAGAAAAATATAACTCAATATATCAGCATCCAATTAAACTTAAACCTAAAAAGGTTACAAAGAACAATGAGAAATTGCTATTAAAAACTGTATACAATAATTTAAAAGTATTCCGAAAAGCAAAATACAAAGTTACAGATTTTGTTCGTATAAGTAAATTTAAAGGTATATTTGCAAAAGGTTATCAACCTAATTGGTCAACAGAAATTTATACAATAGCGAAAATAAAAAGAACTGATCCAATAACATACAATTTACTCTATTACACACAAAAACAAATAAAAGGCAGTTTTTATGAACCTGAATTTACATCTGTTAAATTTCCGAATGTTTACCTTGTAGAAAAATTAATAAGAAACAAGTAAAAGTAACAATAAGTCGATTCAACCGACTTATTTATACCATACACCTAAAAAATTCAAATTAAATTAAAAATCCATAAGTTATTTTAGTTAGGTATTTCGTATTTAATATAACTAAGCTAAAAAATAAATGTTTTTACAACCTTTGTACAAAATTTCAGATTTCTATCTTTATTAAATTCGAAAATATGCTTGTTAGGTCTTGGGAAGTGTGTGAAGGCACGCGGACCACCACCCCAATTCATCTCAAATTTTAGTAGAACATTCTTATATCAAATTGCAAGTTTATATATTTATTAATTTCGAAGATATGCTTGTTTGGTCTTAGGAGTTGTGTGGCAGATACCCGAACAACCATTCTAATTCATCTTAAATTTTGGACAAATCAGGGATTCAGGAAACAACACCGTAGTAGCAAATTTGAAGTTTCTATCTTTATTAATTTCGAAGATATGCTTGTTCGGTTTTGGGAGTTGTATGGGAGGTACCCGAACGACCACTCCAATTCATCTCAAATTTTAGGCAAATCAGGGATTTAGGAAACAGCACCCTCGTATCAAATTTGAAGTTTCTATCTTTATTAATTTCGAAGATATGCATGTTCGGTTTTGGGAGTTCTATGGGAGGTACCCGAACAGCTCCTCCAATTCTTCTCAAATTTTGGACAAATCAGGGATTCAGGAAACAACACCCTAGTACCAAATTTGAAGTTTCTATCTTTATTAATTTCGAAAATATGCGTATTAAGTTTTGGGAGTTGTATGGAAGGTACACGGACGCATGGTCCAATTTAGCCCATTTACAATCCCCGCCTTACCTTAGTCATTGTTAACCTACAGTATAAATTTCATCAAGATAGCATCATTATTTTTTTAGTTATCGTGCGTACGGACAGACGGACGGACGGACGGACATCGCTAAATCGACTCAGACGGTGATCCTGATTCAGAATATATCTACATGTCTATACCTAACTCGCTTCCTTTTGGTGGTTACAAACACCATACCAAAGTTAATATACTTAATACTTATTAAGTATATTAACTCTATACTTACTCTATACTTAATGTGTAGGGTATGAAAAAGGAAATCAAGTTTTGGTTAGGTGGCTTGGCTTTGATAAGAAACATGATTCATGGATAAATAAACCAGATATTATTTAATGAGTAAAAATTTATAAACTTTTAGTAAAAAATACAATGCTGTTATTTGATATTAAAAACAACATTCTAAACCGAAGTTTTTCTTTTATTTTTTTTGTTTACTTTTAACTTGAACTTGATCATGTTTTCAATTTGTATTTCATAATCACAGCTTATATTATTAACAATATAATTTCAACCGTTAACTCAAAGCTTTTATTAAAGTAAAAACATATTTACCAAAAGTCTAATTTACATTGTATTACGAGAATAACAAAACGTTCCATTTAAAAATTATTTTGTATTCATTATGTGTTCAAATCAAGTTTTAAAAACTTTTTTAAAATATTTTTCAGATAAATATTAAATCAAGTTTAAATTTTAATAATAAAAAATTGGTATTTAAACCAAACTTTAAACTTATTTTTCAACTTTAAACTTTTCATATGTTTTTAGTCTAATTTAGAATATTCAGCACTTTAAATAAAGTATGAGATCATTTCACTAATTTAAAATATCAAAGACAAAAATTTTTTTTACTCATTCTTTATGCTTTAAAAACATTTTAATCATATTTATAAAAAGTTTATAAGCAATAATTTTGCATAATAAATAAAAAAAAAAATTTATTTAAATTATGTTTATAAATAAAATTTATTTAAGTTACTTTTATTTGTTTTTTTTCCATCCAATATATAATAAATAATAATAATAATAATAAATAATAAAAATAATAAATAAATAATAATAAATAAATATTAATAATAAATAATAATAATAATAGTAATAATAATAATAGATAATAATAATATAAATAATAATAAATAAATATTAATAATAAATATATAATAATAATAAATAAATAATAATAAATAAATATTAATAATAAAAAATAATAATAATAATATTAAAAATAGTAATAATAATAGATAATAAAAATAATAATAATAAATAATAAAATTAAATAAATAATAATAAATAAATAAAAATAAATAAATAATAATAATAAATAATAATAAAAATTAATAATAATTATAAATAATAATAACAAATAATAATAAATAATAATAACAATAAATAATAATAATAAATAATAATAAATAAAAATAATGATAATAATAATAACAATAATAAATAATAAATAAATAATAAAATAAAATAATAATGAATAAATAACAATAATAAATAATAATAACAATAAATTATAATTATAATAAATAATAATAATAATAAATAATAATATTAATTATAATATATAATAATAATAAATAATAATAATAAATAATGATATTAATAATAATAAATAATAATAATAAATAAACTGTTCCACCTTTCTCAACTTGTTAAAAATCCCACTAGGATCCCGGACCGTGCTGATCAAGAAGGTCACCTCTTGGATCTGTTTCTCACCTCACACCCTGAAAAATATGTGGTTTCACTTGGTTGCCCCCTGGGTAATTCCGATCATTGTTTGCTTAAGACAAGTTTCCGGGTAAGCCCAATCCCCAATCAGAGGTCCCCTCCCAAAAAATTAGTTTACAGCCATGCTGACTTAAGACCCTCCCAGCCATGCCATGCTGTTGTTAAGACCCTCCCAGGCTACAGCCATGCTGACTGGGAGGGTCTTAACAACTTTTTTTAGAACATTTGATTGGTCATTCTGCTTCCGTAATAAGAATGTTAACTTTGCTGCAAATGCGATTAGTGAAACTATTTTACTTGGAATGAGGTTATTAATTCCTCATTCCATGAAATCTGTTAAGAGGAGGCCCAATTCTTGGTTTAATCGCATTTGCAAAGAAGCCATTTTTAGAAAAGAGGAGGCTTTTAAACTGTATCAAAACAATAGATCGGAGACTCACAGGGCCAACTATGTAGTGGTGAGAAACCGATGCAAGAGAGTTATCAACAAGCAAAAATTCTTGTTCAACCAAGGGTTGAAACGTAAGGTCATCCACATGCCAAAGAATAGCAAATCCTTATTTGGCAAGCAGTTCGCTTCTAATTCGACACTGCCACAGTCAGCTCAGATGCCACCTTGTGTTCCCCGAGTTGGCTGCTCCTTTGGAAAAATTTACTTTAGGACGCGGGCCGCGATGAAAATCTTGAAAAATCTTGATACAAATAAGTCAGCCGTTCCAGATGGTATAACCACCATGGTGCTTAAAAATACCTACTCCAGTATTTCACAACCTCTGCGCAACCTTTTCTACCTCTCCTTCACTTCGGGTATTCATCCTAACCAATGGAAGGTTGCACATGTTTTCCCAATTCCCAAAAAAGGTAATAAAAGCGATTCCTCCAACTACCGCCCTATTGCTATAACTTCGGTCCTCTCCAAAGTAATGGAGAAAATTGTGAACCAAAAGCTTCTGAAATACCTGGATCACAAAGGTCTGCTTCATGATCGTCAATACGGGTTCAGAGCCCGTCGTTCAACCGTTGATCTCATGACTTACCTTTGTGAGAAGCTAAGCATTAGCCTTCATCATTCTGATGAATCTGATGTTGTGGCTCTTGATATTTCTAAGGCTTTCGATCGAGTTTGGCACGATGCTCTATTGGCAAAATACAAAGCAATAGGTCTAGGTAGGGTCTTTCTAAAATGGATTGGAGATTTCCTTTCGAATCGTACGATTCGTGTACTGGTCGATGGATATTCATCTGACAAATTCAAAATAAATGCTGATGTCCCTCAAGGATCAGTTTTATCCCCCACTCTTTTCTTAATATTTATTAATGACCTACTTTCTTTAACCTCCAATCCGATGAATTTCATAGCCGCTGTAATACTAATCACCAGATTAATATAACAGCAAAAAATTTCACTATTAGTGAGCTAAATAACATTTAGCCAAAATTCAAAAATGGAGTGAAGTCAACAGAGTTGATTTCAACACGAAAAAAACCCAATGCTGTCTGATCTAGCGAAAAATTGCCACTACTATTCCCAACCTATTATTCCAGGGAGAGGTTTTGCAGCATTCAACAGATTGAAACATGTTGGGTATCGAGTTAAACCAAAAATTGACTTGGTCAAATCATATTTTTGGTATAGCTAAGGATGCAGCCAAATGTTTGGGTTTTTTGTATCGCTGCAAAACTTACTTTTCTGCATATGATCTTCTCAATATCTATAAAACGTACATTCGGCCGAAAATGGAGTATAATGCACACATTGGCTGCAGGTCCTCAAACAGCGCTGGGTTACCTAGATAATGCGCAAAACAGAGCTATTCGTCTTATCAACGACCCCAGTGTAACTTCAATGCTCACTCCACTCAGTCATCATCGCACAGTTAGGTCACTAACCTTGTTTTATAGATATCTCGTAGGGATTAACACCTGCTCGAATGAATTAAAACAGTTAATGCCTCCGCTCAAAGTTTTCCAGCGTGAAACAAGGCG
The DNA here is from genome assembly GCA_947095535.1 of Poecilobothrus nobilitatus. Classification (NCBI taxonomy): domain Eukaryota; kingdom Metazoa; phylum Arthropoda; class Insecta; order Diptera; family Dolichopodidae; genus Poecilobothrus; species Poecilobothrus nobilitatus. The sequence continues at coordinate 197,663,030 of OX352772.1, forward strand.
GGCAGCAGACGCTCATCCTACCATGTAGAGATTTCAAGATGGCGAAATACAGCTTATGAAATTTCGTTTGTCATGCGCACGTCCCGCCTGTGGAACCATATACCATCGCATGTGTTCCCTAAAGTTGGCACTTCTTATGTGTACGATTTACTTAAGTTTAAGAAGAACATCAACATCTTTCTTCAAAATGTCCCTCAAAATTTTTCTACCTGTCCCCCATAATCCAAATTTCTCAATTCCAATTTTCCCAATTATCCTTCCCATATCCCTATCCCCAAAACCAAACTGTACATTCGTATTAAAGGTTCCATCCTAAAGTTTGGTTTTAAAAGGGGGGTGGTTTTGGTTGGTTAAAGTCCAACACTACCCTGAGGAAGCACGTGCAGTTCCTCTTGGTGACTTTCGAGTTTTCCACCAACCCTTGTAAAAAAAAAAAAAATAATAATAATAAATAATTATAATAAATATATAATAATAATAAATAAATAATATTAATATATAAATAATAATTATAATAAATAAATATTAATAAATAAATAAATAACAATAATAAATAATAATAATAAATAATAAAAAATAATAATAATAAATAATGATATTAATTAAAATAAATAATAATAATAAATTATAATAATAATAAATAATAATAAAAAATAATGATATTAATAATAATAAATAATAACAATGATAATAAAAAAATAATAATAATAAATAATTATAATAAATATATAATAATAATAAATAAATAATATTAATATATAAATAATAATTATAATAAATAAATATTAATAAATAAATAAATAACAATAATAAATAATAATAATAAATAATAATAAATAATAATAATAAATAATGATATTAATTAAAATAAATATTAATAATAAATTATAATAATAATAAATAATAATAAAAAATAATGATATTAATAATAATAAATAATAATAATAAATAATAACAATGATAATAAATAAATAATAATTGTAAATATTTATAATAAATAAATAATAATAATAAATAAATAAATAATAATAAATAAATAATAATAAATATTAAATAAAAATTATAATAAATAAATAATAATAATAAATAAATAATAATAAATAAATAATAATAATAATAATAAGTAATAATAATAAATAACAATCAATAATAACAAATAATTATAATAAATAATAATAATAATAAATAATAATAATAAAAAATAAGAATAAATAATAATAATAAATAATGATAATAATAAATAATAATAAATAGTAATAATATAAAATAATAATAATATTAAATAATAATAATAATAATTAATAGTAAATAATAATAATGATAATATAAATGAATTTAATAACTAATAACAAATAATAGTTATAAATAATAATAAATAATAATAATAAATAAAAACAAATAATAGTTATATAATAATAATAAATAAATAATAATAATAAATAAATAATAAATAATAATAATAAAACATAATAATTATAATAATAATAAATAATAATAATTAAGAATGATAAATAATAATAATAAATAATAATAGTAAATAATAATAATAATAAATAAATAACAATAATAAATAAATAATAATAAATAAATAATAATAATAAATAAATAATAAATAATAAGAATAATTATAATAAATTATAATAGCAAATAATATTAATAATAAATAAAAATAATAATAATAAATAATAATAATAAATAGTAATAGATAAATAATAAAAATAAATAAAAAATAATAATAAATAAATAATAATAGTACATAAATAATAATAATAAATAAATAATAAAAATAAGTAAATAATAAATAATAATAAATAAAGAATAATATATAAAAAATAATAAATAATAATATTCAATAATAATAAACAATAATTATAAATAAATAATAAATAAACAATAATAATTAATAATAAAAAATATAAATAAAAAATAATAATTAATAAATAATAATAATTAATAATAATAATAAATAATAATAAATAAAAATAATAATAATATATAAATAATAATAAATTAATGATAATAAATAAATAATAATAATAAGTAATAATAATAATAAATAATAATAATAAACAATAATAATAAATAAAATAACAATAAATACTAATAATAAATAATAATAAATAAAAATAAAAATAATGATAATAATAATAATAATAAATAATAATAATAAATAATAATAAATAATAATAATAATATTAATAAATAATTATAAATAGTAATAATAAATAATAGTAATAAATAATAATATTAAGTAAATCATAAAAAAATTATAATAATAATTAAATAATAATAAATAAATATTAATAATAAATAATAATAATAACAATAGATAATAATAATAATAATATAAATAATAATAAATAATAATAATAAATATATAATAATAATAAATAAATAATAATAAATAAATAATAATAAATAAATAATAATAATAAATAAATAAATAATAAATAAATAATAATTGTAAATATTTATAATAAATAAATAATAATAATAAATAAATAAATAATAATAAATAAATAATAATAATAAATAGTAATAATATAAAATAATAATAATATTAAATAATAATAATATTAAATGATAATAAAAATTAATAGTAAATAATAATAATGATAATAAATGAATAATAATATTATATAATAATAATAAATAATAAAAAATAATAATAATAAATAACAATAAAAAATAATAATATATAATAATAATAAATAATAATAATAATAAATAACAATAAATAATAATAATAATAATAATTATAAGATCAGATTACTTAAGCTCTGTATTAACAAATTTATATTTTTTTATGCTATATGAATTTAATAAAGAAAAAAAAAATAAATAATGATAATAAATAATAACAAATAATAGTTATAAATAATAATAAATAATAATAAAAAATAATAATAGTTGGTGGATATAATGCATAAGGATAATTGGCACGTACACTAGCGATATTATTGTTATATTTTGTACAAATGGTAGTTTAGAATTTAAATAACAGTTTTTTTTAATGTACACATGTTTTATTTCATTTTCTTAGTTTAGCCTTTTGTACGCATCGCTTATATAAACATCATTAAATTAATTATAATAAGAAAACGGGGGTTTTTTTTTAACAGGTAATGGGTTACTTAAATAATAATAATAATAATAAATAGATAATAATAATATATAAATAATAATAATAAATAAATAATAAATAATAATAATAACAATAATAATAAATTATAAGAATAATAAATAATAATAATAATAAACAATAATAATTAATAATAATAAATAATAATAAGGAATAATAATAGTAAATAATAATAATAAATAAAAATAATAAAAAAAAATAATAATAAATAATAATAATAATAATTAATAATAATAAATAATAATAATAAATAATAATAGTAAATAATAATAATAATAAATAAATAATAATAATAACTATATAATAATAAATAAATAATAATAATAAATAATAACAATAATAATAAATTATAAGAATAATAAATAATAATAATAATAAATAATAATAATTAAAAATAATAAATAATAATAATAATAAATAATAATAATTAAAAATAATAAATAATAATGAGGAATAATAATAGTAAATAATAATAATAATAAATAAAAAAAATGTTGGAGAAAACACTTCAATTCACAATTATTTAAATCTAAATTAATTATTATTCATTTTATTAAAAATCGAAGTATTAACATATTATTTAAATTTTAAGTTTTATTAAATATCTAAATTAACTTTTAATCAACTAATATTAAACATTTAACTATCAAATATTACATTTAAAATCTTTGTAAAATTTGACTCTTGTATAACTCAATAATAATTACACTCCAACCTAACTCAATTTTTCTTTTTAATTTTTTTTAAATTTGTTTATTATACCCTACACCTAAAGTATAGGGTATATTAACTTTGGTATGGTGTTTGTAACCACCAAAAGGAAGCGAGTTAGGTATAGACATGTATATATATTCTGAATCAGGATCACCGCCGGAGTCGATTTAGCGATGTCCGTCCGTCCGTCCGTACGCACGATAACTCAAAAAATAATGATGCTATCTTGATGAAATTTATATAGTAGGTTACTAATTACGAAAGAAAGGCTAAGTTCGAATCTGGACAAAATCCGTCCATGGGTTCGGATTCTGGAAGCTTCCGAATGATTCCGGGCTTTTGGAGATAATCTCCGCAAACGAGATTATCTCCAAAAGCAACAAAGATAGAACCTTCAAATTTTGTACAATGATGTTTCTTCCCGTTCGATTTATGTCTCTGAAATTTAAGAGGATTTGGTCCATGGGTTTGGGTTTTGGAAGCTTCCGAACGAGCACCAGAGCAAATGAGATTATCTCCAAAACCAACAAAGATAGAACCTTTAAATTTGGCAGGGTGGTGTTCTTTCATGTTTTATTTAAGTCTCTGAAATGTGAGAAGATTTGGTCCATGGGTTCGGCTTTTGGAAACTTCCGAACGAGCCCCAGAGCAAACGAGATTATCTCCAAAACCAATAAAGATAGAACCTTTACTTTTGGCAGAATGGTGTTCTTTCATGTATGATTTAGGCCTCTGAAATTTAAGAGGATTTGGTCCATGGGTTTGTATTTGGAAGCTTCCGAACGAGCACCAGAGCAAATGAGATTATCTCCAAAACCAACAAAGATATAACCTTTAAATTTGGCAGGGTGGTGTTCTTTCATGTATGATTTAGGCCTCTGAAATTTAAGAGGATTTGGTCCATGGGTTTGGATTTGGAAGCTTCCGAACGAGCACCAGAGCAAATGAGATTATCTCCAAAACCAACAAAGATATAACCTTTAAATTTGGCAGGGTGGTGTTCTTTCATGTTTTATTTAAGTCTCTGAAATGTGAGAAGATTTGGTCCATGGGTTCGGCTTTTGGAAACTTCCGAACGAGCCCCAGAGCAAACGAGATTATCTCCAAAACCAATAAAGATAGAACCTTTAAATTTTTATAATGATGTTTCTTCCAGTTTGATTTATGTCTCTAAAATTTAAGAGGATGTGGTCCATGGGTTTGGATTTTGGAAGCTTCCGAACGAGCCCCAGAGCAAATGAGATTATCTCCAAAAACAACAAATATATATAACCTTTAAATTTGGCCGAATGGTGTTTTTTCATGTTTGATTTAAGTCTCTGAAATTTGAGAGGATTTGGCCATGGGTTTAAATTTGAAAGAATTTGAACCGTGGATTCGAATTTTGGAAGCTTCCCAACGAGCCGCAGAGCAAATGAGATTATATCCAATACGAACAAAGGTAGAACCTTTGAATTTGGTACAATGGTGTTCTTTCGTGTTTGATTTATGTCTCTGAAATTTAAGAGGATTTGGTCCACGGGTTTGGTTTTGGAAGCTTCCGAACGAGCACCAGAGCAAATGAGATTATCTCCAAAACCAACAAAGATATAACCTTTAAATTTGGCAGGGTGGTGTTCTTTCATGTTTTATTTAAGTCTCTGAAATGTGAGAAGATTTGGTCCATGGGTTCGGGTTTTGGAAACTTCCGAACGAGCCCCAGAGCAAACGAGATTATCTCCAAAACCAATAAAGATAGAACCTTTAAATTTTTTATAATGATGTTTCTTCCAGTTTGATTTATGTCTCTAAAATTTAAGAGGATGTGGTCCATGGGTTTGGATTTTGGAAGCTTCCGAACGAGCCCCAGAGCAAATGAGATTATCTCCAAAAACAACAAATATATAACCTTTACTTTTGGCATAATGGTGTTCTTTCATGTATGATTTAGGCCTCTGAAATTTGAGAGGATTTGGTCCTTGGGTTCGGATTTTGAAAGCTTCCGAACGAGCCTCAGAGCAAATGATATTATCTCCAAATGTAACAAAGATATAACCTTTAAATTAGGCAGAATGGTGTTCCTTCATGTTTGATTTATGTTTCTGAAATTTGTGAGGATTTGGTCCATGGGTTCAAATCTTGAAAGCTTCCGGACGAGCCCCAGATCAAACGAGTATATCTCCACAACCAACAAAGATAGAACTTTTATTTTTAGTACAAAGGTGTTTTGTTATGTTTCCTTTTCTGTAAAATTGGAAACTGACATTTGAAAGAATTTGAACCATGGGTTCGTATTTTGGAAACTTCCGGACGAGCACAAGAGCAAAGAGCATATCTCCAAAACCAACAAAAGTAGAACCTTTAAATTTAATAGAATGGTGTTCTGGCAAGTTTTCTTTATGTTCCTGAGATGGATTCGATGAATTGGAGTGGCAATTCGGGTAGCTGACACAAACATCCCAAGGACTACCAATCTTCGAAAATAATTAAGATAGAAACTTAAAATTTTATACAAGGGGTGGGTGTCAAGAATATCCCAAGCGGATGCCTCTTTTACGTTCTTGAAATTCGAGTTGAATAAGACAGAAAAGGGAAGAAGTTCAAGCACTGCCAAAAACACTTATGGATTGTTAATTTAATTCGAATTATTCAGGTGTAGGGTATTAATAAGTCGGTTGCATCGACTTACTGTTACATTTACTTGTTTTAATCTCAAAAAGAGCGTTAGCCCGTACAGAGTGAGTACAGTATTAAATTCATTTAAATCCATTATTATTATTATAGGCGAATATACATTATAAAATTTTTTAAAATTATTATAAGAAAGAAAAGAGAAAAAAAAAAAAATTTTGGATATTTGACTAAAATTATTAAGCTAAATTATTATATTATTTATGTAGATATTTGAAAATCAAGTTTGTTTAAAACTATTAGGTAAACTAAGTTAATTGAATTAATTATAAGACGAAATTTTATGTTATTAAATTTTTATACTCTTTTTTAAATGTTTTAAAGTTTTTAATTTTGATTGTTGGTGGTATTTTGTTGAATTCTTTGATGCATTTACTATAGACGTTACATATGCCCCTTATTGTTCTGAAAACTTCTGCGTTCCTAGTACTATACTGGTGTATATTTATTCCTTGATGAAGTGTTGAGTTAGTTATTATTTGATTGTTTATTATTTTATGAATATGGTTCACTTGTAGTAATTTATATTGTTGATTGACGTTTTGATTGCCTATATTGTTGATTGACAATTTTTAATTGCTTTGTTTTGTATAGTTTGGATTTTATTTATATTTTGCTGTGTAGTTAATCCCCATATGATTTGTCCATATGTTATATTACTGTGGAAGAGACTGAAATATGTTGATCTTTTGGTGTTTGTCGGCATGGCGTCCGAAATTTTTTTAAAAATGCCAGCAGCTCTTCTACATTTTCTGTCGACTTCGCTCACATGCATATTCCAATTTAGTTCTTGATCTATTATTAGTCCCAAGTATTTATAATTTTTTACCTTTTCTATTTTTGTATTATTATAAGTTATATTTAGGTTTATTTGATCTGCCCCTTTAATCAGCATATATTTTGTTTTAGTTGTGTTAATTGTTAATTTATATTTGTTTATCATTTTTAGCAGTATTTCATTATCCAAATTAATATTATTTTCTAAAACGGTGTAATCATCTGCAATGTAAACAACAGCCAAATCATCAGCATACATGAATATCTCACCATATGTTTGTATGTTAGCTATTTCATTCACATAAATAAGAAATAGTGTAGGACCCAGTGAACTACCTTGCACAACTCCATACTCTACATTTTCATTCTTACTTTTTAGTTTTTCCAGTTCTGCAAATTGACACCTATTAGTTAGGTAACTTTTGAACCATTTATGTGAAGCTCCTTTTACCCCTACACCATACAAAACTTTCAATAAGATATTCCTATCTACTGAATCGAAGGCTTTTGTTAAGTCATAGAAAACAATTGCTATTTTTTTTTTATATTTATTTTTTCTTGTATTAAACTTATCAAGTCAAATAGAGCAGTTTCAGTGTTCGAATTCTTACGAAATCCATACTGTCTGTTACTTATTATACTATATTTATTCAAATATTCTGAGAATTGACTATTAACTGTTGCTTCTATAATTTTACTAAATATGGGTGATATTGCTATTGGTCTAAAATTACTAATATTTTCTTCATCCCCATTTTTAAAAATAGGCACAATTTTACTTAATTTTAGTTCTTAACTTAACGAATAAAATAAATATTAATCATACTATTGCAACTTCTCTGAAAGTACAGTTTTTAAAAAAGAAGAACAATGTACAAATAGCAAGAGTACAGGTGGTGTCGTAAAAAAAATTAAAGAAAAAAATTAATTATAAAATTCAAACTAGAAATTAGAAATTAGAAGAAATTAAAGTTTATAAAAAAAACTGTTGGCGTTTTATTAACAAAAAAAGGAAAAAATTTACAACATTTTTGGTGCCGAAACCAGGGAATTTAAGGAAGGATTTCATACATATATTTTAATATAACCAGCACAATTCGGAAATTCGTCCAATTTTTGCACGTGTTGCATCTGTTTAAAATCCAAGTATATCTGAATCATCCTGGTAAACACCAGATAAGTATATCATTTGTTGTGAATTTTATTAAAAATCTTTATAAATAAAACAAAAATTTATTTCAAAAACATTCAAATTTTTGCACAAAATATTCTCATTGGCCTTAAATAAATACTTCAGACTTTGCAGTGTTAATTACTAAGAAAAAATTAATAATTAACTAAATTAATTAATAATTTAATAAAGTGTAATGTAATAATGACAGCGGCTTGTTAAAACAAACATAATTAAAAACTAATTTAACCATATAAATGAACTACTAATATTTTCTATTTCAATTTTTGTTTATTTGTAAAAAAAAAAAATTTTTTTAAAACATTAATATCAAAATTTAATATCATCTAAATTTTAAATATAATATATATTCTTAATATTGTAATCTTGTTTTTTCTTTTAACATAGTATAATATTATAATTATATAATCTAGAAAGAGACAAAATATAAAAAAAAAGGGCTTTTTATGTGATTTTTTAAAAAAACATTGATAAGGTACCAAGCAAAATAAAACTTTTATTTCAAATTCTTAATTAAGAGGTATATATAAAAAAAAACAACCCGAATAATAATAACTATTAAATTGAAAGCAAAAATCAGCTGTGGAAAATTAAAATAAAAAATTAATTTTAATTTTTTAAAAAATCATTATCAAGTTTACAATCTTTCTTCTTTATTCGTGTACATAAATTATAAAAAAAAAAAAAAGGGATTAGGTATATAATACTTTATACATAATATAATACATAAAATACAATTACATGAAATTAAAGTAAAAAAAGAAAGAAAAATATTTTGAATTAAAAAGAACAAAGCAAAAAAAAATTAAAAATCAAGGTGACCAGTTCGTCATTATTCTACAGGTCAATTTAAAAAAAAAAAATATTTACAATCACAACTAACATATTAATTATTGTCATCATATAAGTTCATATCAACAGTTACATATCAATAGTTACTAATAGTTCAGTTCAGAAGTGGTAACTTAGGTAAAGGTTAATATCATTAGTTATTACTTCTTCACTATTGTTGCACTTAATTAAATTATCGTGATCTAAATAATTTTTAATCATGTTTGAAGCTGAGTTAAAAGTTTTAAGGATTAAGCGAGGGCAGTACAAGGCGTTATTAACCAAGATCAGAGAATTTGCTGACACTCCTTCTTCTGAGAAAACAATCTATGACATTACCGTTAGATTAGAAAAATTACAAGATCTTTCTTCTAAATTTTAAGAAGTTGACACTACATTACAGTCATACGATGTAGACTCGGAGCTTGATGACTTTAAACTAAAAATGTTCGAAGTAACAAGTTTATTAAGGCAACAATGCGATGAAAAAGTTCGGGAAAACAATCCAGTACAATCTACACCTCCATCTCCGCCTTCACCTGCACCTAATAATGAAGCCATAAATAATTTAATTGGTGCGCAAAGTACATTAATCGAAACTTTAAATCGCACCTCACTTCCCAATTCAACAAATACCACAATGTATCATGCTAAACTACCAAAGGTGGAGGTTCCTAGTTTTGCTGGAGACTATAAAGAGTGGTATTCATTTAAGGATTTGTTCCAGTCTTGTGTTGGTAATCGAACAGATCTCACAAAGTCTGCTAAATTACAATTTGTAAAAGGAGCTTTAAAGGGTGAAGCAGCCAATTTAGTAAAGCATTTACTTATAACGGATGCCAACTATGATCAAGCATGGGATAAGCTAGTTACAAGATATGATAAAAAACGACACATCGTATCAGCATGTATCACTTCATTTATGAATCAACCTTGTTGTATTTCCATGTCAAATTCTCTAAGACGGTTAACTGATACATCAGACCAGTTGATACGAGGTATTGATGTCCTAGGCTCTCAGACTAGTGGCAGAAATCCATAGTTAATACAAATTATATTAACAAAATTAGACAGTGAAACTCGTAAGTCTTGGGCAGAAGAAACGCAGTCAACAGAATTTCCTACTTTTCTACAGTTTATTAATTTTCTAACTAAACGTTGCGACGCACTCGAGTCTCTTGATCCTCAGAAAAAGAATCAAAACTCAGCTCCACATGTTAGAATTTTCATATCGACACCACAACTTTCCCACAATGTTCTGACAAACATTTTTTATTTCAGTGCCCACAATTTAAAGCTTTACTTCCAGCAGACCGACGAACATTCGTTGCAAAGCATTCATTATATTTCAATTGCATAAATGCAGGCCACACATCACAAAATTGAAAATCACGATTCAAATGCCATGTTTGCAAGAAAGCGCACCACACTTTGCTACACAACACTGCACAATCTTCGCTCACCTCAAAACAAATCGTGCATTCTAATAATTCAACTTCGACAAACTCACGTAACTCACCAGAATTATCACAAGTTCACACAAATCACGTAACATCTTATTCAAATCACGCACTAACCGCAGCAAGTCAAAATTCACAAAGGTTAGCTCATATCAATGCTCATACGCTAACTCAAAGCATAAATAGCACTTTCACTCTATTACCAACCGCCGTAGTTCATGTTTTGGATTCTAGTGAACGTCAACAACTCTGCAGAATTCTACTCGACTCAGGTTCTCAGGCTTCGTTCATCTCTGAAGATTGCGTAACAATACTAGGACTTGATAGAGAAAGATCTAAAATTATTGTACATGGCCTATCATCAACAGCAACAAAAACAACTAAGGGAAAATTGTCAATTCTTCTTACATCGAGAATTGATCCAAAGGCCAAACTCTGGGATCAAGCACACATCTTGAGCAGATTAACAGCACCCCAACCATCAAAAAGTTTCAAATTTAGCATGGAACAATTTGGCAACATTCAAGCTTTAGTTGATCCAAATTTCAATATATCGCAGAAGATAGACATCATACTAGGAGCAGATCACTTCTTTAAAATTATTCAAGATGGCAAATTAAGCATTTCACCTGATATTTCTGTCCTCCAAAATACGATTTTTGGATATATCGTCGCAGGTGAAATACAACATTCAATTCCTGAAACACATCTCACATCACTTCATACGAATCTCGCAGATATTGACACTACTTTAAAACGATTTTGGGAAATAGAGAGCCAACCAGAGTGTGCAGTTCATAAGTTAACCGAAGAAGAAAAATTTTGCGAAAACCATTTTTTGCAAACTCACTCAACTGATTCTCACACAAATAGATATCTAGTTAAACTCCCATTCAAGCCTAACATGCCACGCTTAGGAAGATCAATTGACCTTGCAACCTCCTGTTTTCTGTCGTTAGAAAGAAAGTTCAAATCCAATTCGGAACTTTTTGATAAATATAGAAAATTTATGATTGACTATGAAGCACTAGGGCATATGGAAAGGATTTCATCAGACCAATTATCAAGTTATGATGAGCATATGTATTTACCTCATCATGCTGTAATAAAACTTACAAGTACGACAACCAAGGTTAGAGTTGTTTTCAATGGTGCGGCTACAACTAGCAATGGTACAACCCTCAACGAAAGGCTCTGCGTAGGTCCGAAAATTCAACCCGATCTTATTGAGATTTTAGCATCCTTCAGATCCTTTAAGATCGCCATAGTAGCCGACATTGAAAAAATGTACAGGCAGGTGCTGGTCAATGAAAATGAAAGGAGATATCAAAGAATTCTCTGGAGAGACAGCCCGACATATCCAATCCAGCATTAACAACAGTGACTTACGGTACATCACGTGCGCCGTTCCTAGCAACACAAGCGTTCAAACAATTGATAATCGATTTCCATGGTCAGTTCCCTTTAGCGGGAAGGGCGTTGATAAATAATTTCTACGTTGACGATTTATTAGGGAGCGCCAACAATCTTCAGGAAGCAATCGAATTACAAAACCAATTGATGAAGATGTTGAATAAGAGAGGCTTCACATTGCGCAAGTGGAACTCTAAATCGGTGCCTTTTATGAAAAGAATCAGTAAGCAAGCTGATAATAATGAATCATTAGCTATTGATGAAAACCCTGAAAGTGTACGGGTTTTAGGGCTCAAATGGCTGCCCAAACAGGATTGTGTCTCATTTGATGTCATTCTAACAGCGGAATCTGGTGCTACCAAAAGAATAATATTATCCGAATCAATTTAAGTATTTGATCCCTTAGGTTTAATCTCAGCCGTCACTGTTGTGTTTAAAATCAAAAATTATGGCTGCAGAATTGTGGTTGGGATGAACCAAATGAAGCAGTGGGTAGAAAATGGTTAAATTTACGACGTAGCCTTCCAGTATTGAAAAGGTTGCGAATTGCCAGAGATATTAATATCAACTGTACTCAGGTGCAATTTCACGGCTTTTCAGATGTGTCAGAGTCAGTTTATGCAGCTGTAATCTACTGCGGATCTGTGAATCAAGATGATAGTATTCAAACAGCTAATGTCGCTGCAAAAACCAGAGTATGTCCAATTAAGCAACTTTCAGTACCAAGGTTGGAGCTGTGTGCTGCATCTTCACTCACTCAGCTCATGAAGTTTGTGCAAAATGTTTATAAAATTCCGAAACAGCAATGTTTCGCATGGACCGATTCTATCGTAGTACTCTCATGGCTGTCAGCAAATCGTAGGCGTTGGAAAAGTTTTGCCGCCAATAGAACATCACAAATTCTTTCCGTGTTACCAAGATCGCAGTGGCATCACGTAACTTCCAGCAACAACCCAGCAGACTTGGCATCAAGGGGATCAACACCTGAACAATTAATTAATTGCACTCTGTGGTGGAATGGTCGTCATTGGCTAAAAACTAACTGGCAACCAGGAGAGACAAAAATAGATATCGCTAATGAAACTGCAAATGATGTAGCTCTTGAACTCTGAAAAAATTATATTGATATTCTAAATGTAACTATTCGAGATGACATTTTGCAAAATTTATTCATACGCTATTCAAAATTATCTTCAATTCTTCACATTTTAACTAAATGCTTCTTATTTATACGAAAATGTAAACTTTCAAGAAAAATGGTGCCCAACGGAAAAACAAAGAGTGAGAAACTTCCATGCATTAGCAGTGAAGATATAAAGAAGACCTACAGTTGTCTTATAAAGTGGGCTCAACAAGAGGACCTTCAAGGATGAGATTAATCAACTCAAAGGTTCCGCAATGATTAAAACTTCAAGCTGCATAGCATCCTTAACCGCATTTATTGATGAAAATGGTATGTTGCGTGTAGGTGGCAGATTAAAAAACTCGGTTTTATCGTACTCAACAAAACATCCGATAATACTACCAAAAGATCACATATTGGTCACGTATCTAGTCCAATATCTTCATGGGAAACATCTTCATCCTGGTATTAACCTACTGCTATCCATCATTAGACAACAGTACTGGATAATATCATCTCGTCGCATAATTAAATCCGTTGCCAACAAATGTATCATCTGTGTAAAAAATAGGGGAAAACTTTCTGAACAAATGATGGCTAATCTACCAAAGCAACGATTAGGTTCTATTCGAGCCTTTGCAGAAGTAGGAGTTGATTATGGGGGTCTTTTCCAGCTAATAAATCGTAGAGGAAAACTAGCGAGGGCAACAAAAGGTTACATTTCGTTATTTGAATGCTTTAGCACTCTCGCAATCCACTTAGAACTAGCTGGAGATTTATCTACTAAAACCTTTTTAGCATTTTTTAAAAGATTCATTGCACGTAGGGGTGTTCCCACTAAAATATACAGTGATAATGGAACTAATTTTATTGGTTGGCGCGAAAAGATATTTAAATGAAATCTATCTTAAAGTTGCAAAACACTTTAATAATTCAAGTTTTTCTCATTTCATTTTAGAAAAGAGTATTACTTGGCAATTTAATCCACCTTCAGCTCCACATTTTGGTGGTTTCTGGGTGGCCGGTGTAAAGACAGTCAAATCAATATTGCGCAGAGTCATCAATAATTCAAAACTAACGTATGAAGAAATGACTACACTTCTGATTCAAATCGAAGGCTTGCTAAACTCATGTCCAATAACTCTGGTTACCGAGGATCCATCTAGTTTTGCCGCATTGACACCAGCACATTTCTTGATTGGTCATGAAATTACAACATTGATCGAACCATCAGAGTCAGCAAATTTATTAAAAGAACGATGGCGATTAGTGCATCGAATGCAAAACGATTTTTGGAAACGCTGGCATCTTGAATACCTAACATCATTGCAACAACGTCCCAAATGGCAAAAAATAAGTACAGATTTACAAGCGGGTGATATAGTTACAATTAAAGATGATCATCTACCACCTGGCAGGTGGACTATGGGCAGAATAATCGAAACTCACCCAGGCAAGGATAATTTAGTCAGAGTAGCTACAGTCCGTACAGCTTCAGGAGCATTAAAAAGACCTATTGCCAAATTATGTAAACTACCACTGCGAAATGTTGTTAAGAATGCTCTTAACGGGGTGGAGTATGTTGGAGAAAACACTTCAATTCACAATTGTTTAAATCTAAATTAATTATTATTCATTTTATTAAAAATCGAAGTATTAACATATTATTTATAACTCAATAATAATTACACTCCAACCTAAGTAGGTAATCCTGCACTTGGGGATGGGAAAAAATCGTGCCATATCGCACCGAAGACCACGCCCACTGACCTATATTTTGATTGATGGGTTTAATGTAGGTTATTCTTGGTTAGTAGGTCAAAAACTTGTTTTGTTTGTTTTGGTTTAGGTTATAAGCATGGGTTGTTAACTTATAAGTTGCAAGTGGTTGTATAGTAGGAAATGGAGGTTATTGGTACTGTAGAAGTTGTTAGGCAAGGTTAATGAACTGGACAAGTTTAGGTTATAAGCATGGGTTGTTAACTTATAAGTTGCAAGTGGTTGTATAGTAGGAAATGAAGATTGTTGGTACTGTAGAAGTTGTTAGGCAAGGTTAATGAACTGAACAAGTTTAGGATATTTAGGTTTTTCAATAAATTCATTGATACTTTGTAATAGGATATCATACAAATAGAGAGATGATTTTTTTCAGGTCAAATCAAGTTTATTTTTTTAAATTGCGCAAAATCGCATGCTTAATAAAATATACCTACATACGTAAAAGGAGATATAAAAGAAACGAAAAAAACCTGTTTTTGTTATTTAATAAGAAAAATATTCATAGGTACTTTTGAATACCAAGATGTAAATAATAAAAATAAAAACAAAACGTAAACAAGAAGTACAAAGTGTAGTTTGGCTTATAAAGAAGATTAATAATTGTTAAAAGTTGTTATTATAGCTTTAAGGTGGAAAATAAAAATAAGAAAAATATGTTACCTATTTTAGGATATGAGTTGTTTCTTTATATTCTATATTTTGTTCTAGGTACATATGAACTTAAAAAATATTTTGCATTCTTCTAATTTCTGTTTACCTGGTGTAAAATAAATTGTTAAAACTAGTTTGACTCTTTTAAACAATGTTAAAATTTATGAATGCAGCAAAAAAGTAAAAATAAAAACAAAAGAAAGAAAAATATTATATAATTATAGGTGCATATGTTATGTAGGATTTCTTTTTTCTGTTCTATAAGAAGATTGAGAAAATAACCTGAAATCTTCGATTTTACTTTGTTTTGTTATTATTACGTTCCATTCTATGCTGTAAGAAATGAAAAAATAGAAAATAATAAAAATCAAAAAGAAGTTAATTTGGTACCTATTTTGTAAACATAAGATAAAAATAAAATACATTTTTATGTTAAAAATCTTTTATTAAATTTTTCATTATTATATTTTTATTTAAATCTAAGTTGAAAAATTTTTTACGATAACCAGATGTTAAGATTTTAAAAATTTTAAATTAATATGTAAACAAATTTGAATGATTTACTTATCAACACGTGATTTTTTCCTATTATATCCATACGGTAAAGAACTACCATCTTCATTAAATTTTTGTTTTTCCGATTTTGGTTGATATTTTTTATTTCAGGAATCGTAAGTACATCGTGATTTTTATTTCGACGAATATTTTCTGAAATGACGTATGTGTCTGTGCTATTAAATGAATTTAAAACTGTTTCCTTTATGCTATTAAAATTAATTTTTTTTGAAGCTTCATAACTAAGAGAGAATCCTTTAACTTTACAAACAATTTTTTTCGGTATTATCTTTTGTACAGTAAATTTTGTAGGCATAGTTCTTGCGACCACCACTTACAAATTCTGTAATATAACTCCCTATACCATAACACTCTAACTCGTCTGTCATGTCTCCTATAAATTCCCCTGTTTGTGGTTCATATTCTCCTTCTCGACTAATATACAACACCGAATCGGTGTCATAATATAATTCTCTACTATCTAGCTTCTCTAGATAACTGTAAAGTTGAAGACGAGCATGTGTTGTTGTATAAGCAGCGATACTTACGTTGACAGTAGATAAAGAAGTTGCTGCTTCTTCTTTATACTTCCAGCTAGCCACTATGTTTTCTTCATTTACTGGAAATATGTGACATACTTCTACAGAAGGGTTTGTTATTAACTCGTAAAGTTTAAAAGGTTGATTTATAATGGTGGTTTGTTGTTGATTTTCCTTTTGCCCAAATTTTCCCCAGAATGAGTTTAAAACAATCTTAGCAAAAGATCTTAAACCAGGATTATTAACTACTTTATCGTATTCTAATTTAATTTCTTCCTTTTCAAAAAAACTATCAATATATTCTTCCTCTTCTTTTTGAGTTTGACATTTTATTGGCCACCCAGAAGCTTCTTGTTTAATCTTTATAAATGTGTTCATCATTTTAGAGAATAAACCATCAATACCATTGCAATTGTTATATTTTACTGTTTCGTATTCCCAAACTTCATAAATATTTAAAAGTTTATACCCTTTTTCAATTGCTTTTTTCATTTCATCAATTACCCAAGTTCCTACTAATGCTCTTTCATCGTCTGTATGTTCACAGTATTTTCCTTGATATTTTTGTTCACTATAAGTGTTACATAGTGAGAACATCAATTTATTATTTTGTTTGACAGGTAACACGGGGTGTAATAGATTTGTTGGTGGTAAGATTTTACATTTAATAATACCGTCAATAGTCATTCTGTTTAACTTAGAGCAAGTATCTTCTCCAACATAAATCTTAGGATGGTTTATGGGAAATTTTGCTCGTTTGCAAACATATGGGTATAAAGAACATACATCGTTTGTTAATAGCAACCGTAAAATTCAAATATTTCTTTAGTCTCTTCGCAAAATCCATCGACTTTAACATTTCCGATTTGTTTTTCTTTTCCATTAAGTGCACATTTCAAATCAATTTTTCTCAAATCTTTTTCCCAAATAAGCCATTGCATGTCAATTTTTGACTGATTGTCTTCCATCCTATATCCTTTTCTTGGTATAATTCCTATAGTATTCGATTTGAGAAAGTTTCTTCTATATACAAGATTACAGGCTGAAGCTATTGTTGTTGCTTCTACAAATGGTTCCACATTACATTCTTCTATAAAAAATTTTCTGAAAACCAGACATGCTCTAGTTAGAATTTCAACATCATTTATACAGTATTCTAAAATATCTTTCTCCATATTAAATTCTGAGTTTCTATTTTGTTCATACCACATTAAAAATTCATTACGCTCATCGGCTTTCATTGTATTAGGGTTATAGTATTTAATTGCTGGAAGTGGGCCAATGTAATTTTCATTTTCCAATTTATTAAATAGATGCGGAAAATAACCCTTTTTCAAATTGATTGATAAATTAAAAGCTTTTGGTAATTTTGCCAAGGCAATAGGAAAGTAATTCATAGAATCTATAAATTTAATACTATCAATTATCATAACAATAATTTTTGTACCTCGCATAATTAACTTTGGTTCAAGTATAGTTTTATTGAGTATATAATTCAGAATAAACTGATGGTCAAACGCCTGCCCATTATGAGCAATTATGACAATCTTTTTGAATTCCTTTCTTAATTTTAAAATAAATTCCATGAAATCCTCTATCACATTTTTCGTTTTAAAAATTCTCTCTCTTAATTTACATTTTCCACAGAAGTATAGAGAATCAATGTTAATACATTTAACGCATCTTAGCTGAGCCACACATTAACATGGAAGATGTTCTTTTATTTTTGTAGTGCTAATTTCTTCTTGTCTTGTTTCTAAATCATAAAATACGTAAATACAATTTTCAAAATTTACTTTTGTTTTGTCTTGCTGAATGAAGCATTTATGGTTTTCAGGAACATGATTATCGCAAATCTTACAAAAATATTATCCACATATATGAGTCCTACTGCTTTTATGAACTTTAAAACAAGATTTCCATTTTCTAATTTCTTCACAGATGCTTCTATTTTTTGAACTGGAAGCCTTATGGCTTTCAAAACATGTTTGACCACGAAATGTTCGATTACACTGCATACATAAAATATTTTTAACATTAAGTGAACAAGCTGGAGAGTTTTGACAGCAAGGGCAACTTTTCAAACATCTATGTTCATTTTTCTTAGAATACGGAATATGACATTCTTCACAATAAAATGCTGTGCAAAAAGCAGCTGTTAGTGAGGTTATTACATTGTAATGATTATTATGATATAACAAGTTAATTTTTTTCCCATTATTCAATCTTTCAAATATTATTTCTGCAGCCCTTGTTTCATTTTTTTATACAACAATCTTGTGTTTGTGTAAAAATTTTTGAAATTGATTCAATTCACGAATTCCGCAACCTTCAGATGGAATTGTTATTTTTGATTTTTTGATTTAAGCTGTTAAAGTTTGAAGTTTTCCTATATTTTTTCGAATTTTTTCATAATCATTAAATTTTTCAATTTTAGCTATTGAAACAACAAGTGTACGCGGTAAACATAAATTATTGCTATTTTTTATTGCTATTATTCCTCTCCTTTTTAAGCATTCCTCATCAAAATTTGAATATTTATTACTTCTACCTCTACCAACGGGTAATTTAACATGGGTAACTGTTAAACAAAAAGTGTCTGTACTTAAATAAAAATAGTTTATAATAAATGAAGCCAAAAATGTATTATAAATAACTACCTTCAGAATTACTTTGGAAAACATTAGAAATTACATCCCAAACGTTGCTAAATTTTAGTTCATGAGCGGATCTAAAACTGAGATACGCAGGACCTTGATGTTCAAAGCTCTCTCCACAAAATGTTAACCCAATCTTATCCCTGGAATTCACATCTTTCACAGCAATGTTGATTATTTGATGTATAGCATCCTTAATCCAGCTAATTGGTTCTCTATTGTCAGGTACGGATTTAGTTACAAATTTTATTTTGTGCCCGTTCATATTAAACCGTTTGTCAAATTCGAACAAATGTCGAATTTTCACTTTCGATTATATAAGGTGTTATAGTTTCGGTAAGAAACTTTTGTAAAATAATTTTTTTCGACATTTTCTTTATACGAATTTTAGATGTTAAATGCTTGAATAACAGAATAATATTAAATTTTTAATACAGATTCACTCTGTTAAATGAACAATTGTAATCAAAGGTCGCTTTAATAAATTATAGTTGTTTAACTAGATTCCCATCTTAAAATAGAAAGAATTGAAAAACAAAAAGCAATCTAAATTTATCTTCAATACATTTTAATTAGTATAAATACATCGGGATTTTATACAAAAAATATCAGTTTAATTTCAAACAAGCAAGATATGGCATAGCAATATTTAAACTTCTTCATGATTGCAGAAGAGGCTGCAACTGCTACAACTGCTACTACTAGTACAGCAGTGCGTCTTCCTGCGAAAAGAGAAAGGCGAAAAATGAAGATGACGCTTCTACTCATCTTCATCAATAACAACAACAACAACAACTACATCAACAGCATCATCATCAACAACAACAGCAACAACCACAACAACAGCAACAACAGCAACTACAGCAACAACAAGATTATCAGAGTAAGGCAACATCAAATCCCATCAGAAAAAGGAAACTGGTGGAATTATTTAATTTAAAAAAAAAAAATTTTTTAAATTTTTAAAAGTTAAAGATATGGAGCCAAGTAGGCTCTATAAAATAAATAAAATTAAAAAGTTAAACACCGTTTACGGTAAAAAATGGGTCTTCGAGACCCTAAATAATATTATATTTATACCGCATCAAAAAGTTGGGGTGAAGATAATGATTTCCGTGAGGAAATCGAAAAAAATTAATATTTCCTCATAAATGAGGAAAGTCAATTAAATTTAAAAGAAGAACGTGGTGATTTTGAATTCGCCACAAATCAGTAATAGTTTTAGACTAATTTTATATAGAATAAAAAAAATTTTATTTCAAAGAAATTTTCTACTGTTTTAATTTTATTTTCATTTTTCATTTTTCAGATGTTAAGATTTTATTTGATTTTACAGACGTTAAAATTTTATTTTATTTTTCAGATGTTTTCAAGTTTTATTTTCAGGTGTTTATTAGAGTTTTATTTTACAGATATTAAACAATATTTGTTGAATTTATCCAAGTATTATGTGTGTCATCAAAACCTAGCCATTTAACAAAAACTCTATTTCCTTGCTTTTTCAGAATTTTTTCTACAAGATAAGTATCTGGGTATTTTACAGGTGTGAGCTCAGCTTGATAAAAACCTCCAGAAATTGGCGTATCAGTATAGTCCGATAATTGATATGTAACAGGATAAGTATTATTGATTTTATCAATCTTAAATACTTCAGTTGACCAATTCGGTTGATAACCTTTTTCGAAATGACCTTTATATTTACTTATTCTTATATATTCACCAACCTTATATTTACTTTTTTGAAAAATTTTAGGCTCAGTATATACATTCCGCAGTATATTTTTTTCGTTTTTCTTTGTAATTTTTTCAGGAGGAAGTTTTGTTGTGCTATGTTTTGTTGAATTATATTCTTTTATTAATGATTGTATAATAGGTAAACATTTACAATTCCCGTTTAAACTAAATTTTTTCCACATAGAATTTTTCAATGTACGGTTAAATCGTTCAACAATTGATGCTTTTAATTCGCTAAATGTGTGATAATGATTGATTGATTTTTCTTTCATATAATTTTGAAATTGTAAATTAAAAAATTCCTTGCCTTGATCAGAGTGAATATTTTTTGGTATAACTTTAGCTCTAATAATAATTGTTTTTAAGGCATTTAAAACATTTTCAGCATTTTTTGTTTTCACAGGTTCAGCATAGGCATATTTGGAAAAAGCATCAATGACCATCAGCATATATTTATAACCATTATTAAATTTTCCATAAGGTATCATTTCGACTAAATCGATTTGCCACGTGTCATTTAGACCTTTCTGTTTGAATTTTCTTCTAAGAAATTTACGTCTTGCCACTATTTGAGTCACTATCAGTTTGACTTTCAGTCACTATTTGAGCTCTGGAAATTTCGTTTTAAAAATGTTAAAGGTAATGTTATAATAATTATTATACATAAAATGATAGACCAAAGCATGGTTTAAACTAATCATCTAATTTAGTTTAATTTGCTTTTATACTTTTCTACATGAGTATATAACTCAACTTTTATTTTCAAATTTAATTCATTTCCATTCTGACTGCTCAACAACTCACTGAACTGCTGCCTGATTCCACATCATTTCCATTTAAAGAAACTGTAGATGATGTAAATACACAAGGTCAGATACAAGAAAATGAAATTACGTCCACCATGGATGACGAAGATTTAGCAGAAACTGAGGAATTTATACCAACGTTCCAGATAGTTGAATTAGAAGACGAAGAAGAAGGAGTGGAAGAAGAAATTGAGGAAGATGAGGAAGCAGTTCCATTTAATGAAATTTGGGACATAAATAATCAGCAGGGAGATCTTGATTATTTCAATGATTTATTATTTTAATGAAAGGTGTACAGAAAAATATTTGTCTATCTAAAACATATAAATAAAAAATAAAATTTTTTATATTATTTGTTGTGATTTATTTTGTTTGTTTTATGTAGTATATTATAGATTTGTTCCTTTAAAATTACAGGAATTTCAAAAAATAACCTTGAATAATTACATTGTACATTAAAACGTTGTATTGGTACATAAATTTCTCTTTCTAACCTAAATACTTGTTGTTCGACACATAAATTTAGATATTCCCGAACATAGTCTTTTACATTTAACTCAGCAGATTTATAATAGGTCATCACTGCATGAAGAAAATCGCTTAAATTGTAAAACTGCTCTGCTTCTTCTTTGTTAATACTTATACTTCGCCTGTTCGCTGATTTTAGCCCATGATGAAAGTTCTGTTTTATATCTTTTATTTTCAGCTTATCGAGTTTTTTGTTAAATTCGTAATAAAATTAATTCCATTCATGATATTTTAAGACAATTGATTTTTTACCAACACGGTGATTTATACTCACAAATCAAATGACTCACAGTCAAATCCAACAGCAATTTTTAATGTATGACTCTTATTGAGAAAATATGTGTAACTTAGCAATAAATTTATGGTCTGACCTGGTGCTTCCATTCCTTTAATTTTACTAAAACCTGTTTATATTGTTTTTATTATTTATACGTTTTAGGAACACAAATTTGTAATGAGTTATATTTTCCAAATACATTTTGAAAGGTACTTAAAATATACTTATCGTTTTTTAGTTGATTTCCTTTATTAAATTTTTTTAAAAAAGCATTCATACTATAACTACAACATCTATACCACGTATAAACACAACAATATTACCCACAGACATGTGAATAGTTACTTTGTAACTGTTTCTTATTAAAAATTATACATTGATTTTTTAAGTAACTTAAAATTTCTATTTTATCTGGTTTTCTACCAAACGAATCAAAATATTCAACACAGCCATTCTTTGGCTTAAAAATAGCTAGCCAATGTGTTCCCGGATCTTTTGATTTATCAGTGTTTACAATTAAAAAAGTTTGTTTTTCAATTATTCTGGGGAGTTGATCCAGAGCAAAAACTCCTTTAAAAAATTTACGTGTGTGTTTGTTACATCTTAATACGTCACTTATCTCTAGGGTATTCATCAATCAAATTGACTCAAGTCATATACTTTAGTTGTTTCTTTAATATAATTTGATAAAAACTCTTTTTTGATTTTTTTATTTGTTATAATAACATCAAATTTTTCTAGTATTTGACAGAGCTCTTTATTTATTTTATCGTTGTTCCAAAAGAGTAATTATTAAAATTATCATTTATAAAATCCCTAGTTTGAAATTTATACTTGAGCTCTTTTAGAAACTTTTTACAAGGTTCTTTAAAACCAACTATACAAATATCTTTCGCAAACAAGGTATTATTATCATCACTACAAAATGTTACACCCAGAAGTGCCCAAGACAGTGACATTTTGTCAAATATTCAAATTTATTTTTATGTATGCTATTTATAGGTTTGAGAATATATTTCGATTTTTATCAATTTGTAAACTTGCATCAAATTCTCCATAAACAATAGCAGTCAGTGTAGATGTGAGTGGTTTTGATAGCCTTGCCTCAATTCTAACTGTACCTTGATTTAGTAGACCTTGACACACTTCATTTCCTGATGCATCTGGAGTTAAATCAAAAGCTAGAATGAAAAACCCATTACTAAACATGGTTTTTGTTATGTAATGACCTTTATCATTATGGTAAATTCCAGGTCCTGAAAAAAGTGTACTGTATGCTCTTGTACAGCAATTATTTTCATCTGAAAAACTGGTTTCAATTGCTGAATTAGGTATTTGAACACCATTTACGTTTAACACAAATTGTGAAATATCAAAATGTTTAAAATTGTATGGCTTTTTTGACCTTTTTCCAGAGTAACCTGTATTTTCTGTCATGCAAAAAATGATTGTGTTTGGCAACTGTCCAATAAAAACATTATCAAGTGATATTGATGAACTATTCTGTGGAATGGTAAAAGTTTTTACTTCTACCCGTTTGTAATTGTATTTGGCATTCGTTTTTTCCAATACAGCATTATGTGCTAATAGCACACTAGGATTAATTGTTACATGTCTCATAAATAAAGTGGCTTCTAAAATTTTCAGTTGAGATTCATCAGTATCATCTGCAAAGAGCTAAAAATCTGGTTTTTCTAATGTTAGGATAACTCGAACATCGACATTGTTTATGAGAAGTGTAGGTTGGTTAAACATATCTAAATGTAGTTTCCCCATAAGTTCCACTACACTGCTATTTTGGTATAATTTTTGACGTTCTTTTGAACCACTATTATCTCTTTTTGCTATATTTGGCTTATCTAACATCCATCCACCACACTCCAAATGCGGTGTAGCGGCATCCGTACCATAATTTAACAATGATTCAATATAAGCTCTGTAATGATAATTGCCATCTGATGGAGATATATTCTTTCCATTTAGTTGAACATTGCATTGTTTTATTAATGAATGTAACATATTATTAACCACACTTGGTTGTTGTATAGGTGTTCCATCATTTTTTTTATCTTTATTCCATTGAGTTCCATCTTTTTTTAAAATTTGTACTTTTAATTTTAGATATGTCGAAGACAAGTCTCTATATGTATCACCGTTCCCTAGTGAAACAAATTCTATGACAAATGGATTATCTAAAGAAGCAATAGGGTTATAGGAAACTTCTTCAGATCGTAAAATACTTGACTGAATAGGCTGTGTTTTAAAAATATCAAGCTCTGATTTCATACATTCAATCATAATTATTCAAAAATATCTTTTTGTTTGTTTTTGTTATTAACTTTGCGTCGCTTCGACGTAAAATAATTTAAATTATTAATGAGAGGTCTTTTTATAGGTTTTCTTCGTTTTCTTTTGCCTTGTCCATACATTTCATTGAGTTTCCGAACTGCACCTCGTCTTACATGTTTCATTATCTCTTTACTTCGATCTTGAACCACTTCTTTTATATTTGCACCTGTGGCAATATCAGATAATGCATTAATACCAGAGTTAATAACCTCTTTTTTTAATATATTAGCTCCAGACGTAAATATTGGTTTTAAATATCCAAAAAGACCACCGAAAAAGCTCCCTAACCCTCGTCCCCTTTGGTAAGGTACAATTGAGTGTAACAAAGGACCAATATCCTCAAGACCTCTTCCTGATTGAACTAAATAATATTTGTAGTACGCTCTCTCCATAATGAATAAAATAAAATAATACATAGTTTTGTAAAATCGCTTTTATTTATACTTTTTTAAAATGTAATACAACTTTTGTTGGAATTGAACTATTGGAAAAGTTTATTTTGTATCCATATTTATCACATAAAAGTAATGAAATGTTATTAAATGATTTCTCCACATTGCAGTATTGAATATTACTGAATTCTTTTACAGTATCAGTGAAAGAATTTTGTATGTTAACAGATCTTTAACACCTTATATCTTTATCACCTATTTTTTGCGGTTCAATTATGTCTGTGTATATAAAAAACATATCTGGTTTACTAATGGGAATCAATTGTACACTATCTATAAAAGTTTTGAAAGCTTCTATTACACGTGATTTATATTTTTTAAAATCTGTAACTTTGAAAGATACTTGATTGAAACATGTTGTCAAAAGTCCTTCGAGGGTATAAGCGTAATTTGCTCTTATTTTTATATCTATTTTAGGCTTAGTAACACATATTGTGGTGTAACTTAAATTTTTAGGCATCTCTTCTTCTTCAAAACTTTCCAGTCCATATCATTTGTTTTTGTATGTATGGAATATATGATGTTCCAACTCCTATCATATCTTTCTGCATACCTTTAATAAATATTTGAGTACTTTTTTCCCATTCTTCACCATACACATTTGGAACGAAATCATTAACATACATTTCTGAAATACCGACTTTCCACCTTGAATCACACATGTATTTATTCATTTTATTTGTAAAAGATGATAATGCATTTTCTGGATAATAGTTCATAGATGAATCACTGAGTAAAGTTACATAAAATTCATCATTTACTTGTATGTTGTCCATGAGTTTGCGGATTTATTCTTACGAATTAGAAAATTAAGTTCTGTTTGAGTATTACCTACTGCTGACCTTAAAACACGTCTTGACGAATTATTCAACTCTTTGCTATTTATAGTTTTTTCTTTTTTCGTTGGTGGGCTTGGGCTATCTAAAGGAACAGTTACAATGTCTTCTGTATCAATTTCAAAAATTTGTACATTTTGATTTCTAATTGATCTTCTTTTTCTAAGACGTTCTCCAACTGAAGCAGCTGACAATGCTTTTGTTAAAACATTTTCCTGAATTTCATCATCAAATACTTCGTCATCAGCTTCTTTTTCAGATACTTCTTCTTCTTCAGGAACAACTTGTATTCCAACATTCTTATATTCAGGAAAATTCGATTGAGTTTCCGCATCTATATACTTTGGTTTTGCACTAGTTTGAGTACCTTTTGTTTCCGTAATTTTTATTTTCTCCTCTTTATTTCTAGGAAGTTGTCGTTTTTTGTTTCTTATTTTAAATAAATTTTGTCTGTATAAATACCATTTTTGAGTATCCGTGAGATGTTTATTTAACAATATTTTTTTCATATTTTTATCCAATTCATTGAGTTCAATGTCTGGATTTTGCTTCATTCTTTCATAAATCTCAGGTTTTAAAATTATCATTTTATTAAATGTTGTATCATTCATTTTATAAAATTTCCGATTATCCCTGATAGTATTGCACCAAGAAGTGTAGGTAAAAATCCACCACGTTGAATAATAATTTTTCTTTTGTTATTTATAGATTTTTTCCGGCAAATAAGTGATCTTAATTCTTTTTTATACTTTCGTAATTGGGTTGTTGCTTTTTTACTCAGATTACAATTACCTTTTAAAATATTTAAAGAGATTTCGCAAAATGTTTTTATTACTTCAGGGTCACAGTGTTTTATAATTACTTTCTGGAATTTTGGTTTAGAGGTTTTTAATAGGTGCAATATATGTCGATTGGTCTTCAAACTTTTCATATTCCTCCCCAAATTGTTCTAATTGATCTCTCGTACAATAACAGAAACCTTTCCCAAATATATCACTTCTTAATCGAAATATATCATTAACGTCTTGAGTAAGATCTATTAATATATAGCCATATGGGACTGACGTCACATCATTATATACTTTTTCAAATGCTTTAATTTGATTGGGATATATTTGGCGAGCTAGAGGTAATATCTGCGATTTATCTCAAGGATTTTTGAAAAGTACTAAATATTTATAGTTGAGTGAAATATCTCTTGAAAATTTACCCTGGTGAAAAACATTTTGTGTTACAAATATTACAGATAAATTTCTATGATGTGATCCTCTAGTAAATAAATCACATATAAACTTATCATGAGAACTTAACATCATATCATCGATAATAACTAACAAAGGTTCTTGATTATCATTAAAATCTGGAATAGTGTTACTATATTCAACATCTTTCATATATAGTGGAACAGCATTTTTGTCTGGATTACACCTAATAATTCTATTAATATGTGGTAGTATATTTTCTTCTTTATATTTTATTAAATTACGAATAAATGTGGTTTTACCACAGCAGGATGGCCCCGCCATCATCATTGTAAATGGGTGAAACAACATAGTTTTATTAGTTAAAACAATCATTGCTAACCTATATTTATATGAACAGCTCTTTTTCGAAATGAATATAAATGTAAATTTAGTTATTTCGTTGCACATTCTTTTTCATTGCTTCATTCTTCATTCCTTCGACATGGTTAAACAAATTTTTATAGTTGACCTACAATTTTTGCAAGGAAATGAAAAACAATATTTCCTAAAAGAGTTAGCCATACTTGAAAAAGGAAGTTTAATTCCAACTGTGTATCATTTCAAAGCACCGTACCCCGCAGAAGAGCTTAGTCAAGATGTGAAATATAATAACCAGTATTGCGAAAATAAAATAAATGGACTTAAATGGAATAACGGTTTAGCTGAATATTTAGATGTAAAATGTATATTAAAACACTATTTAGATTCAGCTGAAAAAATTATGTTAAAGGATAACAAAAAAAACTTTTCCTTCAAAAGTACATTGACAGTGTTAAAATAGAAGATCTAAGCAGAGACTTGCCATCATTACAAAAGATTGAAAACTTTAATTCAAATTGTCCTATACACTTATCAAACAAGAGTTTCAGATGTGCTGTTAAAAATTGTTTTAATGTATATATGTATCTTTTAAAAGAAAAAATGTTAGATTAAGACCTTCAATTTTCATACTTGCACAATATGAATTTAAATAACAAAAAAAAAGTTTACTTCAACATAAAACAAGAAATTCACGTTATGCATGTATGGGTCTATGCTTACAGATCAGCAAGGAAAGGTCATTGGTAAGAATACGCACGTGATAGAAGTAGATTTCAACGACGTATAGAAAAAGTTAGTCTCGCTATTTCTAAAATCTTAACATCTGATCATCGTAAAAAAATTTTCCAACACAGATTTCTGTAAAATTGTAAAATATTTTCAAAATACAAAATTATTTCAAACATATAAATAAATTTGTTTTATTTTTGTTTTCAAATAAGTACCAAAAGCAATTAACTTGCCTTTTTGGTTCCTTACAGTATAGAATGTAACGCAATAATAACAAAACCAAGTAAATCAAAGATTTCCGGTTATTTTCTCAATGTTATTATAAAACAGAAAAAATCTCACATCACAGATGCACCTATAATTCCATAATTTTTATTTTTTTTATTTTGCAGCTTTAAAGCTATAATAACAACTTACAACAACTATTGATCTTCTTTAATAAACAAAATACACTTTGTACCTACTTCTTGTTTACGTTTTGTTTTTATTTTTATTATTTACATCTTGGTATTCAAAAGTACCTATGAATATTTTTCTTATTAAATAATAAAAACAAGTTTATTTCGTTTCTTGTATATCTCCTTTTACGTATGTAGGTATAATTTATAAAGCATGCGATTTTGCGCAATTTAAAAAAATAAACTTGATTTGACCTGAAAAAAATCATCTTTCTATTTGTATGATATCCTATTACAAAGTATCAATGAATTTGTTGAAAAACCTAAATATCCTAAACTTGTTCAGTTTATTAACCTTGCCTAACAACTTCTACAGTACCAACAACCTTAATTTCCTACTATACAACCACTTGCAACTTATAAGTTAACAACACATGCTTATAACCTAAACTTGTCCAGTTCATTAACCTTGCCTAACAACTTCTACAATACCAACAACCTTAATTTCCTACTATACAACCACTTGCAACTTATAAGTTAACAACCCATGCTTATAACCTAAACTTGTCCAGTTCATTAACCTTGCCTAACAACTTCTACAGTACCAATAACCTCCATTTCCTACTATACAACCACTTGCAACTTATAAGTTAACAACCCATGCTTATAACCTAAACCAAAACAAACAAAACAAGTTTTTAACCTACTAACCAAGAATAACCTACATTAAACCCATCAATCAAAATATAGGTCAGTGGGCGTGGTCTTCGGTGCGATATGGCATGATTTTTTCCCATCACCAAGTGCACGATTACCTACTAACCTAACTCAATTTTTCTTAACTTAACTTAATAAAATAAATATTAATCATACTATTGCAATTTCTCTGAAAGTACAGTTTTTAAAAAAAAAGAACAATGTACAAATAGCAAGAGTGCAGGTGGTGTCGTAAAAAAAATTAAAGAAAAAAATTAATTATAAAATTCAAACTAGAAATTAGAAATTAGAAGAAGTTAAAGTTTATAAAAACAAGGTAGAATGTAAACCAACGGTTTTTAAAAGCGCACATTTCCAAACTCAATACAAACTGTTTAGAATTTTGACTTGGACAAAAATTTGAAAATTTCATGTAATAAGAAAAAACGTGAAAATAGGACATTTTTGAAATTTTGAGGGGCCGTAAGTCCGGAATCCTATATACCTAAGAAAAGCCGTTAACACGCGTATATATTATTGAACCTTTAATTTTCATGCCTCGCCGAAGAAAAATTTTTACAGGTGCCTAAGTTACAGGTGTCTAAAAATAGCAAATTTTCAATTTTTTAAGCGTAATAACTCTTAAAGGGGGGGTGCTACCAAAAAATTTTCTGAGGAAACTTCTAATTCTAAAAGTTCTTTCTTGTCTCAAAATTTCAGGTTTCTATCTAAAGGCGTGCCGGAGTTATGAAAAAAAAAATTTCATGCAAAATATGGTTTTCACATAACGGTAAATTTAAATAGTAAATTACAAAATATTGCATAATTTTGATATTGTTTTATATAGAAAATAAAATTTTCGATCTTCTGACGGTTTTAGATTGCAAAACTATTACGCAGGGCCTGAGATATATACATCTGAAAATGAGACTTTTTCGCAATTTTGAAGAGCTGCAACTTTGGAACCCTTTACAACTAAAGCAAACCTTTAACACACATTAAAATATATTACTGTAGCTTTAAATTTTATATCTTGCAGAAGTAAAATGTGTACAGGTTCCTAAGTGACAGGTGTTTAAAAATAGCAAATTTTCAATTTTTAAGCCCTCATATCTCATAAACAGGGGTGGTCCAAAAAAATTTTCTGAGCAAACTTATACTAATTCTAAAAGTTCTTTCTTGTCTCAAAATTTCAAGCCTCTATCTAAAAGCGTGCCGGAGTTATGAAAGTAGAAAAATAATGCAAAATTTGGTTTTCACATAACGGTAAATTTAAATACTAAATTTAAAAAAAATGTATAATTTTGATATTAATTTACAAAGATAAAAGAAATACCCGTCGAATGACGTTTTCAGATTGAAAAAATCTTAAGCAGAACTTAAGATATATGCATTTAAAAATAGGGCTTTTTTAAAGTTTGAGGGAGTGTAGCTCCGTAATGGGAGGGGCTACATGAAAAAGTTTTCCACAAAATTATTTTTTTTATGAGACCTACCCATGGTTAAAATTTTTTTTGTCTATCTTTAACGGTGTAGAAGTTTTGTAAACAGACGGACGGACGGACGGGCGGACAGCGTGAAACTAATAAGCACATTTTTTCAAAATTTTTTTGGAAATGTGCTAAAAACTGTTGGCGTTTTATTAACAAAAAAAGAGAAAAATTTACAAATAATAATAATAAATAATATTAATAAATAAATAGTAAATAATAAAATTTAATAATAATAAATAATACTAATAAATAAAATAATAATAAATAATATTATTATTAATATATAAATGATAATAAGAATAAATAAAAAATAATAATTAATATATAATAATAATAAATAAATAATAATAAATAAATAATAATAATAAAAATAATAATAATAGATAAAAAATAATAATAGTAGGTATAGGGGCACTTGGCATGGGAAAAAATAAGCCCATATCGCACGACCTAGTTTTTAATAAACCATATCGCACGTCCACGCAAATTAACCTATATTTGAATGACCTTGAATTTTACAGAAACCGGAAGTGTTGTGACCTGGATTCTGTTAGAAGTTGGGGTAAAACAAGTCTTTTAGAGCTCTTTGATTGTATATTATAATAGGTCAACATGAAAATAGTTAGCAAAACTATTATATGTAAATATTAAAGCACGTGTTATTTAATGTTGGTGAACTAGTTTTAAAGTGTATCTTTAAGGAATACGTGTTTTTTTTTGTGTTGGTTAACTAGTTTTACTAAAGGGAGAAATACAAAATAACAATTAGCATCTTCGTTTTTTTTTTTTTAGCAGAATATCTGGTTTCGATTACTATGTAGTATTTTAAAAAGGTAGAAAAAGAAAGAGGCAAGAAAAGTTGAATGCAAATAGATTGGTATAGTATAGTATAGTAAGAACGTAGAATATATATCTACATATATATGTTGCATATAAAAAGGTTAAAAAGAAATTCAAAATAGAAATTAGCGTCCACATGTACCTTTTTCTTTTTTTCGTTTTATTAAATCTGGTTTAGTTTACAATATTTGTATATTATTTAAAAGATAGAAAAAAAAGGTAAAAGAATAAATTGAATTATCAAGATAAATTTATTAAGAATATATTGCATTCTTAAATTTCTGAATACCTGGTATAGGATGGCTTGTATGTTATGAAACTAGAAGGTCAAAATAAAAAGGAAAATCAAAAGGGTATTAATTTCTATGTAGAAAATTCTAAAATAGAAATTATGTAATCAGAAGATTTAAATTGAAATTTGTAATTATGTCATATAAATGGTAGACAAATTACGTTTTCGTTATGTATTAAGTTGAGTATGCTTATTTTTTCTAATTTTCATTTTAAAAATAAATTTCTCGTTTCACTTTTTTTCATTCTAATTAGGTGATACGAAATATAATAGTACATTGCCTACTTATATTGAATCATCTATTCTAATTTTCTTTTTTTTTTGTGTTGGTTAACTAGTTTTGCTATAGGAAGAAATACAAAATAACAATTAGCATCTTCGTTTTTTTTAGCAGAATATCTGGTTTAGATTACTATGTAGTATTTTAAAAAGGTAGAAAAAGAAAGAGGCAAGAAAAGTTGAATGCAAATAGATTGGTATAGTATAGTATAGTAAGAACGTAGAATATATATCTACATATATATATTGCATATAAAAAGGTTAAAAAGAAATTCAAACTTTATTAACTTTAATGTACAAAATATAAAGTGCATTTTATTTTTAGAGTATTACAAAAATCTCTTTTTAAATATGTTTTTACGATGACTACTACTTAAAATTGTAGATATGATGGATTCAATGATCTTAATTCGCCTTTGAAATCTCATTCTATCAATTGCATATTGTTGCCAATGATTTTTCCGAGAAGAATTGTAAGCAAAGCTCCATACATACATAACTTTAATTTGTAAAGTTGAATTAAATCGTACTTTTTTAGTTGGATTATGTAATTCCATATGATCTATATATTTATGTTACAAATAAAAATTATTTTTTTGTTTTTTTTTTGTTTGTTATTTTAACACGTTTTGTTTAAGTAAGTACATATAGATATTAAAACTATTTTTAATTGCACATCTTAACTTACATTATGTGTTGGAATAGGACACATAGATTTAAATGATGGCATTGGTTAAATCATTTATTTTTGTACTATCTATGTATTTTTCAAGAAAATTTTTTTTCTGCTTTCCTTTAACGTAAATTATATCAGCTGATTGTAAATAGTACCTAAGTATATCCCTCAAACATAAGTATTCTACTGTACCAGTATTCCATTTTAATCCATTTATTTTATTTTCAGAATATTGAATATTGTATTTTGTTTCATGATTAAGTTCTTCTTCGGGGTAAGGCGCTTTAAAATAATATACAATTGGAATCAAACTACCCTTTTTAAGAATAGCCAATTCCTTTATAAAATATTGCTTTTCATTTCCTTGTACAAATTGTAAGTCAACAATGAAAATTTGTTGGTTATCCATTATGAATGTTGATGAATGAATAACCTTTTGAGTGAATGAAGCGGGACTTTATATTCTCTTTCTGAGTGTACATTTTGGTATAAATATAGGTTTGCTATCATGAATAATTAATTATTTAATTATGTTTTTTCACCCATTTGCAATGATGGTGGCTGGGCGAACTTGTTGTGGAAAAACTACTTTTATTCATAACCTAATAAAATTAAAAAATAAAATCATACATCCGCAAATCAATAAAATTATTTGGTGTAACACAGATAAAAATGCAGTACCGAATGATATAACAGATCTTGAGTATAGCAAGAGTATTCCTGATTTTAGTGATAATAGAAACTCTGTATTAATTGTGATAGATGATATGATGTTAAATTCTTATGATAGACATGTCTGCGAACTATTTACTAGAGGATCGCATTATAGAAATTAATCGGTAATATTTGTAACCCAAAATATATTTGATCAAGGTAAATTTTCCAGAGATATTTCACTGAATTGCAAATACATAATTCTTTTTAAGAATTCTAGAGATAAATCACAGATATTACCATTAGCCCGTCAAATATATCCGAATCAGGTCAAGGAATTTGAGAAAGTATATAATGAAGTAACATCTAAGCCATATGGTTATATATTAATAGATCTTACTCAAGATCTATTAATTAGAGATTTATTTAGATGGAGAAGTGACATTTTCGAGCAAGATTTGTGTTATTGTACAACAAATCAGTTGGAACAATATGAAACGATTGAAAATCAACCGACATATATTGAACCTGTTAAAAAATTCTAAATCGAAATTCCAAAGAGTTATTATAAAACATTGTGAAGCAGATGTAATTAAAACAATTTGTGAAATATCGTTAAATATTTTAAATGGTAACTGTAAGTTGAATAAAAAAACAAAAAATCAATTAAAAAGATATAAAAGGGAGTTAAGATCACTCATTTGTTATAAAAAATCAATAAATAATAAACGAAAAATTATTGTTCAAAAAGGAGGATTTTTACCTACTCTTCTTGGTGCAGTTCTTTCAGGGTTGATTGGAAATCTTATAAAATGAATAATTCATCATTTAATAAAATGATAATTCTCAAACCGGAAATATGTGAAAAACTTAAACAAAATTCTAATCTTGAAATTAACCATTTGGATAAAAATATGAAAAAAATTATGTTAAATAAGCATTTGACTGATATCCAGAAATGGTATTTTTTACGGCAAAACTTGTTTAAAAAACAAAATCAGAGCAGAACTCTTCCACAAAACAGAAAAAAAGGAAAAACGATACTAATGGAATCAAAAAGTACTCAAACACGTGTAAAACCATTACTTAAAGATGCAAAGGTACAATCAGATTCTGTTAAATATAGAGACATTAAAATGCAATTCCCTGAGGAAGAAATATATGAGAATACCCCTGATAATGTGTTTGAAGACGAAGAAAATGAAGAAAATGTTTTATCAAAAGCAATGTCTGCTGCAACAGCGGGGGAACGGTTAAGAAAACGAAAATCAATTAGGAGTAAAAATGTTCAAATATTTGAAACAGATACTGGTGATATAATAACAGTTCCATTAGATAGTCCAAGTCCACCAACGAAAAAGGAAAAAACTATAAATAGATCTCCAAAACGTTTATTGCGATCAGCGAAAGCAGGTGATACTCAAACACAACTTAATTTTCCAATTCGTAAAAATAAATCTACAAGTTCATGGACAACGTACAAGTAAATGATGAATTTTACGTCACATTACTCAGTGATTCATCTATGAATTTTTACCCCGAAAACACATTATCAAGTTTTACGAATAAAATGGATAAATATATGATCGATTCTAATTAGAAAGTTGGTGTATCTGAAATATATGCTAATGATTTTATTCCAAATGTCTATGGTGAGGAATGGGAAAAAAGTACTCAAATATATATTACTGATATGCAGACAAACCGTATTGGTGTTGGGATTACTTATATACCATATATTAACGATCAAATGATATGCGATTGGAAGGTTCTGTTACTTCCTACTTTAATTCAAAATATTCGACCATTATTAGGATTTTCAAGAAAAGAAGTTTTACGTCAACTAATTTGGGGTATTTTTAACTTTATAAATGACGATACAAACTATGTAATACCAAACAAAGCTGAGGAGTTTCCAAAAACTTTATTATACACTACTATCTGTTTAAGTAAGCCAAAAGTTAACATCAAATTAAGAACAAATTTCACTTACAGCTTAGATGGACTTTTAAAAACATGTTTTAATCAAGCTTTCGTAAAATTAACTGACCCTAAAAAATATAAACCTCGTGTAATTGAAGTTTTTAAATTGTTTATTGATAGCATGAATTTAATTCCTGTAGAGAAACCAGATATGTTTTTTATATACACTGATATTATTGAACCACAAAATATAGGTGGTAAAAATGTAAGATGTTTAAGCTTAATGAAATGTATGGATCTGGTAAAAGAAAAAGGAAAACTATAAAAAGACTTAACATTAGCAATTCAAATTATTCTATGTCAAAACGGCGTAAAGTTAATAAGAAAAAGAAACTAAAAGATATTTTTAACTAATCATGGTGGAATGTATGAAATCTGAATTAGATATTTTTAAAACTCAACCTATTCAATCCAGTATTTTACGATCTGAGGAGGTTTCTTACAATCCAATTGCTTCCCTAGACAATCCGTCAACAATCGAATTTCTATCATTAGGTCATGGTGATACATATAGAGATTTATCTTCTGTATATTTACGATTAAAAGTATAAATTTTAAAAAAAGATGGAACTCATTGGAATAATGATAAAGGAACTGATGGAAGACTAATAGCACAACCAAGTGTTGTTAATAATCTTCTTCACTCTCTAATAAACAGTGTAATGTACAGTTAAATGGTAAAAATATAACCCCCTCAGACAGTAATTACCACTACAGAGCTTACATTGAATCATTATTAAATTATGGTACAGATGCAGCAACAGCACATTTAAAATGTGCCGGTTGGAACCTGGATAAACCAAATATAGCAAAATCTGACAATGTTAGTTCAAAGGAGCGCCAAAAAGCTTACCAAAATAGCAATGTTGTAGAGCTTATGGGCAAATTACATGTAGATATGTTCAATCAGCCAACTCTTCTGATAAATAATGTTGATGTTAGAATAGTTTTAACATTAGAAAAACCAGATTTTTTCTTTTTCGGAGATGATTCTGATGAATCTCAATTAAAAATTGTAGAAGCAACATTGTTTATGAGACATGCAACTATTAATCCTAGTGTATTATTAGCACATAATGCTGTTATTGAGAAGTCAAACGCCAAATATAATTATAAACGGGTAGAAGTAAAAAGTTTTACGATTCCTTCTAATAGTACAACTATTTCGCTTGATAATGTATGTATTGGGCAGTTACCAAAGACGATATTATTTTGTATGACAGAGAATGCCGGTTATTCTGGAAAAAGATCAAAAAATCCATTTAATTTTAAACACTTTGATATTTCTCAATTCATATTATATGTAAATGGAGTACAAATACCTAATACAATAATTGAAACCAGTTTTACGGAAGAAAATAATTGTTATACACGTGCATATCATACGCTATTTTCTGGTACAGGCATATATCATAATGATAAAGGTCATCAGATAACAAAATCTATGTTTAGTAATGGATTCTTTATATTAGCTTTTGATTTAACTCCAGATGCATCAGGAAATGAAGTGTGTCATGGATTACTTAATCAAGGCACTCTCCGAATTGAAGCAAGGCTATCAAAACCGCTTCCATCAACTCTATCTGCTGTAGTTTATGGAGAATTTGATGCAAGTTTATAAATTGATAAAAATCGAAATATGTTCACAAATCTATAAATAGATTACTTTAGACTTGAATTTGAGTATTTGTTAAGATGTCATTAACCTGTGCACTTGTAGATGTAAAATTTTGTTGTGATGATAAAAACAACTTATTCGCGAAAGATATTTGCTTACTTGGAATTAAAAAATCTTGTAAAAAATTAATAAAAGAGTTTACATACAAATTTCCAACAGAAGAACTTTTAAATTATCATTTTGAAAATTATACTTTTGGAACTGTTCACAATAATAAAATAAATAACGATCTTAGACAGATATTGGAGAAATTTGATATTATTATAACAAATGAAAAAATAAAAAAAGATTTCTTAATAAATTACAGTAACGAAATAAGTAAAGTGTATGATTTAAGTAAATTTGATTCATGAATACTTTAGAATTAACTAACATATTAAGATGTAACAAATACACAAACAAATTTTTGAAAGGAGTTTTTGCTTTGGATAAATTACCTAATATAGTTGAAAGGGCAACATTCATGATTGTAAACACTGATAAAGCCAAAGATCCTGGAACACATTTGTTAGTTATTTTTATTCCAAAATATGGTTGCATAGAATATTTTGATTCTTACGGTGGCAATGTAATAATAAGTGTAATAATATAAGTATGAATAAATTTTTAACACAATTTAGTAGTGTTAGTTATATCCATAATGATAATCTAATTTTAAAACTTTATAACAGCATATTTGGGAAAAAGTATATTCAGAGCTGTGTTTCTAAACAAAAATATAAATATATATATATCTAAAATATTGCGGTTTTTTAACTCATTTTAAAACAACTGTGGGAGGAATAGTATCATATACAATATGTCATTGGCCTATACCTACTTTTTAAACGAAGCACATACGGTAAAAATTGTTGTTGGTTTTCATACAGAATTAATAGAAGCAACAATTTCATTACACCGCATTGGGAAAAAATTAATGTTTATTAATTATGAAGATTGGTTGGAATTTTATCAGCAATATCATCTACATCCTAAAAATAAAGTTTCCTGCTTACAATTTGGTATAAAAGCTGGAAAACCACGGTCATTTGTACTAAAAGATGAGGAAATTGATAAATTTCGTAATCTATTTAATTTTATCCACTTAGTAATGGTTTACAACAAAAATGCTGAAGGATGTGTAAAAGAATACGTAAGAAAATATATTAGAACGTGTGTGGAAAACCAGCAAACTATATAAAAAGATGAAATATACATTCCATTAAACGGGTTTAATGTTCAATGTAATTATTCTAGATTATTTTTTGATAAATATAATAGATTAATAGATAAATATTTAAATATAAATCAAGAGAATAAAATGTTAGAATAAGATTAAACTGTAAAATAAATTTATAATAAAAAATTTTAAATAAACTTTATTTACTTTTGTTTTTTCAATTACAATAAAATATGGCAATAGCAAAAACAACACAATAAATAAACAAAAATGTAAAAAATAATATTAAACATCTACAATAATACGGATATAATGTGATTGGTTGCAAATTCTCTTTATCATTGTCCAAAGATTCAGAAAATTACTGTCTTTCTACAAAATTACTGTCCATTTGAAATGTTAAAATGTTGAATAACCAGACTTTTTGAGAAAATTAAGTATTTTTTTTTATTAATTTGCAGTGTTACTAAGATTACAACTGACAACTGACTGAATAAAAATTCAAATTTTGAAAAGGTATAAAAAGAATGCATTACCTTTATTGGTATTTATTTTAAGAATGGATGTGGAAGATTTCTTAGAAAAATACTCATTTACATTATTAGATCAACACAAAACTTATATTTCAAATTTATACAATTATTTAGAAAAATTTGTTGGTAAAGAACAGTACAGTTCAAAATATGGTACACATTTTAGTTGCTGTCCTTGGTCTTATAATAATTGTACGTCAGGGCCTGACACTTGTGAATGCTATTTTGTAGAAAACATAGAAACATATAACAAAGAATTAGAAAAGTTAATTAAATGGTATAAGCATAATATCAAAAACTCAAATTGTAATTGAAATTCATAGACCAGCAAGGCGTAGATATCCTAGAAGGAAATTCTTACAAAGAGGTTTAATTGATACTTGGCAAATTGATTTAGTTGAAATGATACCATACGCAAAGTTTAATAATGGCTTTTAATATATGTTAACTGCCATAGATATATTTTCTAAATACGCATATGCTGAACCTGTAAAAACAAAGAATGCTGAAA
Organism: Poecilobothrus nobilitatus; assembly: GCA_947095535.1. Lineage (NCBI taxonomy): Eukaryota > Metazoa > Arthropoda > Insecta > Diptera > Dolichopodidae > Poecilobothrus > Poecilobothrus nobilitatus. The sequence goes on from OX352772.1 coordinate 197,703,001, forward strand.
ATGTTTTAAATGCCCTGAAATCAATTTTTGAGCGCGCTAAAGTTATACCCAAAAATATTCACTCTGATCAAGGCAAAGAGTTTTTTAATTCACAATTCCCAAACTATATGAGAGAAAAAATAATCAATCACTATCATACATACAGTGAATTAAAAGCATCAATTGTTGAACGATTTAATCGTACAATGAAAAATTCTATCGTACAATGTGGAAAAAATTTAGTCTAAATGGAAATTATAAATGGTTATCTATTCTGCAATCAATAATAAAAGATTATAATTCAAGAAAACATTCTACAATAAAGCTTCCACCTCAAAAAGTTACGCGAAAAAATGAAAGAAATATATTGAAAAATATATATATGCAACCTAAAATTTTTCAAAAAAGTAAATATAAGGTTGGTGAATATGTAAGAATAAGTAAATATAAAGGTCACATCGAAAAAGGCTATCAACCAAATTGGTCAACTGAAATATTTAAAATTGATAAGATCAATAATACCTATCCAGTTACATATCAATTATCAGATTATAAAAATAATCCTATTTCAGATGGTTTCTACAAAGAGGAACTCACTATTGTTAAATATCAAAATTTTTACCTGGTAGAAAAAATTATTAAAAAACAAGGTAATAAAGTTTTTGTTAAATGGTTAGGGTTCAATGATGATCATAATACTTGGATTAATAAAAAAAATAGTATTTAATAAATTTGAACATATTTGATATTTATTTGTGCTATTTATACTAAAATTTTTAAATAAAATGTAAACATTATATTTCTAATTAATTATTAACATTAGATCTTTTATATCCATAGGGAAATGAACTACCATCTTCCATAAATTTAAGTTTTTCTAACCTAGTTTGATATTTTTTTATTTCAGGAACTGTGATAACTTTATGCTCTTTATTACGTCGAATATTTTGTGAAAGTATGTATATATCGTTGTCTTCCTTCTCATTTAGCACCGCTTCTTTAATTGTATTAAAATTAATTTTTTGGGAGGCTGTATAGTTTAAACAAATTCCTTTAACTTTACAAACTAGTTTTTCTTCATTGTCTTTCGTACTGTGAACTTTATATGCATAGTTTTTAGGGCCTCCACTTACAAATTCTGTAATGTAACTTCCAACACCATAACATTCTAGTTCATCGGTCATATCTCCTATAAAATCCGCTGTTTGGGGTTCATATTCTCCTGTACGACTTATATATATTACGGAATCAGTGTTATAATATAAAACTCTATCCTTTAGTTTTTCTAAATAACTATAAACTTTTAATCGAGCTTGAGTAGTTGTGTAAGCTGCAATACATATATTTACAGTAGATAATGATTCACCTGCTTCTTCTTTGTACTGCCAATTAACTATAATGTTTTCCTCACTTACTGGAAGAATACCACAAACGTCTATAGATGGATTTGTTAACATGTCATATAAATCCTTAGGTTGATTAATAATTATTGTTTTTTGTAAGTTTTCTCTCTGTCCAAAAAATACTGTTGCGTTTTGAACTTGACGCCCTATGGTTATCTAAACACATTCGACCTCGAAATGAACGATTACAATCATTGCATAAAATTTGTTTTAAATTATTAAGACATGGTGGAGAATTTTGACAGCATGGACATGTTCCTATGCATCTATGATTACTTTTGTTGTTGTATGGAATGTGGCAATCTTCACAAGAATAACTGGCGCAAAAGGTTGCAGTCAGCGATTTTATTACGTTGTAGTGATTTTTATAAAACAACAAATTTAGCCGTTTTTCAGGTCCAATTCCTTCAAATATTACCTCTCTGCCTCTTGTTCCCCATTTGTACACAACAATTTTATAATTTTCCAAATATTCTTGAAACTTTTTGAGTTCCTGTATTCCACAACCGTTATTTGGAATTTTTACTCCTGCATTTTTAGTTAGTTCGATAGCTTTTAAAGTTTGTAATTTTCCTGTATCATTACGAAATTTGTGTTTGTAGTTCTTATCATTTTTAGTTTGTGATATCGCCACAATTAAGGCTTCAGGTAGACATAAATTGTTTTTGTTTTTAATGCAAATTATTCCCTTTCGCTTTAAGCTTTCCTCATCATATGATGAATATTTTTGTGATCTTCCTCTTCCAAATGGTAGTCTTACAGAAGTAATTGAAACACAAAATGTATCTGTGCTTAAACCTGTAACATAAAAACAAAATAAAAGTATTAATAATAAAAATAATAATGAAGTATTTATTTAGTAGTTATCTTCAGAATTACTTTGAAAAATTTTTGATATCATTTCCCATACATCAGAAAATGTTAGATCGCCTGTATTTCTAAAACTTAGCCATCCAGGACCATGTTGCTGGAAGCTTTCTCCACAGCATGTTAATCCTACCTTATCTAAAGAGTGCAAATCAGTTGTAACATCTTGAATTATTTTATACAATGCGTTTTTTATCCAGTTAACCGGTTCTACGTTATTAGGAACTGAATTAATTATAAACTTGACTTTACGTCCGCGTACGTTAAAACGTTTGACTACTGATGCTAAATCACTTTCAATCCTATAAGGAAGTGATTCTATCTCCGGTGAATGATTAAAAAATCTTTCTAATAAAATTTTTTTTGACATTTTTTATTTTTTTTGTATTGACTCGCTTGCTGCAGCTATTTGACCAAACTAACCAAAACTAATTTAAATATTTCGTTTTTAGAGTAAAAAAAAATTTCTTCAAGCAAATATTTGCAACAATGTTTGTAAGATGTATGAATTCTAAAAAAATAATTACAATAAATTCAATTTTAATTAAATATACGTTAGTAGATTGTATATATTGCATGCAATTGCATTTGATATAAATTATCGAAAAGGAATTTATAGAATAAATTCAGGTTTAAACACAAATATTTTGTTTTCACAGTAAACACCTATCTTCAAACAAAGTATTTTTAATAAATTATATCTTCCTTTTTTTTCTAATTAAAACTACCTACATCTTTTTGAATCTTTCTTTGAAATAGAAAATATTTCAACAATGTAGTTTGATTTATGAAGCCGAAAGCAGTTACAATAAATTAAAATTTTAATTAATATCCTTTGGTAAATTCTATAGATTTCTAACAATTTTATTTAATATAAATACTGCAGAATTTTATAGAAGAAATCATAGTCTTACTTAAAATCAAGCAAAGTAAACAACATAATCAAGCATGGACAACAACACTGAAGACATATTTTTCTTTACACAACCAACACAGGTTGTGCTTCCACCGAAGAGGAAGAAATCCCAGCATCAGCAACAACCTCAACACCAACAAGCATCACAGTACCAGCAACAATTACAGCACCAGCAACAATCCCAACAACAACAACAACAATACGAACAACACCAATCATATGAGCAACCAAAAAGAAAAAGATGTCAATCATTTAATGCAAAAATAAAAAGAAAAACTTTTTTAAAGGTAAAAGATATGGAGCCAGATGCGCTCTATACAATTAAAAAAGTTAAACTATTACCAACAGTTAATGGACCGTCTTGGGTTTTTGAAACAGAAAATTACATAATTTTCATACCAAAAACCTATCTGGACCTATTCGAAGATAAGGAATTCCGGGAGGAAATTCTAAAAGGCGATCTCTATTTAATTAGAGATAGCACTGAAAATTTAAAACTGCTTGATGAAACAAGCAATAAACATTACATTACAATAAAATTGTAATAAAAATAAAATTAATAAATAAAAAAAATTTAATAAAAAAAACAAAATTCTGTATTTTACTTGTTTACACTTTTTTTTTTGATTTTAAATTTTTCTTTTTTTACAGCTATTTAGATTATATATTTTAATCATAAATAATAGATGTTTAAAAATAATGTTTAATAAAGAGAAAGTAATTACTTATTTTTAATAAAAAACTTTTGCATTTTATTTATCTGTGAGAGGTATTTGACTATTTTAGAGAGTCATATAAAAAAAAAAATAAAAAATTAGAATAGATGATTCAATATAAGTAGGCAATGTACTATTATATTTCGTATCACCTAATTAGAACGAAAAAAAGTAAAACGAGAAATTTATTTTTAAAATGAAAATTAGAAGAAATAAGCATACTCAACTTAATACATAACGAAAACCTAATTTGTCTACCATCTGTATGACATAATTACAAATTTCAATTTAAATCTTCTGATTACACAGTTTCTATTTTAGAATTTTCTACATAGAAATTAATACCCTTTTGATTTTCCTTTTTGTTTTGACCTTCTAATTTCATAACATACAAGCCAGCCTACACCAGGTATTCAGAAATTTAAGAATGCAACATATTCTTAATAAATTTATTCTTTTACCTTTTTTTCTATCTTTTAAATAATATACAAATATTGTAAACAAAACCCGATTTAATCAAACGAAAAAAAGAAAAAGGTACATGTGGACGCTAATTTCTATTTTGAATTTCTTTTTAACCTTTTTATATGCAACATATATATGTAGATATATATTCTACGTTCTTACTAATCTATACTATACCAATCTATTTGCATTCAACTTTTTTTGCCTCTTTCTTTTTCTACCTTTTTAAAATACTAAACCAGATATTCTGCTAAAAAGAAAAAACGAAGATGCTAATTGTTATTTTGTATTTCTTCCTATAGTAAAACTAGTTAACCAACACAAAAAAAAAACACGCATTCCTTAAAGATACACTTTAAAACTAGTTCACCAACATTAAATAAAACGTGCTTTAATATTTACATATAATAGTTTTGCTAACTATTTCCACGTTGATCTATTATAATATACAATCAAAGAGCTCTAAAAGACTTGTTTTACCCCAACTTCTAACAGAATCCAGGTTACAACACTTCCGGTTTCTGTAAAACTCAAGGTCATTCAAATATAGGTTAATTTGCGTGGACGTGCGATATGGTTTATTAAAAACTAGGTCGTGCGGTATTGGCTTATTTTTTCCCATGCCAAAGTGCCCCTATACCTACTAATAATAAATAAATAATAATAATAAATAATAACATTAAATAATAATAATAAATAGTAATAATAAATTATAATAATAAAAATATAATAATAATAAATAAATAATAATAATAAATAAATAAAAATAAACAATTAATAATCATAATAAATAAATAATTATAAATAAATAATAATAAATAAATATTAATATTAAATAAATGATAATAAATAAATAATAATAATAAATAAATAATAATAATAAATAAATAATAAATAAAAAATATTATTAATTAATAAATAATAATAATTTAATAATAATAATAATAATAATAATAATAATAAATAAAGTATAATAATAAATAAAGAATAATAATAAACAAATAATAATAATAAATAAATAATAATAATAAACAAGTAAGTAAGGACTGGCGAAATATTTTTTAGTATGGTTTGAACTTTGTCACATATTTTAATTAATACATAAATAGACCTCTTATTGAACGGTTATTTTCCAATACTTCTATTTTCAGCAATCAGATTTCTAATTCTTAACAAATTTCTAAGAAAAAAAATATTTGATTTAAATGAAACAAGTGCAATATTATTGAATTTGTGATGCATAAATAATATACATACATATGTACCATAATATTAATTTTGATGCAAACTTCAACAAATAATTTTGTGAATTGTATAAAAATTATTTTGTTCATTTATTATATATTTTAAAAATCTACCCTTAAATTTTATTCTTAAAAAAATTTCAAAAATACAAACATGCATATGTACACACTTCTTTTTTACTGGTTTACAATTCAATTCAATTTTTAAAATAAAAATACAAATCATTTTTCATATTATATTATATAAATAATAATAAATAATAATAAAAAATAATAATGAATAATAATAATAATAAATAGTAATAATAATAAATAAAAATAATAATAATAAATAGTAATAATAAATAATAATAAATAATAATAATTATTAATAATAAATAAGTATAATGAATAATAATAAAAAATAATAATAATAATAAATAAAAATAATAATAATAAGAAAAATAATAATAAATAATGATATTAATAATATTAAATAATAATAATAAATAATAATAATAAATAATGATAATAACAAATAAATAATAATAATAATAACTAAATAATAAATAATAAAATAAATAACAATAAACAATAATAATAAATAATAATAATAATAAATAAATAATAATAAATAATTGATAATAATAATAAATAAATAATAATAATAATAAATAATAATAAATAAATAATAATAATAAATAAATAATAATAATAAATAAATAATAATAATAAATAAATAATAATAACTAATAAATAACAATAATAAATAATAATAATAAATAAATAATAATAAATAAATAATAATAATAATAAATAAATAATAATAAATAAATAAATAATAATAAATAAATAATAATAATAAATAAATAATAATGATAATAAATAAATAATAATAATAAATAAATAATAATATTAAATAAATAATAATAATAAATAAATAATATTAAATAAATACTAATAATAAATAAATAATAAATAAATAATAATAATAAATAAATAATAATAAATAAATAATAATAATAAATAAATAAATACATTTTTATATTATCATCATTCATATTCAAATTTCAAACTATATGTATAGCAACAGTATATATTGTATAGAAACATAAAAAAGAAAATAAAACAAAATACGTATAGCTATAGATACGTAACACTACGTAGCTCTATAAATACATTTGTATATCATTCATATTCAAATTTCAAACTATATGTATAGCTACACTATACATACACTATAACATAAAATTCGGAAAAAAAAGAAAAAAGGAGGAAAACAAAGGCTCATATATTTCACCAATAAATAATAATAATTAATAATAATAAATAAATAATATTAATAAATAAATAATAATAATAAATAATAATAATAAATGAATAATAATAATAAATAAATAATAATAATAAATAAATAATAATAATAAATAAATAATAATAAGTAATAATAAATAATAATAAATTATAATAATAATAAATAACAACAAATAATAATAAATAATTACAATAAATAATAATAATAATAAATAATAATAAATAATAATAATAAGAAATAATGATAATAATAAATAATAATAATAATAAATAATAATAATAATATTAAATAATAATAAATAATAATAATGATAATAAGTAATAACAATAAATAATAATAATATATTATAATAATAAATAATAATAAATAATAATAATAAATAACAATAAATAATAATAATATATAATAATAATAAATAATAATAAATAATAAAATAAATAACAATAAACAATAATAATAATAATTATAAGATCAGACAGCTTTAACCTAAGATCGCAAAAAATTATTTTTAACATTGTATTAACAAATTTATATTTTTTTATGCTATATGAATAAAGAAAAAAAAAAATAATAATAAATAATAATAATAATAAATAATAACAAATAATAATAGAAAATAATAATAAATAATAATAATAAATAATAACAAATAATAATAATAAATAATAATAGTTGTTGGATATAATACATCAGCATAATTGACAAGTACACTAGAGGTATTATTAGTAACAAATATTTATATATGGCAGTTTTGAATTTAAATAACAGTTTTTTTTATTATACACATGTTTTATTTCTTTTTCTTAGTTTAGTCGTGTGTAAGCATCGGTTATATAAACATCAATAAATTAATTATAATAAGAAATTGGTATCTTTTTGCTTAACAGGTTATGGGTTTGCTTAACAGGTTATGAACTGTCACGTGGTCGGTTAATTATAATATTTTTCGAATACGTTTAAATATATGTTTATATATTGGAATTTTAATAAAATAAAAAAAAAAGGAAAAAAATAAAAACTTATCTTAAAAAAATACTTAAATAATTTGGATTATGAAAGTTTTTTTTCAAAATGAGCAATAATAATTTCAATAAAGAAAAAATAAATAAAAAAAATTTTTAAAAAAACTGCTTTTTTGAACTAAAAAATAGAAAATAAATTTTTAATAGCAAATTTTTCTATAATTTTCTAAACTATATTGTTACAATCGAGATTTCTTTGAAAAAGTTTATTTCAAAAAAAAGTTTTAAAAGGTGAAGGTCAAAAAGTTTTTGTAGCAGAGTTACAAAACAAAGTTTATGTAATCAAAACAGAATAAGACAGAGCTATGATGTCAATAGAAGAAAAAAAACTACAAAATAAATTTATTCAATGATTCGCGCATCTAAATTTTAAAGACTTAAAGAAGATAATACAAAAAAATCTAGTGAATGGAATAAATCTGAAAAACGATATAAATAAAATTGAATTAAAGTGTTTAGTTTCTAGCAAGGCCAAGATAACCCAACAACCATATACGTCATTAACGACAAGAGACTGTGAAATACTGGGTACAGTACATTCCGACATATATGGACCATTCAGCACTGAACCAATAAGAGGAGCCAAATATTTTGCAACATTCATCTGTGAAAATTCATTCACATTTCAATGATGTCATTCTTAAAAAGGGAAAGTGATATTTTTAAAGAATTTAAAAAATATAAAAGCCGAGTAGAGAAGCAAAGTGGATTAACAATAAAACGTTTAAGAACTGACAATGCAAAAGAATATATGTCTACAGAATTTAATAAATATTTAGAGCAGAATGGTATAAAACAGCAACTTTCAGTGGAGTATTGTCCTCAGCAAAACGGTCTTGCAGAGAGGGCAAACAGAACCACAATGGAAATGGTTAGATGCATGTTGACAGAAACAAAACTTCCGAAAATGTTATGAGCTGAAGAGGTAAATATAGCAGTATTCATTAGAAATCGTTGTCCAACAAAAATTTTAAATAATGCAACACCATACGAAATAGGGTTTAAAAAAAAGCCAGAAGTAGGTTTTATCAAGTTATTTGGTGCAAAAGTCGTGGCGTTAGAAAAAGAACTCGGAAGGTCAAAATTAGATCAAAAAAGTAATGAATACATATTTGTAGGTTATGCTCCGGATTCATTGCATCAAAAGTTTACAGACTCTGGAAACAAAATTCAAGAGTAATAATTAAAAAACGTGATGTCTTTAAAAAAATAGAAGCCGTTAACTACGTAGATGATGTAACAATACATGTAACCAACAATGAAGTTTCAACTAATAATAATCAAACGCTCAATGAAAATAATAGTGACGATAATGATGATGATGACGATAGTGTATCATATGGAAGTTATAAGATGATGAAAAAGATTCAATAACTATGGAAAGTGAAGTGATTGATGATATATTTGAATCGGTTGATAACGACTTGGATAACAACGATTTTAAACTAAACATAAATGAAAACATCATATCAAAATATAATATAGATAAGAATTGTACATCACCTGAAGATGAAAAATATAACTTAATCAAAAACAAAATTCAAAATGTTACTGATAATTTTCAAAGTAAAGTTGGTGATGAGAATAAGAAAGCAAAACGAGGAAGACCAAACCTCATACAGCACTGAAGATCAAGTAAATTTTGTAAATGATAATGTAACTGATATTCCATTTTCCCTTGAAGATACAATGAACAACCATAATAGTTCAAAATGGAATGAAGCAATGCAAGATGAGTTGCATTCACTTAAACAAAATAATACATGGATTTTGGTAAAACGTCCAAACGACGTCAAAGTGTTGAAAAATAGATGGGTTTATTCTATCAAGAACAAAGACGATGGAATAAATAAAAAATAAAAAGCGAGATTAGTGGTAAAAGGATGTCAGCAAAGATTTGGAATTGACTATCACGAAACATTCTCCCCTATGGCTAGATACGACACAGCTTTATGTGTCGAGTACGAAATGTACTTACATCATATGGATGTAACAACAGCTATGTACAAGGCGAGCTCGAAAACGTACTATATATGAGACGGCGGTAATGTGTGTAAACTACTTAATACGTTACATGGCCTTAAGCAAGCCGGTAGACAATGGATAGCAAAATTGAATACTTTTCTTAAAGAGATTGACCTTAAAAAACACATTATCTGAACAATGTTTTTATTTCAAGATTGATAAAGAAATTAAAATATTTGTTGTCATTTATGTGGACGACATTTTGATAGGTGCAACTAAAATTTAAACTATCTAAACATTTTTATATTAGAGACTTAGGAAAAGTAAAAGATATTTTAGGAATCAGTATTAAACGGTAACACTTTGACTGTTTCTTAAGTTTGCATGTTTGTTTGACGAGTAACTGTTTCTTAAGTTTGACGAGTGAGAGATAGAAAGTAGAAAAGAAAAAGCAAACACTTTGTTTGTTGTTTCGAACATCGATCTTTAACTGAACGAACGATAAATAAAAAGAAAAAAAAACGCTTGATACTTTAACAATGAATAAAATCTTTTCGCTTTTATGAAAAATAAAAGGAAGAGAAAAGAACTTTACTATTATTACTTATTAGTATGCGCACTTTGCAATTGTACAGTGGCTTGCATAAGCGTTACCACTTCGCAGTTATCTCCATCCTACAATAATAATAAATATTAATAATAAATAATAATAAATAATAATAAATAATAATAAATAATAATAATAATAAATAATAATAATAATAAATAATAATAATAAATAATAATAATAATGAATAATAATAATAATAAATAATAATAATAAATAATAATAATGACAAATAATAATAATAATAAATAATAATAATAATAATAAATAATAATAGTAATAATAAAAAATAATAATAATTTTAATAATAAATAATAATAATAATGAATAATAATAATAGAAAATAATAAATAATAATAATAAATAACAATAATAATAAATAAATAACAATAATAATGATAATAAATAAATAATAATAATAAATAAATAATAATATTAAATAAATAATAATAAAAAATAATAATATTAAATAAATACTAATAATAAATAAATAATAAATAAATAATAATAATAAATAAATAATAATAAATAAATAATAATAATAAATAAATAATAATAATAAATAAATGATAATAAAAAAATAATAATAATAAATAAATAAATACATTTTTACATTATCATCATTCATATTCAAATTTCAAACTATATGTATAGCAACAGTATATATTGTATAGAAACATAAAAAAGAAAATAAAACAAAAATACGTATAGCTATAGATACGTAACACTACGTAGCTCTATAAATACATTTGTATATCATTCATATTCAAATTTCAAACTATATGTATAGCTATACAATATATTGTATAGAAACATAAAATTCGGAAAAAAAAGAAAAAAGGAGGAAAACAAAGGCTCATATATTTCACCAATAAGTAATAATAATTAATAATAATAAATAAATAATATTAATAAATAAATAATAATAATAAATAATAATAATAAATGAATAATAATAATAAATAAATAATAATAATAAATAAATAATAATAATAATAAATAAATAATAATAAATAAATAATAATAAGTAATAATAAATAATAATAAATTATAATAATAATAAATAACAACAAATAATAATAAATAATTACAATAAATAATAATAATAATAAATAATAATAAATAATAATAATAAGAAATAATGATAATAATAAATAATAATAATAATAAATAATAATAATAATAAATAATAATAATAATATTAAATAATAATAAATAATAATAATGATAATAAGTAATAATAATAAATAATAATAATATATTATAATAATAAATAATAATAAATAATAATAATAAATAACAATAAATAATAATAATATATAATAATAATAAATAATAATAAATAATAAAATAAATAACAATAAACAATAATAATAATAATTATAAGATCAGACAGCTTTAACCTAAGATCGCAAAAAATTATTTTTAACATTGTATTAACAAATTTATATTTTTTTATGCTATATGAATAAAGTAAAAAAAAAAATAATAATAAATAATAATAATAATAAATAATAATAATAATAAATAATAATAATAAATAATAATAATGACAAATAATAATAAATAATAATAATAATAATAAATAATAATAGTAATAATAAAAAATAATAATAATTTTAATAATAAATAATAATAATAATGAATAATAATAATAGAAAATAATAAATAATAATAATAAATAACAATAATAATAATAAATAATAATAATAATGATAAGGACAGAATTGGTCTTAATGGCATTAATGTTGTTAATAGTAATAGTTATAACAATAATAATAATAACATTAATAATAATAAAAAAAATGGTAATAATGTTAATGACAATAACTACAATAATACATTAGAATCAAAACAAAAAATATTATCTTTATTTGATATATAACTTAAAACTTCTAATACATATTCAGATAATTTTTTGAGTAATGGCAATAATGCTAACTCTGTGATTAAGAATAAAACTACTATTTAAAACCCTTATCGAACAGTTGCCTCCCTATTGAAATAAATCAGAATACTTTTGTTCAACCTTTAGTGCCACCAATAGTAAGAATGACTAAAAAATCTTTAAATGATCAAGATAAAATGTATGCTCTCTCAAGATTAAAAGATGAAAGAACATCTAATCTTATGAGATTATACATCTCTTACTTGCATGACGACTCCTATAATTGTGAAAACTCCTATAAAGAAAAAAACTCCTATAAAGGAAAAAATAAAGACCCACGTTTTAGTACTTCTACATAATGAAGGGCTTCCAATGAATTACAAAGCTCTTTATGACCTCTTTGTAAATTATACTGAGCCTGTCGGTGTACCCATTAAAATGGTGCAAAAAGACTTAAAAGCCTTTCGTACTTATCGTAATAGTAACTACTATAATCACTTACAGCGATCGAAAAAAAGTTATAATAAGTTTTATATGCCAAAAGTTAAAAATAACTTAATCACGGTATGAACAATAAAACATAAAGATCTGACAAGTAATCTCTTAATATATTACTAAAATGTAAGAGGATTACGCACTAAAACAACACAAGTTTTTAATAAAAGTACTAAACTCGGAAATATTTATACTTACGAAGACTTGGTTTTCTGCTTCTATCAATTCTCTACAACTATTTTAGAATTCCTACTGAGTTTATAGGAAAAATAGTTATCAAAATGATTTTGATTGCTAAACGTAGAGGCGCTGTTATATCAGTTAAGAATAACTTAAATCTTCATAGGTAGAAATACCTGATTTAATAAACTGAGATGTAATAGCAGTTAAAATTGATTTAAATGTTTTAAATCTTTATATTCTATGTTGGTATATTCCTCCAAATAGTAATATAAAAGTTTATCAAGATTGCTGCTCAGCTGTTCTTGATTAAAGATTCTTTGATTAAAAAATTAAATGAACTTGACGAAATCTAATATGTGGTGATTTTAATCTGCCAAATATAAATTGGCAACTTCATGACTAGGAATGTTTCTACAACAAGTTTCAACAAGTTAGAACTTCAACAAGTTTCTTCTTCTAAAAATCTATTAAATAAACAATTAGACCTTTTTTTACTTCTAACTCGGTAAATGTAATTAGTAAATTGACGGCAACACCTCTTTCAAAAATTGATTATCATCATTTCACTTTTCTATTCCATTATAATTGTTCAAATAAATCGTCAATTCAATTTTTTTTTTCAATTGACATAAATGATTTAATTTATGTGTAATTTAATAAATGAGTAATTTACCATAGATTAAAATTTAATTTACATAATATATATATCTTAGAAATAAAAAAAAATAAAGCTTGGAATGCACATTTAAAAAAGGAGGATATTATTTCTTATTCGAACTTTTTAAATTAATTTACCGCATTCAAATCCTTACTTAAATATGAAGCTTACACTGGTAAAATTTCTTCGCAACTTTGTACAGATCCTAAATCTTTTTGGAAGCTTTTCATACAAAGATCAGAGTTCTAACGATTCAATTGTTATACCTTACTATTTTAAAGATTTCCTCGCCGGTAGTTCTTCTGTTTCATCTTTCGATGTTGATGAATCTAATTTAAATCTTTTGGAAGACTTTCCAAGTTTACCTCTTCAAATTATTAATTTTATACCAGCCGCGATTCAGCTTTATTTAAATAAACTGGGTGATAACTCAGCTCCTGGACCAGATAATAATTTTAAAGCATTGCGCCGATTCCTTATCTAATTTTATGGCACTTCTTTTTAATAATTATTTTGCTTCTAGTGTGTTTCCCAATTTATGAAAAGAATCATACATAAGGCCAGTCAAAAAAAAAATACTCAAAAAGTAATGTATTGAATTATAGGCCTATTGCTAAATTTCTAGTTTGCTGAAATTGTTTGAGCTCATGGTCTTTGATGAAATTTATGATTATTGTTCTGAATTTATAGTGAATGATCATCATGGATTTATAAAAAAGAAATCAACTGTAACTAATCTTACAGAAATAGCTTCAACTATTTTAAAAACAATGGATTGCGCGCCAAACTGACATGGTCTACACTGACTTAAGTAAAGCGTTTGATCTTCTCATAGTCTGATTCCCTACAAATTAAAAAAATACGGTTTTCCTTATTTCTTAATTAACTGGATTGAGTTAAACAACTTAACAACAACAATACTTAACAATACTTAAACAACCGTAACTATAATGTTCTTTTCACAAGAGCAATTTCAGCATCTTGTTGCTCATTCTGGAGTACCATAGGGTAGTCATCTTGGACCACTGTTGTTTATTATCTTAATAAATGACATTACTAAGATTATTCAGAACAGTTCCTTAAAAATTTACGCGGACGACATGAAAACCTTTGAAGAAGTGTGCTCAATGAATGATGCAAACTCGTTTTAAAAATATCTTAATAACTTTTTGAAGTGGTGTAAATCTAACAATCTTATTTTAAACATTCATGAATGTGCGGTGATTTCATTACCCGCTGCTTAAACTTAATCACTACCCTTTTAATAACAACATCATAAAAAGAGTCACTAAATTAAATAATCTTGGTGTAACTTTTGATCTTTGTAAACTTACCTTTAATACAAATATTAACAAGATTAGTAAAGCAAACTTAATGCTAGGTTTTCTAAAAAGATGCTCTAGAGAATTTAATGACCATATATTATAAAATCTCTTTATACGACTTTACTTCTTCCTATTCTGGAGTACGCAAATCAGGTCTGGTCTCCAATTATCATCAACATATTGTTAGAATAGAAGTAATACAAAAAATTTCGCCTTAAGAAATCTAAATTGGGCTAATCTCTTATATTGCCTCCATATGTTGATCAAATTACTTCACATGAATATTTTAGAACGCAGGCGAAAAGTCATTGGCAAAAGGTATTGTTTTTATTACTCAAATCCAACTTTTATAGTTTTATAGTATAGTAATCTTTAAATTTAAGTTTTATAGTATAGTAAAAAGTATAATAATACTTTTATAGTATAGTAATCTCTCCAAATTTACAATCTCGTATATAATATAAATATTCTGGAAAAAGCGAATACCCTGAATCTGGTTACAACTCTAAAATGGCCCGAATTATATTTTTTGCACGCCTATTTTAAAAAAAGAAACTTTTAATATAATGGGAGCTGCTGCCCCCAACCCCCCGCTAAACAAATTACGGCAATTCCATAAATTTATTTTTTGAACTTTTCGTAAAATCGGGTAAATTATCAAAATAATATACAAAATAAAAGCACTTTATTTTGATTTTACATGTAAAAATAAGGTGCTTTTATTTGATATGATAAATTACTGATTTTGTAACCAACTATAAAATCCCTCTTAATTATTTTTTTGCATACATATTTCAATATCCCACCAATGGTGTAGTGGTTAAGAAACCGGCCCTTTCTTACGAAAGGTCTCGGGTTTAAACCCCGGCTGGGTCTTATAGATTAATAAAAAATAATATAGATTTTTCTTATAATATATAATTAGTATAATATAATTAAATTAAAAAAACAGCCATTGGTGCAGTGGTTGACGCACTACTTCCATTCATAAGGGAATGAGAGGTCTCGGGTTCGATTCCCGATTTTGTATAATACAAAAATATTCATATATCGCAATATATAAATACTTTATATCATAATATCTCGTATCTAAAAATAATAATTAATAACAAAATAATATAAATAAATTACCTATAGTCATGTTCCTGAAATAATATCTAACCTTATATAACAAGTACTAGAATAGTATTAAGATATATATCTGATCATGTGCATCTGTCAAAACAACATTAATGACATTGTGACATGACATCTATAATAACCCAACAAACATCTCACGTCAAGGATAGGGTTTATCACAATACGACACCTGGCGGAAAAAATTCACGTCATCCCTCTACTGGCCGATAGATGAAAATCAGTGTAGATAGCTGCAGCAGACTAATCACCTCGCCCAGTGAATAAAGATGATTCCAGAAACTTACACAGAGCCCTGAATAAATAGAAAATTAATGGTAACGACCTTTGGCACACGAATTACATATGTGAACAAAATGTAAATGTTAATGTTATTTAAGCTTAACATTATAATAATGTTAACCTAAATATCAATTATTAGCTCATTCACCTTTTATAAATAAAGTATTTTAGTCAAGGAATAACAGGAAATGCTATTTAGCATTTCTGTTAATTAATTTTTCATTGATAAATTTTAAATAAATGTACATTGATATTTGCTAAACATTTGATAATTAGTATTAAGTAATATTATTGTTTTTATATTAAGAAATTCTAATCTTAGCATTAAGTAATTCTAAAATTTATAATATAAATAAATCAGCATATAAAATAAAAATCAGTCAATTTTTGTTAAATAATCCCGCCTTCCAAATAACCAACCGCCGCCCACCCTACATCGTTATTTTTAATAATAATAAAAAAAAACAAAAACATAATTATATTATATAAATATTAAATTAAAATAATAAAACATAATACGAGTATATATATTTTTTTAGAAATTGAATATAAAAAAAGAAATTTTTAATTTATTGTTAAAATTAATTAAGAAAAAACGATAAATAATGATTTTCTAGATAAGCTAATAGCAATAAAAAACAAAATTATTTAAATTTTAAACTTAATATAAATTTCTTATTTTAAAATAACTTAGTAATAAAAAAAACAAAAATGTTGTTAATAAAAATTATTTATTACGTAAATTAGTGTAATTAGGTACTATTATTTTAAATTTAATAAGTGTATTAGGTGACTTTTTTTTTAAAAACATTAATTTGGTGAATAAAGAAAAAAAATATGTATATATAAATAAATACATATAATTAACTGGATTGAGTTAAACAACCGTATCATACTTAAACAACCGTAACTATAATGTTCTTTTCACAAGAGCAATTTCAGCATCTTGTTGCTCATTCTGGAGTACCATAGGGTAGTCATCTTGGACCACTGTTGTTTATTATCTTAATAAATGACATTACTAAGATTATTCAGAACAGTTCCTTAAAAATTTACGCGGACGACATGAAAATCTTTGAAGAAGTGTGCTCAATGAATGATGCAAACTCGTTTTAAAAATATCTTAATAACTTTTTGAAGTGGTGTAAATCTAACAATCTTATTTTAAACATTCATGAATGTGCGGTCAACATATTGTTAGAATAGAAGTAATACAAAAAATTTCGCCTTAAGAAATCTAAATTGGGCTAATCTCTTATATTGCCTCCATATGTTGATCGTCTCAAAATACTTCACATGAATATTTTAGAACGCAGGCGAAAAGTCATTGGCAAAAGGTATTGTTTTTATTACTCAAATCCAACTATAAAATCCCTACAAATTTAGAATCTCGCATATAATATAAATATTCTGGAAAAAGCGAATACCCTGAATCTGGTTACAACTCTAAAATGACCCGAATTATATTTTTTGCATACCTATTTTAAAAAAAGAAACTTTTAATATAATGGGAGCTGCTGCCCCCAACCCCCCGCTAAACAAATTACGGCAATTCCATAAATTTATTTTTTGAACTTTTCGTAAAATCGGGTAAATTATCAAAATAATATGCAAAATAAAAGCACTTTATTTTGATTTTACATGGAAAATAAAAGCACTTTATTTTGATTTTACATGTAAAAATAAGGTGCTTTTATTTGATATGATAAATTACTGATTTTGTAACCAACTATAAAATCCCTCTTAATTATTTTTTTGCATACATATTTCAATATCCCACCAATGGTGTAGTGGTTAAGAAACCGGCCCTTTCTTACGAAAGGTCTCGGGTTTAAACCCCGGCTGGGTCTTATAGATTAATAAAAAATAATATAGATTTTTCTTATAATATATAATTAGTATAATATAATTAAATTAAAAAAACAGCCATTGGTGCAGTGGTTGACGCACTACTTCCATTCATAAGGGAATGAGAGGTCTCGGGTTCGATTCCCGATTTTGTATAATACAAAAATATTCATATATCGCAATATATAAATACTTTATATCATAATATCTCGTATCTAAAAATAATAATTAATAACAAAATAATATAAATAAATTACCTATAGTCATGTTCCTGAAATAATATCTAACCTTATATAACAAGTACTAGAATAGTATTAAGATATATATCTGATCATGTGCATCTGTCAAAACAACATTAATGACATTGTGACATGACATCTATAATAACCCAACAAACATCTCACGTCAAGGATAGGGTTTATCACAATACGACACCTGGCGGCAAAAATTCACGTCATCCCTCTACTGGCCGATAGATGAAAATCAGTGTAGATAGCTGCAGCAGACTAATCACCTCGCCCAGTGAATAAAGATGATTCCAGAAACTTACACAGAGCCCTGAATAAATAGAAAATTAATGGTAACGACCTTTGGCACACAAATTACATATGTGAACAAAATGTAAATGTTAATGTTATGTAACCTTAACATTATAATAATGTTAACCTAAATATCAATTATTAACTCATTCCCCTTTTATAAATAAAGTATTTTAGTCAAGGAATAACAGGAAATGCTATTTAGCATTTCTGTTAATTAATTTTTCATTGATAAATTTTAAATAAATGTACATTGATATTTGCTAAACATTTGATAATTAGTATTAAGTAATATTATTGTTTTTATATTAAGAAATTCTAATCTTAGCATTAAGTAATTCTAAAATTGATAATATAAATAAATCAGCATATAAAATAAAAATCAGTCAATTTTTGTTAAATAATCCCGCCTTCCAAATAACCAACCGCCGCCCACCCTACATCGTTATTTTTAATAATAATAAAAAAAAACAAAAACATAATTATATTATATAAATATTAAATTAAAATAATAAAACATAATACGAATATATATATTTTTTTAGAAATTGAATATAAAAAAAGAAATTTTTAATAATTTATTGTTAAAATTAATTAAGAAAAAACGATAAATAATGATTTTCTAGATAAGCTAATAGCAATAAAAAACAAAATTATTTAAATTTTAAGCTTAATATAAATTTCTTATTTTAAAATAACTTAGTAATAAAAAAAAAAAATGTTTTTAATAAAAATTATTTATTACGTAAATTATTGTAATTAGGTACTATTATTTTAAATTTAATAAGTGTATTAGGTGATTTTTTTTTTTAAAACATTAATTTGGTGAATAAAGAAAAAAAATATGTATATATAAATAAATACATATAACTCTACATATAGCATGAAGAAAAGTCAGAGACAAAAAATATTCGATAAAAATCGGGAAATAAATACAATGGAAGGTGAATTAGAAATTCTCCGCCAAATGGTTCTTCGTCAAGAGGCTCAACTAGAACAATTTATGCAAGAACGCCGACAACAACAACTAACAACAACAAATCGAACAACAACAACTAATGGCGCAACAACAATAAATCGAACAGCAACAACCAGCACAACAACAGCAATATCAACATCAACCTAATATGTTTGAATTAACACCGGAACAAGTGTTAAACAATTTTTGGAGGTTAACACCACTTAATGGTAAAAATTAATACACTCTGTCAGAATTTATAAAGTCAGTTAATGAGGCAGCTGAACTTTGTTACACAAACATCAACTTTGAAAATTACGCCATGGGTATAGTGTATAATGATAAAATACAAGGAGATGGAAAAAGATGTATACAGAAATTAGGCTCTGATTTAACATGCGAAAAAGTACAGCAAGAATTAAAATTACATTTTCGCCCTAGAAAAGATTATGTGGAGTTGATCAACGAGTGCAGAAATATAAAAGTAAGTAATTTAAGAGATTTATTTAATCATTTAAGAAAGTCAAACTATGAACTAAACGAACTTTACGAATTCGATAATAGCAAATCTTTCATATATAGTCCTGAAAATAATGATAAATTTTTAGTAGGAATTTTAACGGAAAAAACAGATAATTAAGTTAAAGCGCACATCCCTTCAAGTAGTACACTAATAGAAATATATAACAGATTCTCTGAATAAAAATTGTTAGATGACGAAAGAGCTGTTGACTACAGGCATAGGGCAAAAAAAAAACAAATAAAAAGTTTCATCAAAAATACTACCAAAATAACAATAAAAATAATAGCAATTATTATAACAACAAGAATAGTTATCATAATTACAATAATAGAAATAATAATAATTTTAGTATAATAATAGAAATAATAATAATATTATTAGTATAATAATGATAACAATAATAGTACTAATTTTAATAATAATTCTAGTTCACAACGATCCAATGACTATAATATTGCTACCCAATATAAGACACCCAATAGTAATAATAGCACACAGAAATCTAGATTTTCGAGATACTCTAACAGTACAAGACAAACAAGATACTATAACAATAGCGAGGTTGCTGAACCTATGGAAGTTGAAAATATACGAAAAACGCAAAAACATGACGTAAATTTTACAAGACAGCCTCGGACAACAAATTAACGACAGTAACTTTAACAATTAATAATCAAAAACTAAAATGTTTGTTAGAACTGGTTCTGATACAAGCATAATTAAATCTAATATTTTAAAAAACTTTAAAGAAGAGAACTTAGACAAACTGTTCTTTTTTACAACCCTTAATGGTTTAAATAAAATAACAAAAAAAGATTATCACACCAATACCAGAAGAATTTCAGACTTCTGGAACCCTTTCATGGAAAATTCACAACTTTTTCAGCAAGAAATATAACGTTATCATAGGAAAAAACTTTTTGGTTCCTTTTGGTGCGAAAATTGATATGAAAAAGAAATTTTTAGAAATAAATAATAACAAAATATACTTTGAAAACTTTCTACTTTCTTTCGATATTTACGAAATAAACACCCTAGAAAATAGTAAATTAGATTGGAGTTAGCCTTAGGTTTTCACCAAATTCTAGTAAAAACAGAAGATAGAAGAAAAACAGCTTTTTCTACCCCGTTTGGACACTATGAATTTGTTAGAATGCCTTTTGGTCTCAAGAATACTCCATCTACTTCACAAAGATTGATGAAGTCAGTTCTCAGAAATTATATCAATAAAATTTGCGTAGGTTACTTAGATGATATTCTGGTCTTCAGTACTTCTCTAAGTGAACATTATAATAAATTTAAAATTAATATTAGAAAAACTAGAAAATGCATCTCTTAAAATTCAAGTAAACAAATGCAATTTTCAACATAAAGAAACTGAATATTTGGGTCATACATTAACCCCTGAAGGAGTTAAGCCCAATCCAAATAAAATTAAAATAATACAGGAGCTGAAGCTACCAAACAACCAAAAACAAACCAAATCATTTTTAGGTATTACAGGATACTACCGAAAATTTATAAAAAATTACGCGCAAATAGCATATCCAATGGTTAAATATTTAAAAAAAATTCTAAAGTAAATCCCAACAACCCTAATTATATAGTGGCGTTCGAGAAATTAAAAAATATCATAACAAATTATCCTATTTTAAAATACCCTGATTTCCATAAAAGTTTTAAGTTAGTCACAGATGCCAGCAATTTTGCAATTGGTGCTGTACTTACACAAGATAATCATCCGATTTGTGATGGGTCTAGGACTTTGAATAATCATGAAAAAAACTATACACAACTATTGAATAATCATGAAAACAACAATAGAAAAAGAATTATTATTTGGGGAACTAACTTTGGGGACTATTGTTTGGAAAACTAAATATTTTAGATCATATTTATATGGAAAACCATTTGTTTTTCAGCGAATAAAATGGTTACAAACCAAATATTCCGGAAAAGACATTAACCCGAGAATACATGGTTAATATAGTTAGGTGAATAACACAGATGGTTAATACAGTTAGGTGAATACGACATTAAAATTGAATTTATAAAAGGAAAAGATAATAAAGTGGCTGATTTTCTTAGCAGAATAAATTAGGAAACCAATGAAATAAATGTTTTCAATGAATAAATGTTTTCTAGTACATCTCCATTAGATAGCGAAATCTCAAGATTGACTTTTAAGAACATGTTTAACAACCTAAATGAAATAAATATAGCTGAAGAATCTTTAGACGTCACATTCTATATAGCTGAAGAATCTTTAGAAATACGGCACATTCAGCTCTAGAAAATTTTAATGATCATATACCAATCCTAGACACTGTCGTGAATAGGTTCAAAATGCAAATAATTTAAAAAGAATCAAAAGACAAAGAACTTGAAACCATATTCGGTAATAAGAGAATTTTCATAGAAAAGAAAGACTTAAGTCATGACAAACTTGATGATTTATTAAGAATACATATAACTAAAGGTAAAATAGGAATTTTTTCTTAGCTAAATGATCACGAATACAACAAATTGCATAATAAATTAATTTCACTATTTCCTTCTAACATAAAAAAAATAAATTTGTAAAATCTTCATTTTATGCAAGACATACAGATATACAAAATGAGGAAGAATTGAAAAAACAATTATCCTTCTTTCATAAATTAGAAACAGGACATTCAGGAATAATTTCGACTTACGAAGGAATTAAGTCCAAAATATATCATCCAAACCTGAAAATTAAAACGCTCGAAATTATTAATATCTGTGACATATGCTCCGCTAAATATGATAGAAAACCTATCAAAAATAAATTTTCATTGACAGAAAGTCCTTCTAACACAAACGAAATAATTCACGTAGATATATATATAAATAGTAAACATTCATTCATAAACTGTTTTGATAAATTTTCTAAACGTTCAACAAGCTTTTTCTTAGAAGACAGAAACAATCAAACAATTATAGAAAAATTGATGCAGTTTCTTTCAATTAAAGGTAAAATAAACAAACTCGTTTTTGATAATGAATTCAACACGAGAAATATAAGAGGTTTTTGCATAAACGAGGGGATTACATTTCACTGTACAAAACCCAATAGTCATACCGGAAACTCAGATATGGAAAGGTTCCATAACACGATAACTGAAAAAATTACAGCACTTAATTTAAAAGAGAAATTTCCAGTTAAGTTACAAATGTTAAAAGCTTTTAAAATATACAACTGCACTTTCCATTCTACAATTAAAACAACGCCATTCCAAGTTCAATATAAGCATATCGACTACAAAATAATAAAACAAAGGATTAATAAAAGATCAATACCATCGAAAAAAATAATGTAAATAGTGAAAACTATATCGAAAATAGAGAAGAAGGTTTTATAAAAAATTATCAGTCACTTCAACATAAAGAACAACCAAAATGCAGAAAATATAAATTGCACAATATTCACCCAAGTAACATAAAAAGACTTTTTAAATATAAAAATGATGAGAATATTATAGACAAAAATTCGAAATCAATAGAAGAAAATCAAAGACAAGAACAACATGTTGACATTAGAACCTCAACCTTCAACTTCACATACTGACAAAGACACATAAACGGCTTTTTAGACTACTAGACATGGAAGAAAAATATGCCCTCCAAAAAGATATTTGTATTAGAATTATATATAGGTACTACATCCTTTTTAACAGCTTTTTATTAACTTGGTTGGGTAAAGGATGGAATCTTAGAAGCCATTTTAAACACACTTCCCGTTGAGCTAGAGACTTGAAATTTTCTTCATTAGATCAGATCCCGATGACAATACATGATTTTAAAATAATAATATCGAAAAACATTAGAGAAATTAGCTTAATTTCAAAATAAAATTTTCATACAAAGATATAACCGAATTTTTAACAGAATTATTACAGAACGAAAATAAAATATTTTATCTAAATTTACTAACCTCACCAATACCAATACCAATACCAATACGTATACGTAATACATAAATTTTTTTTTTTCTATAAAAGCCTATTGTTTTTTATGTAGCCCATTGCATTGTATGCGTACATATACATAGGTACATACTTCAAAATATGTAATAATATGTGCTTCGAAAATATTTTTGGTTTGAAAGCGATGAATTTGAAAGATATGAATGTGTAAACAAATTAATGTGCCGCACTTGAGAACACAGTGTAAAATTTAATATGCATTTACTTAAAATTTAGTAAGCAAGTGTTAAATTTAAGTTTTTATTCATCAAATCAATTGATTTTTAGTATGCATTTTTAGCACATTTCCAAAAAAATTTTGAAAAAATGTGCTTATTAGTTTCACTCTGTCCGTCCGTCCGTCCGTCTGTTTACAAAACTTCTACACCGTTAAAGATAGAGAAAAAAAATTTTAACCATAGGTAGGTCTCATAAAAAAAATAATTTTGTGGAACAACTTTTTCATGTAGCCCCCCCCCATTACGGAGCTACAGCCCCCCAAACTTTGAAAAAGCCCTATTTTTAAATGCATATATCTTATGTACTACATGTGTTATGTATGATTTTTTCAATCTGAAAACGTCATTCGACAGGTATTTCTTTTATCTTTGTAAATTAATATCAAAATTATACAATTTTTTTAAATTTAGTATTTAAATTTACCGTTATGTGAAAACTAAATATTGCATGATTTTTCTACTTTCATAACTCCGGCACGCTTTTAGATAGAGGCTTGAAATTTTGAGGCAAGAAAGAACTTTTAGAATTAGTATAAGTTTGCTCAGAAAATTTTTTCGGACCACTCCCTGTTTATGAGCTATTAGGGCTTAAAAATTGAAAATTTGCTATTTTTAAACACCTGTAACTTAGGAACCTGTACACATTTTACTTCTGCAAGATATAAAAATTAAAGCTACAATAATATATTTTTACGTGTGTTAACGGCTTTTCTTAGTTATATAGGATTTCGGAATTACGGCCCCTCAAAATTTCAAAAATGTCCTATTTTCACATATTTTCTTATAACAAAAAATTTCTTAAATTTTATTTTTTAAATTTTGAAATTTTTGTGCAAGTCACACTTCTAAACAGTTTGTATTGAGTTTTGAAAATGTGCGCTTTTAAAAACCGTTGGTTTACATTCTACCTTGTTATTTATAAAAGCAATGTGTTTATTTATAATATTTATATAAATGTGTTTTTCCTTTCTTAATTATAATTAAAATAGGGCTTTTCTTTCGAAACTCTTAACATATTAAAATCGCATATTATGGTCCTAACATTGATATCTAAACTGGGAGCTGCCTTTAAATTAAGATCTATTAGGGAATGATGATCTGCACCACTAATGCCTTTTTCTGAAGTATAAAAACTAAGAATATATTTCCAATTATGTAAAAACATTAAACAACAAAAAGAATATATTATAAAATAAGAAGTCCAGTCTTTTTTAAAAATAGTAAATAACAACAATATTTTTCTTTTCAATAACAATAATTATGAATTAATCATAAAATATATGTTATGTACCTACATACATATATATCTACATCGTCTAGAAAAAGCAAAATAATTTTTTTTGTAATTCAAAAACATTAGCATTTAGAAGTAAGCAATTTAATATATTCTGAAATACATACTTTTAAAACCAAATTATTTTACTACATATGTAGGTACAAACATGTACAAAAATGGTATGCATATTTTTATGTGTGCTGTACTATTAAAAATCTGCTAACACAGTCACACCAAATTCCCAAATTCCCAACTATTATTATTTAGTTAATTTATCGATTTATTATTTTTTAATATGTAGGCAACAGTTATATTTATATGAATGGACGGTAAACATAAACGAAAAAAAAAAAATTCAAAATGTTCTATAGGTTACAATTTATATTTTTTAAATAGAATGCATGTATAAATTAAACATTTAAAAAAAAAAAGAAATACTTAGCGTACCTAAATAACAGAAAACAAAAAAAAGGAAAATGTAATACTGGAAGAAAAATAAAAACGAATAGAAAAAAAAGAGAACAAAAAATGTTACTTTGATTGTTTTTAAATATTTTTAAACGCTATTTCTTATGTATATGTGCACATCTGACATTTGCTATATTGGTATAACTATATTGACTATATTGTTACAATCTAACTATATTGACTATAACTATATTGTTACAATCGAGATTTCTTTGAATGAGTTTATTTCAATATGTCAAATATATATATAAATATAAGTATATACGTATGTATAAGCTTTAAAGTCTGTGAAATTAATATAAAAGCTGGAGGCAAAATTTTAGCTTTTATTTTAATTTCACAGACTTTAAAACTTATATATAGTTATATTTATATATATATATTTGACATATTGAAATAAACTTTTTCAAAGAAATCTCGATTGTAACAATATAGTTTAGAAAATTACAGAAAAATTTGCTATTAAAAATTTATTTTCTACTTTTTAGTTCAAAAAAGCTGTTTTTTTAAAAATTTTTTTTATTTATTTTATTTCTCTCTGTTTTAACTATTTAACAATAAAATATTCTTAATCTTAATTTTCAAGGTACTACTTTTTCCAATATGGATTATACTTTTGTTATTCGCTCTAACCCCAACTACTGCAGCGATGTTAACTGTGGAATGTTTAGATTCAGAATATGGATACGTGGAAATCAAAATAGACCAGGCAGAAATAGTAACCAATTTTGATATTATCTTACATATAATAAATCCTACAGAAATTTTCAAATTTTAAACGACATGGAAATCAAAGTAAATATTTTATCTTTATTATGCGAATAGAAGCAATCAGAAATAAGGTTCGTATGCTAATTCCACATAGGACTAAAAGAGGCCTGATCAACCCATTAGGTACTATTTGGAAATGGCTTTACGGCACTTTAGATAATGAAGATAGTCAACGAAAAAAAAAAAATCCAGAATGTTCTATAGGTTACAATTTATATTTTTTAAATAGAATGCATGTATAAATTAAACATTTAAAAAAAAAAGAAATACTTAGCGTACCTAAATAACAGAAAACAAAAAAAAAGGAAAATGTAATACTGGAAGAAAAATAAAAACGAATAGAAAAAAAAGAGAACAAAAAATGTTACTTTGATTGTTTTTAAATATTTTTAAACGCTATTTCTTATGTATATGTGCACATCTGATATTTACCCATATAACAGATAGAAAGAAAGAACTATTAAAATGTTATGATTTTAAAAAAGAGAAACATACGTTTGATATTTCCGTACATAACAGATAAAAAAAAAAATATTAAAATCTTATGTTATGAAAAGAAAGAAAAAACAAGGCAATGTATGAATCACAGATTTTAAAGGGTCGCATTTTTAAGTGGAAATAAAGAACATTATAAAATTGCAATAACAATTTTATTTAAATTTTTAATTTTACTATGCAATGTTTCCTTAATTTTTTAAAAATCCTGCCACAATATATAATACAATATAACAATCAGAAGTTCAGATCATTATATAGTACCCATACTACTATAATATGTATATGAATGAATATATCAGTGTATATGTGTATAGTCATAGAATCATTATTTTTTAATACCAACAATTGTATTTATATGAAGGGACGGTAAACATAAACGAAAAAAAAAAATTTTATGTTTGCATATGAATGGACGGTTAACATAAACGAACAAAAACAAAATTCAGAATGTTCTATATAGCTAATAATTTCTATTTTTTAAATAGACTGTAAGCATAAATTTAATATTAAAAAAAAATAAGTTCTGAGCGTACCTAAATAACAGAAAAAAAAAGTAAAATGTAATACTGGAAGAAAAATAAAAACGAATAGAAAAAAAGAGAACAAAAAATGTTACTTTGATTGTTTTTAAATATTTTTAAAGGCTATTTCTTATGTATATGTGCACATCTGACATTTGCATAAATAACAGATAGAAAAAAAGAAATATTAAAATGTCATGCTATAAAAAAAAAAAAAAAACAAGGCAGTATATAAATCAAAGTTTTTAAAGGGTCGCATTTTTAAGTGCATTTTTAAGTGCTCAATTATAAAAGTGCAATATTTTTATTTAAATTTTGAATACTTATATTTGTCGTTACTAAAAAGAATAAAATAAAATAAATAAAAAAAATTTTTTAAAAAACAGCTTTTTTGAACTAAAAAGTAGAAAATAAATTTTTAATAGCAAATTTTTCTGTAATTTTCTAAACTATATTGTTACAATCGAGATTTCTTTGAAAAAGTTTATTTCAATATGTCAAATATATATATAAATATAAGTATATACGTATGTATAAGCTTTAAAGTCTGTGAAATTAATATAAAAGCTGGAGGCAAAATTTAAAAATATAAGTTTATAGTTATGCGTTTATTGCCTCCAGCTTTTATTTTAATTTCACAGACTTTAAAACTTATATATACTTATATTTATATATATATATTTGACATATTGAAATAAACTTTTTCAAAGAAATCTCGATTGTAACAATATAGTTTAGAAAATTACAGAAAAATTTGCTATTAAAAATTTATTTTCTACTTTTTAGTTCAAAAAAGCTGTTTTTTTTTAAATTTTTTTTATTTATTTTATTTCTCTCTGTTTTAACTATTTAACAATAAAATATTCTTAATCTTAATTTTCAAGGTACTACTTTTTCCAATATGGATTATACTTTTGTTATTCGCTCTAACCCCAACTACTGCAGCGATGTTAACTGTGGAATGTTTAGATTCAGAATATGGATACGTGGAAATCAAAATAGACCAGGCAGAAATAGTAACCAATTTTGATATTATCTTACATATAATAAATCCTACAGAAATTTTCAAATTTTAAACGACATGGAAATCAAAGTAAATATTTTATCTTTATTATGCGAATAGAAGCAATCAGAAATAAGGTTCGTATGCTAATTCCACATAGGACTAAAAGAGGCCTGATCAACCCATTAGGTACTATTTGGAAATGGCTTTACGGCACTTTAGATAATGAAGATAGTCAACGAAAAAAAAAAAATTCAGAATGTTCTATAGGTTACAATTTATATTTTTTAAATAGAATGCATGTATAAATTAAACATTTAAAAAAAAAAAGAAATACTTAGCGTACCTAAATAACAGAAAACAAAAAAAAGGAAAATGTAATACTGGAAGAAAAATAAAAACGAATAGAAAAAAAAGAGAACAAAAAATGTTACTTTGATTGTTTTTAAATATTTTTAAACGCTATTTCTTATGTATATGTGCACATCTGATATTTACCCACATAACAGATAGAAAGAAAGAACTATTAAAATGTTATGATTTTAAAAAAGAGAAACATACGTTTGATATTTCCGTACATAACAGATAAAAAAAAAAATATTAAAATGTTATGTTATGAAAAGAAAGAAAAAACAAGGCAATGTATGAATCACAGATTTTAAAGGGTCGCATTTTTAAGTGGAAATAAAGAACATTATAAAATTGCAATAACAATTTTATTTAAATTTTTAATTTTACTATGCAATGTTTCCTAATTTTTTAAAAATCCTGCCACAATATATAATACAATATAACAATCAGAAGTTCAGATCATTATATAGTACCCATACTACTATAATATGTATATGAATGAATATATCAGTGTATATGTGTATAGTCATAGAATCATTATTTTTTAATACCAACAATTGTATTTATATGAAGGGACGGTAAACATAAACGAAAAAAAAAAAATTTTATGTTTGCATATGAATGGACGGTTAACATAAACGAACAAAAACAAAATTCAGAATGTTCTATATAGCTAATAATTTCTATTTTTTAAATAGACTGTAAGCATAAATTTAATATTAAAAAAAAATAAGTTCTGAGCGTACCTAAATAACAGAAAAAAAAAGTAAAATGTAATACTGGAAGAAAAATAAAAACGAATAGAAAAAAAGAGAACAAAAAATGTTACTTTGATTGTTTTTAAATATTTTTAAAGGCTATTTCTTATGTATATGTGCACATCTGACATTTGCATAAATAACAGATAGAAAAAAAGAAATATTAAAATGTCATGCTATAAAAGAAAAAAAAAACAAGGCAGTATATAAATCAAAGTTTTTAAAGGGTCGCATTTTTAAGTGCATTTTTAAGTGCACAATTATAAAAGTGCAATATTTTTATTTAAATTTTGAATACTTATATTTGTTGCTACTAAAAAGAATAAAATAAAATAAATAAAAAAAATTTTTTAAAAAACAGCTTTTTTGAACTAAAAAGTAGAAAATAAATTTTTAATAGCAAATTTTTCTGTAATTTTCTAAACTATATTGTTACAATCGAGATTTCTTTGAAAAAGTTTATTTCAATATGTCAAATATATATATAAATATAAGTATATACGTATGTATAAGCTTTAAAGTCTGTGAAATTAATATAAAAGCTGGAGGAAAAATTTAAAAATATAAGTTTATAGTTATGCGTTTGTTGCCTCCAGCTTTTATTTTAATTTCACAGACTTTAAAACTTATATATACTTATACAAACACCTAACTTTTAGATCCTCACATTTTTTTTGAAATAGAGCTATGAAATTTTAACTGCTGATAGATCTCATAAAAATATTAATTGTATTTTTAATAACTTTTTTTTGTAGGCCCACCCGTTACGGAGCTACAGCTCCCCAAAGGTTCAAAAATGTTCTATATTTAAATTGTTATAGCACAAGTTGTATAAGGTATATCTTCATTTTGAAAACGCAAGCTACTTTTATTAGCTTTAAAATTATATATACAATAAATATACATTTGTGGCATACGGTGTTTTAATTTACCGTTATGCGAAACTAAAATTTTGCAAAATCCTTTAACACTTCGATCTTCTAAACGGTTTAAGTTGGAAACTTGACAGAAGTTAGATCTTTGAAAATAAGTATGAGTCATTTCAGAAATTTTTTTTGTATCACCACCCCCGTTTAGGAGCTGTAAGGGGTCAAAAACTGAAAATTTCCTATTTTTAAACACCTGTAACTTGAACACCTGTTTTGAAGTAATACACAAAAATTAAAGCTTCAACATTATACTCTTATTTCTGATAACAACTTTTTTTAATAATATAGGGTTACTTTATAATTGACGAAAGTGTTACTTGATTTTTTCAAATTTTCTAACAAATTTCTTCAACAAATTTTTTGCATTTGTTTTACTCGATAATATGAAATTGTTGAGGATATAATGCGTAGTACAAAAAAATGTAAATAAATAAACAACATAACGGTTGCTTGAAGAATTTTTATTTATATGATGTTGGTATATATACATATTTATATAATATCATGTTTATTTGCATATCGTATATGTTACTAGTGAATGAATTATAAGAGTATAGATGTATATTATATAGCGCCGTATTTACATACATATATGTATTTTATTTTACCTCTAAGAAATTATTCTGTCAATGGAATATTTAAATATAATATAATATAATATTTAAAATTATATTTACTATTTTGTACTAAGTAAATTTAATATACATTTACAGCTTAGTATTAAATGGTACTATAGAATATTTGAAAAAGTTTTGGATTAATAATCGTTATGTAGAAGGTTAGAATCTGCTTTTGAAGAATGTACATATAAACATATAGTTTGAATATATGTACAACCCATAGTTCTAGAAATTATAAAATTCACCCAAATTATTTTAAAATACTAAAATATTAAAAAAACGAGGAAGAGTGCAGTAGAGTAGACTGTGTCAACTCTGGGATACCCGTATGAACGTAATATATCCTGTTTCTATAAAACTTGATCATCTTTTAAAAACATTCAGATGTTTTAGTACCGAACTACAGAGATATATTTATGTAAATTGTAGAGTTGTATGACAGCTACCCGAATCTATTGCGCCTAGCTTCATTAAGTTCCAAGAAATGCAAAAAGCCTGAACCGGCTGCTTTAGACCAATCAAATTTTACAAAAGTTTTTGGCATGCAACTCGACACTTTTTCACTAAATTGCAGATAGCTAGCTTCAATAGACACTGAGTTATTTTCATTTAAAAAGAGAAGTTGTATGGCAGCTACTCGAACCTGTTGCACCAGCACAACCAAATTTTGCAAAAGTTGTTGCCATAAAACTTGATCATCATTTGCAAGATTTCAGACGCCTAGCTTCATTAGGTTCCAAGAGGTGCAAGAAGCCTGAACCGGCAGCTCTAGACCAACCAAATTTTACAAAAGTTATTGGCATGTAACTCGGCACCTCTTTACTAAATTGCAGATTCCTAGCTTCAATAAACACTGAGTAATTCTCATTTAAACGGAGAAGTTGCATGGCAGCTACCCGAACCCGCCACACCATCACAACCAAATTTTATAGAAATTGTTGCCATAAAACTTGATCATCATTCGCAAAATTTCAGAAACCTAGCTTGAATAGATACTGAGTTATTTCTATATAAAGATAGAAGTTGTATGGCAGCTACTTGAACCCGCTGACCGAAAATGTTTGATTTAAATAGCAAAACTAACAATTTTGCAAAAGTGACGTAAAAAAAATTTCAGCCCCCTAGCTCCTTTATTTTTTAAGTTATCGTGCGGACCGACGGACGGACGGGCTGACGAACGTACATGGCTTAATCCGCCGATCCATACCTTTGACACTATATCTAGCTCGACTCCTTTAAGGTGTCACAAACGTAATGGCTAATTTATTATACCCTTGAACATAGTTCATACGGGTATAATAATATTGTAAGCAAAGTGACAGGCTGTGAACATACTAACGGTTCGTTCGGGTATCTAAGAGTTGACAAAGGCAACTGTATTCTTCCTCGTTTTTTTATACAACTTATTTTTCTCCTCGGGTGATTTTATTATACCCTACCCTAAAGTATGGGGTATATTAACTGTGGTATGGTGTTTGTAACCACCAAAAGGAAGCGAGTTAGATATGGACATGTATATATATTCTGAATCAGGATCACCTCCTGAGCCGATTTAACGATATCCTTCCGTCCGTCCGTCCGTCCGTTCGCAAGTTTTATAGTTCAACTACGATATTCTTAAAAACATAAAACTACCGTTTTTTAACTTTATTTATTATTTCTTACGAACTTTATTTTTATATTGAAATTTACGAGACAAATACAATATTTTATTAACACAAACAATTTAGGTCTTGATTAACAAATTATAATTTTACAACTCAACTCTTATTCTAATTATCGTCCTATTTATATTATAAATTATGTTAGTTCAGCTATTTTGGACGTGAGAAACTTATTATTAAAATTATTATACAAACGCATTATTTTGATTATACAACTTATTTTGAATATTACTTTTGTAATATGATCATTTAATAATTTTATTTCGAGCAATAATATTTATTCTGGGAAACTGTATTTTAATTATTTCATCATCAATTTAATAAGAAGTAATTTTATTATTCCAGACAATATATGATATTAACTTTATATTTAAATTATTGGTTAATAATTTAAATGTAATTAGATTGAAATCTGATATATGTATTTTAAGTTATTGCAAATGATAAATTCTATTATTTGGCAATAACAGGAAATGCAAATTTAGCGTCTGTTATTTTTGTGGGAGTGGAATTTATTTGGATAATAGCAGGTATTGCTGACGTTATTAATTTTAAAGTAACCATATTTTTTCAATAATATAATTGCTCCAATTATTCCAATTACAAAAATTATTATATCAAGTATATAAGATATATGTTTATGAACTTTTAACTTGTGTACAATGTTAATATTTTTTTCATTTTCTAATACAATTTCATCAAATGTTATCTTATTTTTAAAATTATATGTTTGGTTTAATGGATAATAGAACCTTTCTTGAAATACTTGTTTTACATTTAAAAATAATGATCCATTATCCTAAGTGTACAATTGTTAAAGTGAATCAGCACATTGTCTGATATAACTATATTTCTATTGCCACATGTTTGATTTATCTTTAATTTATTAGCGTTTTTAATTAAAATTGTTTCTTTGTCTATATTTACACTTTCTGTTAATGTATTTTTTAATAATTGACAGTTGTTTTTAAATATACAATGCTTACTTAAATTTAATTCATTTAAAGTTTTTAGTTTTTCATATTTATAAGTTTTGTTATTAAATGTAAATATGATTTAATTTATAAATTCTATTTCTTTATTTTCTTTATTTGGGATAGGAACTATTATTTCTAATTGTATTGATTTAATTTTTCTTGGTATTTTAATTGCCATTAATAATGAGCTTTCTTTGAATTGTGCTAAGCCTAATTTAAGATACTGTAATTTGTAAAAATCTATCTGATACTCTTCTATTTCTTCTTCTGTTAATATATTTGGATGTATAATACCATGTCTAATAGAAGTTAAATTGTCTTGTATTGTATTGATTTTTTCTTTTATATATTGAAGTTTTAAAAGTTAATCTAGATATAAATTTTGTTGGCTAAGAGAGTCTTCTAATATGTTAATATGATTTGTAATTATTTTCCTATCATTTTCTATAATTGTTTTTATTTGATTTATGGTTCTACTAAATTGATCATTAACTTTAATTTGACTATTATGATTTTCTATTAATAAATGATTGTTTTCTTCTATTAATTGCAAATGTTTTACTATGTCTTGTCGGTCTTGTTCGTCCATTGTCCCAAATAACCAATTAGACATATATCCGACAGCATTTACTAATCCGCGTTTTAATCTCCTCTTAGGTATAATTGTTTTTAATTTACTCATAATTTCTGATATTTCTGTTTATAATACCTCCTTCTGTTCTGGTTGTATTAAGTCTGTTTTATTTGAAATGTTTTGTAATAATTCCAAGATTTCGTTTGGATGAATAATATGTATTATAGTATCTGTTTGCGTAACTAATTCTTCTTTATTTAGGTGGATTTTTGCAAACGCTGTATCTGAATTTATGTTGTTTATTTCTAATAAGTTAGCGGTTACTTTTTGGACTGTTAATGTCAGTATCATCAGTATGATCAGTATCTGAAAATTTTAATGGTCTTTTAATATTCGTCACATGTACTCTATCCAAATTAAATTTTTTATATTTAGGTTGCTCTTTGTGCCTGATTGCTTTATAGTTTTTAACAAAACCTGTCGACCTACTTTCGGTATAATCTTCACGTTTTTTATTCAATTTTTCTATTTTACTTAACTTATTTTTCATAATTGTTTCCTTAATTTTTTTGTAATTTGAAATCCTATTCTGTACATTTGTTGGTACATCTTTTATGCTTGAATGGAATCTTTCATTATAATTCCTAACAGCTCTTTGAATTATTTGCCTACATGATAAACCCTTTTCAGTCTGTTTTAAAATTCTAAATTTCTCAGCTAGAGAATTATGAAAACGTTCAACATCCCCGTTTCCAGTATGACTATTTGGTTTAGTCAAGTGTAATGCTATATTTTCTTCCTGTAAGTAGTTCTTTATTTGCAGTGCATTCAATTCGTTATCCGCCATAATTTTATTAGGTTTAGCCATCCTTGCAAAATGTTCTTCTAACGTTTCTACTATAGTTAATTGATTCCTATCCGATAAATAATATGCAGATCCAAATTTAGAGAACTTGTCGATTATTGTTAAATATGAGCATTTCATTATCACATAAGTATCAACGTGAATAATTTGATTTATATCACTAGGTGTTTCAGTTATACTATATTTAGGTCTAATAGGTCTTCTATCATATTTGACCTGTTGGCAGATTTCACATTGATTTATGACAATTTGAATTATCTCCAATAGTTTGGGATAATATATTTTATATTGCAATTGATTATACGTTTCTTGGATACCCGAGTGGTAACTTTCTTTAACATGGTATAATGAAATTTGCTTAACTATTTCTACTTCAGTTCCTATTTCTTGTGCTCTATAGGAACATTTAATAAATTTAATACTTTTATCGTTTGAAAATAGCTCAATAATTTTATTTTTTACAATATTATATTTATGATCTGATAACTCTGAGTATATACCGGTTATGCCCTTTTTAATGTATCTTCTTAAAATATCATTTAAATTATCAAAGTCATATTCTGCTATGTGAATTATTCTTCTACCTAAGATATTTTCTATTTCTAAAATTTTATTATTTGTAAGAATGATTTGTGTTTTATATATGTTGACTATTCCTTCTTTAATATTGATATGGTCTAGCAGTTCCTCTTCCGCGGAGTGTACTGTTGCCATCGTAACATCATCCTCGATATTTAGTATATTTATCGATTCTATCGATTCTTTCTCATTTTCTTCGTTAATTTTTTCGTTTCTATTTTCAATTCTGCTTAAAAAGTCAGCTACGCGGTTTTCTTTTCCTTTTAGATATTCTATTTCGAATTGGTATTCACCTAATTTTAGAAACCACCTTTGTCTAGGTGATAGATCTTTTCCTTTGTATTTTGCATGTAAATATTTAATAGGCTGATGGTCCGTTAATATTTTAAATTTGTTACCGTAAAGGTATGGTCGAAAGTAGTTCACCGACCACATAATTGCGAGAAACTCTTTATCTGTTGCTGAGTAATTTCGTTCGTGATTATTTAGAGTTCGCGACGCGAAACAAACTGGGTGTCCCTCTTGTGACAGGACTGCACCGATAGCATAGTTTGATGCATCAGTTGTTAGGATAAACGGTCTATCAAAGTTTGGGTATTTTATTAAAGGATGGCTTATTATTACTGATTTTAACTTCTCGAATGCTGTAATATAGTTAGGATCGTTTATGTTAATTTTAATGTTTTTTCTTAAATATTTTGTTATAGGTTGTGCGATTTTCGCGTAATCTTTCACAAATTTACGATAATAGCCAGTTAATCCTAGGAAACTTTTAATTTGTCTTTCAGTTTTAAGTAGTGGTAAGTCTTGAATAATTTTAATTTTATTTGGGTTAGGTTTTAGTCCATCCTCTGTTAGGATATGTCCTAAAAATTCCGTTTCTCTTCTCATAAAGTTACATTTGTCTATTTGAATTTTTAGATTTTTGTCTTCCAAAATTTTAAAAATATTTTGTATTGCCCTAATATGCTCTTCGAGTGAGGTACTGAATATAAGTATATCGTCCATATACACTACACATACCCTGTTAATATAATCCCTTAGGATATTATTCATTAGGCGCTGAAACGTCGCTGGGGCGTTCTTAAGCCCAAACGGCATCCTATTGAATTCATACAAGCCATGTGGCGTCACAAATGCTGTCTTTTCTTTGTCTTCTTCTTTTATAGATATTTGATGATAACCCTTTGCCAGATCTAATGTTGTGAAATACTGAGCCTTACCTAATTTATCCAGTATTGAGTCAATATTTGGTAGAGGGAATTTATCGTCTACCGTCGTTTCGTTTAATCTTCTATAATCTATTACAATCCTAAATTTTTTCTGTCCTGAGTTGTCTGTTTTTTTCGGTACTACTATTAAGGGACTACAATATCGGGAGTTACTTTTTCTAATTATTACTTGTGTTTCCATTTCTGCTATTTGTCTTTTTACCTCTTCTTCATGTTTTGGTGAATACCTATATAATTTTGAGTTAATAGCTTGATCAGTTGTTGTCACTATTTCATGTTTTACTTCTGTCGTATGTGTCAGTATATCCCCCTCTTTAAAAAATAATTTGGCAAACCTTTTAACTAATTTTTCTATTTCTGATCGTTCGTTCAAATTGAGATGATCCATTTGTAATAATTTCATTCTTGGATCTATTGCTTCTAACGTACAAATTTCTTTAAAATTATATGGAGAGTTTTCAAATGTTATCTCTTGTTCGTTAATGTTTATAATTTGTTTTTCAAAATCTATTATTCCTCCTAAATTATTTAATAAATCAGAACCTATTATCATGTGATATTTTCTGTTCGGTAAATTTTTTACTTTCCACCTAGTTAATGCATTTGGTGGCATTTTAAATTCTATTGGCGTTCTTGTATGAACTTCGAAATTAATACTATCCTTTTTATTGATAGTTGAATAATATACGGGTTCGATTTTAACTTTTTTAAATCCTTTTATTCTATCATCGATTATACTTATGCTTGATCCTGAATCAATTAAGGCTAAAAATTTCCTATTTTCCATTGTGATTTTAATAATGGGTAACTCCGAGGCTAGTTTGTAAAAAATATCTAGATGGCTATCGGGAGTTTTATGGTCATTAGTTTTATTTATATTTAAATTATTTTTCCTAACTTGCATATTTTGGTCCTCTTCGGCATTAGTCGGTTCTTCTTCAGGATAATCCTGTTGCTGGCGATCTTGGCCCGGATTTTTCCTACGATTGCCCGACCTTCGTTGGATGTTCTCGATTTCCATCGGCTCACCCGATCCTTGTCTAGGGTAATCCTGTTGTTGGCGATTTTTGCCCGGATTGTTCCTAAAGTTTCCTGACCATTGGTGATCACGGCGGAATTGCCCAGAGTTATTGTTATTATTATTACTTGAATATCTATTTTGCCCTATTCTGTTATTAACTAAATAACTACTTGCCTTGTTATTATTATTTGAAAACTTCTTAGAAAGTTCATTAGTATAGGCCGTAGAGTTATATCGAAAATTTTTACTTTGATTAAAACCTTTTTGGTTATGACTCATTTTATTGTATTCTTTTCTAATACATGAGTCTTCGTACCTACGATGCCTCATTATAGCAATAATAGTTCTAACTCTTTTTCATTATAAATTTTTTCTAACAAAATTCCCTGTGTCATTCTTTTATAGTATTTATTAACAAACTATCAACGTTACTTAAATCTATATAATCTTGATCTTTGTAATACACTTGTATTTCGTCAGACTTATATTTAATGTTTTGTACAATAATAGATAATTCACTTACCGAATTTGCTTTTAAGTTTGATATCATTTTGTAGATTTCACAGGGTTCCACTTCTGGTTTGTATCTTAGTTTCAGGATTGTCTTGATTTCTTCCCAATTTGATGGATCCGGAAGGTTTATTATGCAATTTTTAGCTTCGCCTTGGATTTTTTCGAAAAATATTGCCCTAGTTATGGCCTGTCTATGTTCGATGCTGTTTACTGTTGATAGTTGATACTCTACACTGCTGATGAAAGAGTTAATGCTGACATCTCCTTTACCGGTGAATTTAGACATGAATTTTATGTTACGGTGTATTGCCTCCATTGAAGTTTGTGATATTTGTACTGGGGCTGGGACTGCGACTGGAATTCTGTTTTGTGCTGCCTGAAGATTTCTAATTGTCTCCAAGAGCTCTTGTATTTGTTGTTGTTGTTGTTCTAGTTGTCGTTGTTGTGTTACTAGTTGGTCTTGATATTGTTGTTCCATATTGTCTTGTTCTTGTAAATCTCTATTTTTGTCGAATTTGTTCATAAGGCTGGATCCTTTGAGTTTTTGTGGTTTTTCTTAACTTGTTTCTACGAATTAATTTGTAAAATTCTATGTTGCCGTTTATGAAAAACACTTTTATTATTTTATTTTAACTAAAGCTTGTGTCTGCGAGTTAATTTTTCTCTATGTTTCCACTTGTAGTTAATGTTTATAGTTATTGAATTTATTTTTGTTTATTTTGTTTATTAAAGGAGTTAACAAAAATTTTTATAATTTTATTTTGTTATTGACCGATTTTATTATGCGATTCGTATCACTAGATAACTCTTTGTATATTTTTCGTGCCTTAAGCAGACTCACTTAAGGAATGCGAAGAGAAAGTCTTGTTTCACGAAAAATATTTAGATAGTTCTTAATTTGAGTTATCCTACCGACTGCGCCAGTTTTATAGTTCAACTACGATATTCTTAAAAAAATAAAACTACCGTTTTTTAACTTTATTTATTATTTCTTACGAACTTTATTTTTATATTGAAATTTACGAGACAAATACAATATTTTATACACAAACAATTTAGGTCTTGATTAACAAATTACAATTTTACAACTCAACTCTTATTCTAATTATCGTCCTATTTATATTAAAAAATTATGTTAGTTCAGCTATTTTGGACGTGAGAAACTTATTATTAAAATTATTATACAAACGCATTATTTTGATTATACAACTTATTTTGAATATTACTTTTGTAATATGATCATTTAATAATTTTATAATAATTTAATTACAAAAACAAATTTAACTTTTTGGTGTAATTCGAACAATAATATTTATTCTGGGAAACTTTATTTTAATTATTTCATCATCAATTTAATAAGAAGTAATTTTATTATTCCAGACAATATATGATATTAACTTTATATTTAAATTATTGGTTAATAATTAAAATATAATTAGATTGAAATCTGATATATGTATTTTAAGTTATTGCAAATGATAAATTCTATTATTTGGCAATAACAGGAAATGCAAATTTAGCGTCTGTTATTTTTGTGGGAATGGAATTTATTTGGATAATAGCAGGTATTGCTGACGTTGTTGTATTTTCAACAGGTGGATTATCAGACGAATACGTAACTCGCACGATAACTCAAAAACTAATAAAGCAATCTTGATGAAATTTATATAGTAGGTTACTAATTACGAAAGGAAGGCTAAGTTCGAATCTGGACAAAATGGGTCCATGAGTTCGGATTCTGGAAGCTTCCGAATGATTCCGGAGCAAACGAGATTATCTCCAAAACCAACAAAGATAGAACCTTTAAATTTTGTACAATGATGTTCCTTCCCGTTCCATTTATGTCTCTGAAATTTAAGAGGATTTGGTCCATGGGTTGGTTTTTGGTAACTTCCGAACGAGCACCAGCGCAAACGAGATTATCTCCAAAATCAACAAAGATAGAACCTTTAAATTTTGTACAATGATGTTCCTTCCCGTTCGATTTATGTCTCTAAAATTTGAGAGGATTTGGTCCATGGGTTTGGTTTTTGGAAACTTCCGAACGAGCACCAGCGCAAACGAGATTATCTCCAAAATCAACAAAGATAGAACCTTTAAATTTTGTACAATGATGTTCCTTCCCGTTCGATTTATGTCTCTAAAATTTGAGAGGATTTGGTCCATGGGTTTGGTTTTTGGAAACTTCCGAACGAGCACCAGCGCAAACGAGATTATCTCCAAAATCAACAAAGATAGAACCTTTAAATTTTTTACAATGATGTTCCTTCCCGTTCGATTTATGTCTCTAAAATTTGAGAGGATTTGGTCCATGGGTTTGGTTTTTGGAAACTTCCGAACGAGCACCAGCGCAAACGAGATTATCTCCAAAACCAATGAAGATATAACCTTCAAATTTGACAGAGTGGTGTTCTTTCATGTTTTATTTAAGTCTCTGAAATTTGAGAGGATTTGGTTCATGGGTTCTTATCTTGGAAGTTTCCGAAAGAGCTCCAGAGCAAACGAGTATATCTCCACAACCAACAAAGATAAAACCTTTATTTTTAGTACAAAAGTGTGCTGTTATGTTTTTTTTCTATAAAATTGGAAACTGACATTTGAAAGAATTTGAACCGTGGATTCGTATTTTGGAAGCTTCCAAACGAGCCCCAGAGCAAACGAGATTATCTCCAAAACCAACAAAGATAGAACCTTTAAATTTTTTACAATGATATTCCTTCCCGTTTGATTTATGTCTCTGAAATTTAAGAGGGTATGGTCCATGGGTTTGGATTTTGGAAGCTTCCGAACGAGCCCCAGAGCAAACGAGTATATCTCCACTACCAACAAAGATAGAACTTTTATTTTTAGTACAAAGGTGTTCTGTTATGTTTCCTTTTCTGTAAAATTGGAACCTGACATTTGAAAGAATTTGAACCATGGGTTCGTATTTTGGAAACTTCCGGAACAGCACAAGAGCAACGAGCATATCTCCAAAACCAACAAAAGTAGAACCTTTAAATTTAGTACAATGGTGTTCTGGCATGTTTTCTTTATGTCCCTGAGATGGATTCGTTGAATTGGAGTGGCAATTCGGATACCTGACACACACCTCCCAAGGACTAACAATCTTCGAAATTAATAAAGATAGAAATTTAAAATTTTTTACAAAAGTTTCAAGCATATTCCAAAAGGATGCTTCTTTTAGGTTCCTGAAATTCGAGTTGAATAAGACAGAAAAGGGAAGCAGCTGCCAAAAAAACTTATGGATTTTTAATTTAATTCGAATTATTTAGGTGTAGGGTATTAATAAGTCGGTTGCATCGACTTACTGTTACATTTATTTGTTTTTAAGTCTATTTTTAACAATTTTCGTTCA
The DNA here is from genome assembly GCA_947095535.1 of Poecilobothrus nobilitatus. Classification (NCBI taxonomy): domain Eukaryota; kingdom Metazoa; phylum Arthropoda; class Insecta; order Diptera; family Dolichopodidae; genus Poecilobothrus; species Poecilobothrus nobilitatus. Next base: position 197,745,518 of record OX352772.1, read on the forward strand.
AGTTTAGCCTCATCTAAACTTTCAATTAAACTTCGTTTTTACGTCAAACTGAGAATCGATTTTTCAAAAATTTTAATATTAACTATAATTCTATTATTTATTATATTTCCCAATATATCTAAACTCATTAAGAATTGGTTTCTATTTGTTTCAATTCAAAGAATTTTAATGTCACTAAATGCATCTCATAAACTATTGGATTATATAAAGCTTGTGCTACTATATTCTTCAAACACCTTGGTACCTAAATTATACAAATTAAAAAATTATTTTTTATCTGTACTGATATTTCTATCAATATTTTTACTTCATTGCCACACTAATAATAAAATTAAAAATTATTTATTTTCACTTATTTTTTCAATCATTCTTTTATTTCTATATCAAAAGTTAATTATAATACACAATTTTAATTTATATCTACTTAATGTTAAAGTTAAAAACTTATATTATTACACAGCAATTAAACTAAATTTTATATTACAATTTTTAATTCTACTATTCCTGCATTCATTTTACAAAATAGCTAAAGTAAAATTCACAGTACTAGTTTTTATTCAATTATTATTTACACTCCAGCACTTTCAAACTGGTTTATCTCTCGTATTATTTATTAAATTTAATTTTTTATCAATTTTAACCTCATTTGACTTGTTTGTGTAAGTCACATTTTTTCTCCAACTTATATTTAATTAAAATTAAAGTTAAAAAAATTATTATTAAAATTTAAAAACAAAAATTATCACACATTAAATCTCATATTTCAACTAATTTTATCTACAATTTTTAATTTATTTCTATATACTATTCACAAATTATTATATATTTCATTTTACATATTCCAACTAATTTTACATACAATTTTATATTTATATTTATTTACTATTGACAAATTATCTACATTAAATGTCGAACTGGTGTTAATTTTTCTGTTGTTTTCAAAATCACTGAGCTGTCTTATCTACAAAATTACATGCAATTCTTTTGACATAATAAGAAAAGAAAAGCATGACTATATTGTTGTTCACTATGTTATACTTCTAATTATTATTCTATATTATGTTACAATGGTGCACAAACTTGATATAAAATATTTATTATTAATTCAAACATTTAAAATAAGTCCACGCCATATTAATAATTTAACTACAATTAAAAACCTTTTTTTTTTAATAGTAGATTAATCTCTATTTTTATTTTAAAATTTTTAACTATAATTATTACTACTAACTCTAAACTACAATACCTACTTTTATGCATAATTATAATTAATAAATTTACGGAGGTTTCTCTTGAGCATAACTACTAGTATCAAAATGGAAATAGTGTCAAGTATAGTATCAAATTTAACAATAAAAACAACAAATATTGAAATAATATGCAGTAATAAAACGACAAATGGTATAACCACCATGGTGCTTAAAAATATCTACTCCACTATTTCAAAACCTCTACGCAACCTTTTCTACCTCTCCTTCACTTCGGGTATTCATCCTACTCGAAGGTTGCACATGTTTTCCCAATTCCCAAAAAAGGTAATAAAAGCGATCCTTCCAACTACCGCCCCATTGCTATAACTTCGGTCCTCTTCAAGGTAATGGAGAAAATAGTGAACCAGAAGCTTCTGAAATACCTGGACCACAAAGGTTTGCTTCATGATCGTCAATACGGGTTCAGAGCCCGTTGTTCAACCGGTGATCTCATGGCTTACCTTTGTGAGAAACTAAGCATCAACCTTCATCATTCTGGTGAGTCTGATGTTGTGGCTCTTGATATTTCTAAGGCTTTCGATCGAGTTTGGCACGATGCTCTATTGGTAAAATGCAAAGCATTAGGTTTAGGTAGACTCTTTCTGAAATGGATTGGAGATTTCCTTTAGAATCGCACGATTCGTGTACTGGTCGATGGATCAGTTTTATCACGGGTGTCCCCCACGGATCAGTTTTATTACCAACTTTTTTCTTAATATATATCAATGACCTACTCTCATTAACCTCCAATCCGATTCATAGTTTCGCAGACGACAGTACCCTTGTAGCTTCCTATGAGTTTCATAGTCGCTGAAACATTAATCACCAGATTAATACAACAGCGAAAAATTTCACTATTAGTGAGCTAAATAACGATTTAGCAAAAATTCAAAAATGGGGTGAAGTCAACAGAGTTGAGTTCAATACCAAAAAAACACAATGCTGTCAGATATCGCGGAAAATTGCCACTACTGTTCCTAACCTACTATTTCAGGGAGAAGTCTTGCAGCACTCAACGGATTTAAACATGCTGGGCATCGGTTTAAACCACAAATTGATTTGGTCAAATCACATTTTTGGTATAGCTAAAGATGCAGCTAAATGTTTGGCTTTTTTATATCGCTACAAAACTTTCTTTTCCGCATCTGATCTTCTCAATATCTATAAAACGTACATTAGGCCGAAAATGGAGTATAATGCACCCATTTGGGTTGCAGGGCCTCAAACAGCACTGGGTTATTTAGATAATTTGCAAAACAGAGTTATTCGTTTGATTAACGGCCCCAGTGGTACTTCATTGCTCACTCTACTCAGCCACCGTCGCACAGTTGGGTCACTGACCTTGTTTTATAGGTATCTTGTAGGGATTAACACTACATCTTCAAACACTACATTCTTCAAAATGTCCCTCCAAATTTTCCAACCTATCCCCCATAATCCAAATTTCCCAATTCAAATTTCCCCAATTATCCTTCCCACATCCCTATCCCTAAGCCAAACTGTATATTTGTATTAAAGATTCCATTCTAAAGTTTGGTTTTAAAAGGGGGGTGGTTTTGGTTGGTTAAACCCTGAGGAAGCACGTGCATTTCCCCTTGGTGACTTTCGAGTTTTCCACCAACCCTCGTAAAAAAAAAAAAAAAAAAAAAAACATGATCTTTCACTCTCGCATATTCAATGTCATGCAATGATTTAAACATCTTTGAAAATGTAAATATATGTCACTTTACAGAGACTTCCAACCTCTGTGAAGCTGACAAATACGAAAATAACTTAAATATTTTATTTCTAAATATTCAAAGTCTACGTAGAAAATTAAGTGATCTAGAACTCTTATCAATTCGTATAATTGTGAAATTCATGGTATTGTGTTAAACGAAATTTGGCTTCGAAAGACAGAAAATTCATTTTTTAATTTGCAAGGGTATCAATTATATTTCTCGAATAGAGTAGACTCTTATGGTGGGGCCGCAATATTTATTAAAGAAAATATTAGCACAAATTTAGTTGTCGAAGAAGTCATTCATAAATCCAGTTTTTTAGTAGTAAAATTAATAAAAGAAAACATTAATTTGATAACTATTTACAGATCCCATGAAATTCGATTTGAAGACTTTCTTAATAAACTTGATGAATACACCGCGAAGTATAAAAATACGCTAATATTCGGTGACATGAATATCAATTTATTGATAAACAATAACGATGATGTAATAAATTACACAAATTTATTGCTTAGTAATGGATTCATTATTTGCAATAAGATAAATTCTGATAGCCCGACCAGAATAGAAAAAATCTCTAGTACCATAATAGACCACTTCATAACCGATATGCTAAAGTATAGGTATTACTTCTATATAATAAATACTTCCTTATGAATCCACTAATTAATGTTTATTAGTTTAGATAAAAAACCTATTTTAGAAAATTCTACAAAATCAAAGACTGTGCTAGATTATGGAAAAATAGATACAGATAACATTTGGAATGAATTTGAGGCGTATAGAAATTTTGATCACTTAGTCGATCGTTTTAATAACTTAATCACTAAAAATACAAAAAAACATGAGTGGATTAATGATGAAATTCTCCACAAAATGAAGCTCCGTGATTCTTATCTTAAATATAAAAAAATATTCTGATGATCCTTACATAGATAAACTGTATAATGAATGTAAAAAAGAAGTTAGACAACTAATAGCACAAGCTAAAATTAATTACTATTCAGAAGAAATTACCAGAAGGAATCATAGCAGCAAAAAGTTATGAAGTCAGACAACTAATAGCACAAGCTAAAATTAATTACTATTCAGAAGAAATTACCAGAAGGAATCATAGCAGCAAAAAGTTATGGAACCTTTATAAAAATATTATGTATAATAAAAATGGTAATGTAATGAGTAATAACATTAAGGTACTTAAAGTAAAAAACGAAACTTTCACAAAAGAAATTGACATTGCTACATACATGAATAATTTCTTCATTAATAAGACAAAAAATCTCAATTGTTCAACTGATAAAATTGATCACGCTTATATGAACAGTTTCCCGCTTTCAATTGCCAATAACTTCGAACTTACACTAACAAATGTTGATGAAGTTAAATCAGCTTTGAATACCGTCAAAACGTCAGCAGTCATGGGTTACGACAGTATTTCGGCCAAATTTTTGAAAAAATACTGCTTAAAATTCATACATGTATTAGTTAAGTTTATTAATATGGCTTTTGTAAATTCCACTTTTCCTATGTGCCTAAAAACAGCGATTGTTACACCAATTTTCAAAGGTGGTGATAACGCAGCACTATCAAATAACAGACCAATTTCAATCCTTAGTGCTCTATCCAAAATTTTTGAAATAATTGTTAAACACAGGCTAAATTCTTTTCTAAAAAAAAATGAAATTCTCCATAACCAACAATTTGGTTTTGGAGGAATTCTAACACAACTGCGGTTTGTCTGTGTTTAACACATTTCCTATCAGAAAATATTGATAAAGGCAAATATGTAGCATGTGTATTTCTGGATTTTCAAAAGGCCTTCGACTGTGTCGACCATGAAATTTTACTATTAAAACTCAAAAAATTGAATTTTAGTTCTGATCAATTAGCTTTTTTTAGAACTTACTTATGCAATAGACAACAAAAAGTCCGTATAAGTACTAGCTTTAGTCAGTCTAGAACTATAGAAAAAGGTGTGCCACAAGGGTCTAGTCTTGGACCAGATTTATTTAAAATCTATATTAACGACCTATTTTTTGAAATTTGAAAGGTCAAATACAGCTATATGCAGATGATGCTGTTGTGAAATATAGCTCCAATAATGAGCAAGACTTAAAGACAGATATCGATATTGATCTTCTAATAATTGAAAGCTGGCTCTATAACAATCGATTATTACTAAACACAAAAAAATCTAAAATTATGTTTTTCGGTAACAAGAGAGTGTCAAATATTAATTTTAATATAAATAATGAAAACATTGAAATTGTAGATAACTTCAATTACTTAGGCTTAATTTTAGATAGCAAGCTTAAATGGAATGAAGATGTTGATAACATAATTAAAAAAAATTGCACCTTATGTTTTATTTTAGACAGATTACGAAAATATTTTAATAACGATGCTTTTTATATTATATATTCTTCTTATATTCGGTCGCACATTACCTATTTAAATCCAATATGGAGTAAAACGCAAGTAAGTACTCTTAACAAACTAGATTTACTTCATAAAAAAGCAATTAAAATTATAGACAACCATCCAATTACATATCCAACCAATATGCAGTATAATGACAGGTACATCAGCCTTTCTTCTATTTGTAAATTTGAATTGTATATGACGGCGTTCAAGATAGTAAATAATTCTATCAAACATAATTTCATATTGAACAGAAGAATTGATGTGCATAAACCATAACACGGGAAATAAATCGAATTTCTATTTATCCCTTTTCAGAACAAATCATCAGAAAAATAACTGCTTGTATAACTGCTTAAAATTGTATAATGACTTACCATGTAATTTGAAGAATATAGATAGTGTGGGATTATTTAAAAATGAAATAAAAAGATATTTACTATGAGCAAATACTTGACTACTTCATTAGCATTTTATACGTGGCACTAAAACTACTATGTAATAAATAACTTTATTACAAATTAATTGTTTGTTAATTGTGTTATTTTTTTTTTTTTTTTTTTTGAATTGATAAATTAGCTTTAATAAATTAATATTTTTCTTTTTAGTTATTAATTATTTTATTCCCTTTTAAAATAGATTGCAAGATGTTTGCTTAGTTCATAAGTAATTTGTAACTTGTCATAATTTGGATAAATATATATATATATACATAATTATGAAATTAAAATTAGTAATAAATACAATATAAATAACAAATAAACATATTAAACTGAATTAAATATATGTACTTATAGCAAAAACACACAAAATTATGAAAGCCAGACAGCTATAATAGCTTAGGCTTATAAGACATATAATTTTTTCTAAAACTAATTTTTATAAACTGTCACAAAAACATACGGCAAACTTAATGAATTTATATTTTATTGTATTAGATTCAGAAATTATAATAATAAAGAAAAAAAAAAATTTTAAACAATTTTCAAAATAAATTTCTTATAAGTCTTGTGATGAAAGAAAAATTGCATTAAACGGAAACGTTTTTATTAATTTTAATAATTGCACAGTAACAATTGGCAATAAAAATTTTACTAATAATGTTTTCCAATTCAAGAAAGATTTGTTGTACCGAATTTTGAAAATATAACTTTTGCCGATATCGTATTGCAACAAGTACAAAATATAAAAGAAGTGAAATCATGTTACAATTTTTTATTTTCTAATGTAATTTTAATTTGTCAACAAATATTTTATTGCCAATTTTTTTTTTCTCAAATTTGTAAACAAATATTTTATTTTCAATTTTTTCATATTATTTCATATTATTAAAGTTCATTTTATACAAGTACATTTTGTTTTCGTTCTATAAAAAAAAAAATTATAATATGTATTAACAAAAATAATGATTAATGTATTACAAGAATACAGTTGCCTTTGTCAACTCTTAGATACCCGTACTAACCGTTATGTTCGTAGCCTGTCACTCTTCTTTTTTAGTATTTTAAAATAATTTGGGTGATTTTTATAATTTCTAGAACTATGGGTTGTACATATATTCAAACTTTTAATAGCTTTTAAAAACGGGTGGTACAAAAAAATTTTCTAAGGGAACTTATACTAAAAGTTCTTTCATGTCTCAAAATTTCAGGTTACTATCTAAAGGCATGCCGGAGTTATGAAAAAAGAAATTTCATGCAAAATGTTGTTTTTACATAACGGTAAATTTAAATAGTAAATTACAAAATATTGCATAATTTTGATATTACTTTCTTCCACTTCTTTCACCTCCATCTTTTAAAATGAAAATAAGTTATACACTTTTATGCTTTTATATATTTGAAGAACAAATCTTATTACCTTTCAGTGACTTCTAAAACATGAGCCGATGATATATTTTAATCATCCATTTACAATGATGGTTGCGGGACCATCTGGATGTGGAAAACCAACATTTGTATGCAACTTAATTAAAAATATTAACAAACATTAAACACATTTTGGATACATCCAAAAATTGAAAAAATAAAATGGTGTAAAACAGGAATGTCCCCTATTCGTACAAGTATAAATTTCCCTGATATAAATTTTTATAACAGAATTCCAGAAGAGCTTGGGGAAAACAAACCTACTTTAATTATTTTAGATGATTTAATGTTAGATTCTACAAATAAATAGATTCTGATAGATAATGAAAAAAATATTGTAATTATATGTAACTATGAGGAGGAAGTAGCAGATATTTTACCTACCGTAAATGTATGCATTGCGCCTACACAACTACTCAGGCTCATCTTAAATTATATAATTATCTGCAACAACTTGGTTATCGTGTACTATATTGTGATACAGATTCCGTAATATATATAAGTAAAGAAGGGAAATATGAACCAGAAATAGGGGAGTTTATTGGTGATATGACAGATGAGCTAGAATGTTATGGTGTCAACAGTTACATTACAGAATTTGTAAGTAGTGGGCCAAAAAATTATGTATTTAGTACTAAAGATGGAAAAGAAAAGATAACCTGTAAAGTCAAGGGAATTAATCTCAACTACTCAGCTTCTCAAAAGGTTAATTTTAATTCAATTAATGATGCTGTGCGCAACTTGAATGACACCAATATCAACATACTCTTTCCTTAATTCATGTAAAGTGACCTCCGAGGTTTTCGAGGTCACTTTACATTAAATTTTATTGTTCCGAAAAGTCGGGACAATAAAATTTAATATTTTGAATATCCATACGAATGCACAAATATTCGTAATAATTGAATTTAAATTGTCCTGAAGGCAGCCACTTAGCTATTGCTATTGATTTTAGTGATGGTGGGTTCATATCGTACATTTATCGTTTTGTGCACAAATTACGATTAATTTATTTTTATTTTAAGAGATTTATTTATATTCTTACAAAGTCGCAAATTCTTCATAAGTAATAAAATAAAACGTAATTACGTGTATTTCTGATGTTGTCTAATAATAAAAAATTTAATTTAAAATTCAGTATTGTAATTTTATCTTTAAATAATAAACAAAATTCAGGTAGGGAAAATTAATATCATTGCTCAAATCATATATAAGGGTTATAAATTTATAATTTCTTCATACTTCTTTCAATAATTGGCAATAAATTAACTATGGTAAGTAAAACTTATTAATTAAAATTTAATATATAAATTATTTTTAACAAAAATATAAATTTTATATGATTTTTTTATATTTTTTTAATTTTTTTTAGTCTTTTTTAAACAATTTAATTGCCGCAGGAAAAGGGGAACAAGAGGTGTACCAGGCAACCGACGCACTTACTGTAGGAGTGCATTATGATGTATTAAATTGGTGGGTTTTAAAAACCAAAAGTGGCCAAAGAGTTCTTTTGGCAAAGGTACAGCACCCGTCAACTAAAAAATGTATAACGTTCTTTTTACCAGAACGTTTTTCGAAAAAGGTAACAACGGAGGCGGAGCTGCAAGAGTTCAATTCCAAAAAATATAAACTTAAATTTACAGGGATCTAATTCCGGAAATTTAGAAAAGCATAAAAATAAATATAGTATTACAAAAATTGAATTGTTTTTCTTTTATTTTATTTTTTAAAAATTTCAGGTTTCTTTCTTTGTACAGGTTCACTCTTTGGTCTTATACCAAAATTAAAAAATTAAAAATAAATAAAACATAAAAATTCAAATATTCTTCTTTTATTTATTTTTAAAAATTTCAGGTTTAATTCTTTTTACATTTCAGGTTCGCTCTTTGGTCTTATTAAAATTGAAATTAAAAAATTAAAAATAAATGAAACAAAAAATTCAAATATTGTTCTTTTATTTTTAAAAATTTCAGTTTTTTTTAATTTTACACCCATTTCCAACTTCTGTCGGCTCCGACAAAGGAGACGTGGGCATTCTTTCAAAGCAGAAAAACTTTTCCACCGCCACTTCTGTTGACCCTGGTAATGGGGATATGGGCAGTGTCTCTCAAAACAGAGAAGCTTTTCCGCCGCCACTTGTGTTGACTCTGGCTGCTGGAGTCTGGGCTTTTCCGTCACTTGTGTGTGTTCTAACGGCTGGGGCCAGAGCTCTGGTTGCGCACTTGTCACTAGCTTGCACGGTAACTTTTTTAAATTTATTGGTTGGAATAAATTCAACTCTGTCTCTAATTGGAAAACTTCACATTTTCCAATTAGGTATTCAAAGGGTTCCATTGAATATGTTTCAGACATGACACAATTATTTTTAATAAAATTATTATTAGATAATGTAAATTAATTTATACTAAATTCATGTTGCATTAAAAACAACTTTCTAAAATTTTTGCAGGTGTGTATTAGAATATTAAGATTATATTTGTATTTGCAATAACATATTTACAGAATATTTATTAAGTTAAATAATTTAACATACATAATATATTATATTCAAATTACCTTGAATTTTATTTCGGTTAAAGATTTTTTATTGACATCCGATAAATCTTCCAAAGATTACGGCAATTTGAAAACGTGCAATATTGGTATTAATGAATCTGCACCTGCAAAAGTTAATTCTCTCAGAAAATACTGATTATTATTATTACCGAGAATAAACTGCAGGTCACAGATACTACTTTACTCATGTTTTTTAATAAACTATACATCATACAACCCCACAATATAATGTATAATATTTGATTTTCTTGTATTTTAGAAAAAATTTTCCACTGTGTACAATTTGGAACTATAGTGGGTAGTTGAAATCAGATATAAATAACAGATTGCTGGTTTATTTTAATGTAGCAAGGCATAAAATGAGCAGCAGGAAGACAGTAGCTGATTTTTTTTGATAGCTGAAGAGTCACTGATACCGTTGCTGTTTATGTATAAAGCACCTTATTCGTTCGAAGAGTTAAATAGCAAAATGAATTCAATAAAAGACAAATAAATGGTCTTGATTGGGATGATGGATTAGAATATTCAGCAATTAAAAATACATTAAACGAACATTTAAATTCATTCGATGTCGTTTACGTAAAGGGGTACCAGAAAAAGGAATTTTTAGATAAATTTGTTTCCAGTTCAGTAGAAGTTAGCAATTTAGATAATGATATTCCATCTCTTCAGAAACTAAGAAATTTCACAACCATTTGCCCTCACCATAACATTACTGAAAATTTAAAAAGATGTGCTATAAAAAATTGTATGAATTTATATATGTATTTAATAAAAGAAAATAATTGATTTTAAAAAATATTTGTTTTATTTATTGTTTACCAAGATAATTTTTCTGACAAAAACATAGGTATTTCATAAAATAGTCTGGAATAGTTACACTGAGCTATGTGTAAATTCATTGGAATGTAGAAAACTTCTTGTTCCAATCTTAGTTTATTCTTTCTAATACATCTCTCAAAATATTTGAATACATATCCTAGTATATTAAGTTCAGCTCCATTGTTATATGATATCACTGCTTGTATAAAGTCTAGCACGAGGCAAAAACGAGTGTACTCATCTAGCTGCAATGTATGATGTTTTTTTGTGCGCTCTCCATGATTAAATGTTAGCGAAAATCCTTTTGAATTTAATTTTGCTCGACTGTTTTTAAAATCATCAAATCAATCACTCCAAATAATTCATATCGCTTATGACTTTGTTTTGCTGTTGGAAAATTATTGATACAGCAAAATTCTCAATATTAAATCAAATTTAAATTTTTATCGTTTGTTTTTTATCCAAAAAATAAATATAGCTTAATAAAAGGTTCTGTGCTGGCTTACCTCTTTGTGTTTCAAGTACTTCCGAATTTGTTGATTGCTCCATCTTTTTTGTTTTAACTGATGAATTTTATTTTCGAATTTTGTATTTATAGTTTTTCTCCTACATTTTTGAAAAATTTTTCGAAATATTCTTTGTATTTTTTTATCGTTTTTAAGTGGGGATGATGTATCGAATAAATTAAGAAAATATTTCATGCTTTTACAGGAACTTCGCATCCATAGATATGCACAACAATAATGTCCGCAAACAGATGTTAAATTACTTTGTAAACGCTTATTGTTGAAAACAAAACATTTAGATTAATTTTGTAGAAATTTTATAATCTCATTGCGAAATGGTGGATTTACAAATGAATCAAAATATTCTCACACCCTTGAACTGGAACAAATATTGCTAGCCAATGTGTTCCCTTTTCATTAGAAGTATCAGTATTTACCACCAAAATACTAGGTTTTGGATCTTGTTTTGGCAACTGATCAAGAGCATAAACACCTCTAAATATTTTATGTGTTAAGTTATTACATTTCAGCACCTTTGAAATCTGAAGTGTATTCATTTTCTTGCAAACGAGAAATATCAATTAGTCGAGTATTTCCTCGGATAAATGTTGTTAAAAATTCTGCTTTAAGTTTTCCATTTGTTAAGACTATATCGAATATTTCAAGGAAATTTATTAAGTTATTAGTTATTTTTTCGTTATCGATATGTCCAAAAGAGTAATTCTCAATGTATGTTCTTTTTAAATCTCTGACAGGAAATTTATACTTTAATTCTTTTACAATAGTCTTACTTTTTCTTTTATGCCAGCCACAGCAATATTTTTTACAAATATTGTATTGTTATCGTCCGTACAGAACGATAAATCTACATGCCGTTTTCAAATGAATAGAAATAGTCCATTAAACTTTCTTGGACTATTTCTATTCATTTGATCATGTTTACGTATACGTTACGATTTTTATCAATTTCGATTTTGCATCAAATTTTGCAAATACAATACAAGTTAATGTTGAAGTTAATGGAGAGCTAAGTCTTGCTTCAATCTTTACTACTCTCTGGTTTACTAAACTCTGATATGTATCAGTTCTGAGCCGTCTGGTGATAAATCAAAAGTTAGTATTGTATAACCTTTTGAAAAAAGTTCTTTTGAAATTTGATGTCCTCTATCAGAGCGGTGTAAGTCAGTTCCACTGAATAATGTTAAGTATGCACGAGAATTATAAAGATTATTCGATGTAAAACTTGTTTCAATTGCAGAGTTTGGTGTAGATACTCCATTCACATATAATTGAAATTGTGTGAGATTTTGATGATCGAAATGGTATGAATTTTTCGATCTTTTACCATTAAAATTTTCATTATTAACCATACAAAATACAAGAGCTTTTAGTATTTGCCCTATAAATATATTATCCAATGATATGTTGGAAGTGTTAGCTGGAATTGTAAATGTTTTGATTTCACTTCTCGTATAAAAATATTTCGCGTTAGCCTTTTCTAGTATTGTGTGCTATCAATATGCTAGGATTAATTGTTAAACGTTTCATGTATAATGTAGCTTCGAGAATTTTTAAATAACTTTCATCGTTAGCGTTAAAGAAAATATAAAAATCTTGTTTCTCTAATTCTAAAGAAATGCGAATGTCAACATTATTTAAAAGAAATTTGGAAGTATTGAAGAAATCTACATGTAATTTTCCCATTAATTCTACTATTGCTGAATTGTTGTATGATTTTTGTCTTGATTTAGAACCAGAATTGTTGAAATCATTGACATTTGGCTTATCCAATTCCCAACCAGATGCTACCAGATGTGTTTGACTGGAATCTGTAAAATAATTTAGTAAAGTAGTTATGTATGCTTTATAAAGGTATAAGGAATCTGAAGGAGTGATGTTTTTTCCTTTTAGAGTTACATTACATTGTTTAATTAAAGATTGCCCTTGCTTCAGTTCCGGTTCCTATTTTATCGGTTGCACTCCAAAGTGATCCATATTTTTTTAATATTTGAACTTTAAATTTTATATAGGTTGAGGATAAATCTCGATATGTATCTCCATTCCCAAGCGAAACAAATTCAATGGTTGACGCCGATGCCTCTAAAGAAGCTAAAGGATTGCATGCTACCTCTTCTGAACGCAAAATACTTGTTTGTACGGGTAATGATGCAAAAAGATCAAGTTCATTCGATTTTTAATTGAATATATCGGAGATTTTATTTCGCTTTCTTCGTCGCTTTTTCGTGTCTTTTTAAAAACTACTCGTCTTTTTATAACTCTTCGTCTTCCACCATACATCGAATGCAGCTGGTTAACTACTGATTTTCGAAATTTGAAATTTTTTATGCCGCCTTTGCTTTGATCAATTACAGCTTCTTTTATGTTTGCACCAGATGCTATGTCACCGTGTTGGTTACAAATTTTAATCGCTATCGTTTCAAAACAATTTTTTTCTATAGATATGTAATAAACATTTTCAAATTCAATATTTGTAGGTATTCTACAATTTTCTATGTTGATAGCTCTCAACGCCCGCACTTTGCTACTTCCAAAAACAGATGATTGAATGATATATGAATAAATCATCACCATTCAATTCATCTTTATTATTAGCAACAGCTAATTTGAATAGTTCAGGTAATTTTGTTTTGAAATTTTTTATATTTTTTTTCTGTTGAAATAATTCAGTTAGTAATATTTTTACATTATAACTTTGATTAACTTTTATATAGAAACTACCTTCATTAAAAGTCTGTGATATTCGAATTAAATCCCCTCGGTTAGATTCTGACACTTTTTTAAATAATACATCATCATAATTTTTAGGAGTAGAGATATATGTCAAAACTTCAATAAAAAATTCTTTGAAAACTTGATTTCGAGTAAACCCGGGATTAGGAGTTGTATTTTTAATAAGCGTTGGCAAAAAATTAAACTTCCAAACATCCAAATGTAATTTCGAATCGTCATATGAATAATATGTGTAGCCTATAGATTTGGTTACTTTAATTTTTTCGAGAGGTTTTTCAATGTTTCTTACATAAACATTATACTGCCCAATATTGATAAATGCACATTTCTCTTTGTTAAATTCTTCTATTCGTAGGAAATCATTCAGATATATTTCTGAAAGACTAACTTTCCAATTTCCATTTCTTAAATCAAAGTGAATAGGTAATTTATTTTCGAATGAAGCTAAAGTGTTGTCTGGAAACAGTGTTAAATTATCATTACTAAACAATGTTACATAGAAGTCATCTTGACTATCCATCTTTGTTAACTTCTGCTAAAACATAAAATGTTGAACTATTTATATGTTGTCCATTCCGGTGTTGATGCAGTTCTTAGTTTTGAACTTCTTAGTAAAGGTTTTAGTTTTCGTTTTTTTGTTTCAGGAAACTGTGAAAGTGTTGTTGATTGAAACTGTTGATGCTGATTTGTATTTAGGTAATTCAGTTTCTGTAAATACATTTCGTTTAGAAAAGAATTTTGTTTGAGTCTATCAAATGTAAGATTATTAACCTTTTCTGGTAATCTTTTTGCGTGTCTTTTGTTAATTCTATATTTGAGAAGGTTTTGACGATATAAGTACCATTTTTGCAATGGTTTTAATTTTTGTATCATAAAAAACTTTTTTCATTTTTTGATCCAATAAATCTAAGTTTTTATCATCTTGAAATAATTTGCTAAATTTTGAAAATATTTCTGGTGACATAACAATCATTCGCTGCATTATGTCTTACTGTGAAGTTTTCCTATTCCACCAGATAATATAGTACCAATTAATGTAGGTAAAAATCCTCCATGTTGAATTAACATTTTTCGTTTAGCTTTTCTACTTTTCTTAGTGCAGGCTAGATATCTTAATTGTTTTTTATGTTTTTTTAATTTTGCTTTTTGTGCTGGAGATATTTTATTATTTTCATTTAATATATTGATTGCAATTTCAGCAATAGTTTTTATAATATCATCATCACAATATTTAAGAATATTTTCACGAAATTTCTTCTTGTTGCAATTTCCTAGTACATGCAACATATGTTGGTTTTTCTTCAATCGTTTCATATTTTTGACAGCTGTTATTCAAATCACCCGTATAACAGTAGCATATACAATATTCGTTTGAAAAAAAAGTTCTAATACGAAACAATTCGTTAACGTCTTGTGTTAAATCTAACCCAATATAACCATGTGGACTTGAGGTTGATTCATTATATACCCCTAGGAAACCTTTTATATTTTCCGGATATAGTTGTCTAGCTAAAGGAAAAATTTGGGATTTGTCTCGAGGGTTTTTGAAAAGCACCAAATATTTACAATTTAATGAAATATCTCGGGAGAATTTCCCCTTATGAAAACCAGTTTGCGTTAATAATATAATAGATAAATTGCGATGGTGCGAACCTTCAGTAAAAAGTTCGCATACCTGTTTATTAGATTCAATTCAATTCATTTATTCAACAAAATATTTACATTCACGAAAATTTCTTCTTATAACTAGTCTATTGTTCAGACTTATATATTAATGTCTACAACTGAATATATTAATCTATACAACTGAAATATACAATTAGAAAACTAAACTAAATTTATGAGATATAATTTTAAATGATGTGAGGAAAAGGGTAAAAACCTCACCAACTTTTTAAATTTTTAATTTAAAAACTTAAGACTAAAAATTTACTTTAACTTAAACTATTTATCCTAATGAATTCATTTATTAGCCTAATACTATAAAATTTAACCTAATATTTTTCATTTTTAATTGTTTATATAATCATAATATAAATTTTTAATTAATGTATTATTCGCCAACCAACCTTCTTGTTGAGTAATGGCGTGGAAGATTATTTATTAATTTCTAAATTCTGTTCTGAGAAATTTGTAGTTTTTTAATATGAGTATCTGCAATATTATAAAGCAACGGACAAGCATAATACATAATTGAAATTAAGTTTTGTTTTTATTTTTAATAATTTTACACGGATTCCACATTGGTTTGGCACCTTTTTTTAAGGATTTTAATGTGTTGTTCCAATTACCATTTCTAAATTGAATTATTTCTTCATTAATAATATGATTGTAATGTTTAATTTATGCTTTGAAAATAATTTGTCTTGTTCTAATCCATTTCCTTCTTGCAGTATTACGTTTTGAGATAATTTCTAATATGTGGTTTGGAAGATGTTGGCTATAGGTTTTAGATATTTTTACAGGAACAGCTAAGTCTATAGCTTCATTGATTTTAGTTTGAAGAACAGATATCTTATTTTTTATTTGATATGGATAGAAATAAGAATCATTTTCAAAATCTAAAATCAAATTATTCTTAAGATACTTTTTATATAAACTCAATTTAGCTTTAAAAAAGTCTAAACGAGTATTTTTTATTGGATTTAAGTTACACTCTATTTCCATAAAAACAGGCAGATGATCAGAGGACAGGTTATTTATTGTCACAGGTTGAGTTAGTATTTCTGAATTTTTTGTCAGAAACTCATGGATTTTGCTTCCCACTATTTGGAATATAGGTGCAATCAGGCGGAACAAGTATAGTAAAACAACCATTTAATATTGAATCAATCAGAATATTTCCCCAGCAATTGACTCTTTGACAACCCCAATAGCGACTACGACAATTGAGATCACCTCCAATAACAAATTTATCTTGAATTCTAGACAATTTTAGCAAGTCAGATTTAAACGCAGCTTTTAACATTTTTCTATTTATACTATTGTCAGTATTCGTGATATTAATGGTTTTGGCACTGTTACCTGGAAAATAAACGGAATATATTTTTAATGTCTCATTATTTCGAAGTTTAATTTCAATTCCAATATTTTCTATGCATTGTCTTTTAACAATAAGAAGAAGAGTATGTTCGAAGTTCTTAGAAACAATAAGTGCAACACCACCACCGCTTCCATATGTGCGATCATTCCTATACACACAATAATTTTGATCATTTATAGTTAAGTTTTGATTTAACCATGTTTCACAAACTAATCCAATATAAATTTTTAAATTAATAAACAAATTAAAAAATTCAATACTCTTATGTTTAAGAAAACATGCATTCCATGTTAATATTTTAACTTTATTTAATATGTTATCCATTGTTCTATAACTTATTTTTTTTTTTATTTCTGATAAAAATAAGAGAAGCATTTAATATAAACAGATTTTTAATTTTATTTAATATTTTATCATTATTATACATCGCATAACTAAAGATCGAAAAGAGTTTTGAAAGAAAGAAACAAAATAAAGCTTTACTAAACAACAACAATTGTAATATAATGTTAAGAAAAGAGCAATAATAAGAGAAAGTGATTTATTAGAATAATAAAATAAAATTTTGAGAATTTATTGCTAGATACTTCAAATTTAAGTGATTTTAATAATATATTAGAGCAGCTTTTATTTAAAAAGTAAGAAATAGCTGTTAAGTGTAAATCACAGCTAAGAGAATACAATTTTGAAATCAATAACAATAATGATAATAATGAGTTGTTCTCATTTGATATTAAAAACAAGTAAAAGTAACAGTAAGTCAATGTAACCGACTTATTTATACCCTACACCTAAAAAATTCAAATTAAATTAAAAATCCATAAGTTATTTTAGTTAGGTATTTAATATAACTAAGCTAAAAAAATAAATGCTTTTACAACCTTTGTATAAAATTTCAGATTTCTATCTTTATTAAATTAGACAATATGCTTGTTAGGTCTTGGGAAGTGTGTGAAGGCACGCGGACCACAACCCCAATTCATCTCAAATTTTAGAGACATCAACAGGGTAGAACATTCTTATATCAAATTTCAAGTTTATATATTTATTAATTTCGAAGATATGCTTGTTTGGTCTTGGGAGTTGTGTGGCAGATACCCGAACAACTATTCTAATTCATCTTAAATTTTGGACAAATCAGGGATTCAGGAAACAACACCCTAGTACCAAATTTGAAGTTCCTATCTTTATTAATTTCGAAGATATGCTTGTTCGGTTTTGGGAGTTGTATGGGAGGTAGTCGAACAGCTCCTCCAATTCATCTTAAATTTTGGACAAATCAGGGATTCAAGAAACAACACCCTAGTACCAAATTTGAAGTTTCTATCTTTATTAATTTCGAAGATATGCTTGTTTGGTTTTGGGAGTTGTATGGGAGGTACCCGAAGGACCACTCCAATTCATCTCAAATTTTAGCCAAATCAGGGATTTAGGAAACAGCACCCTCGTATCAAATTTGAAGTTCCTATCTTTATTAATTTCGAAGATATGCTTGTTGGGTTTTGGGAGTTGTATGGGAGGTACTCGAACGCATGGTCCGATTTCGCCCATTTACAATCCCCGCCTTACCTTAGTCATTGTTAACCTACAGTATAAATTTCATCAAGATAGCATCATTATTTTTTGAGTTATCGTGCGTACGGACGGACGGACATCGCTAAATCGACTCAGGCGGTGATCCTGATTCAGAATATATATACATGTCTACACCTAACTCGCTTCCTTTTGGTGGTAACAAAAACCATACCAAAGTTAATATACCCTATACTTAATGTGTAGGGTATAATAATAGCACATGTTATTTATACATTATGACGACTATATATATACTTTGTTGCTAATTCAGTTATTACACAAAATTGCTCATTTTTACTACTACATTTACTTAATTTGTTAATTAATTCAAAAGTAAGATTGTTAATTTCTTCTAAAGAAAATTAATTACTGCTTTTATTTAAATTTATGTTAGATTTTGATTATTATTTAAATTGTTGTTAGTGTTTTTTTGCGGCAATTGAATTGTTTAAAAAAGACTAAAAAAAATTAAAAAAATCATATAAAATTTATATTTTTATTAAAAATAATTCATATATTAAATTTTAATTAATAAGTTTTACTTACCATAGTTAATTTATTACTAATTATTGAAAGAAGTATGCAGAAGTTATAAATTTATAACCCTTATATATGATTTGAGCAATGATATTAATTTTCCCCACCTGAATTTTGTTTATTATTTAAAGATAAAATTACAATACTGAATTTTAAATTAAATTTTTTATTATTAGACAACATCAGAAATACACGTAATTACGTTTTTTTTTATAACTTATGAAGAATTTGCAACTTTGTAAGAATATAAATAAAATTATTATTATATAATTATTTAAAATAAAAATAAATTAATCGCAATTTGTGCACAAAACTATCACTAAAATCAATAACAATAGCCATCCCACCCAATAGCTATGTGGCTGTCTTCAGGACAATTTAAATTCAATTATTACGAATATTTGTGCATTCGTATGGATATTCAAAATATTAAATTTTATTGTCCCGACTTAAAAAGGGATGCCACTATACATGAATTAAGGAAAAATTGTAGATGGCTGGGAAAAAAGAAAGGCCCAGATGGAAAAAATCAATTTACTGTAACCTACATATATGGCAAAATAGTTACAAAATGAGAAATATACATTTTTGCTTCGATTTCTGTAAATACTAATTAAAGGATCCTAAATAAAATAAATAAAAAATAAATAAATAAAAAAATTTCGTTTTTCTTTTAATATAAAATATTTAATTACAGCTCTCTAACATATTTTACATTATTTAATAGCTTCTTACTCTTTTATATCCAAAAGGTTGAGGAGAGAAATCATCGAAGAATTTACGTTTTTCTGATTTCGCCTGATATTTTTTGATTTCGGGGACCGTAACTCGTGTTTTTGTGTGCGTCGGATATTATAAGAGAGTATTTTGATATTGCTGTCATTCGAGTTGAGTACAGCATCTTTAATTGAATTGAAATTAACTTTTTGAGAAGCTGAGTAGTTGAGATTAATTCCCTTGACTTTACAGGTTATCTTTTCTTTTCCATCTTTAGTACTAAATATATAATTTTTTGGCCCACTACTTACAAATTCTGTAATATAACTGTTGACACCATAACATTCCAGCTCATCTGTCATATCACCAATAAACTCCCCTATTTCTGGTTCATATTTTCCTTCTTTACTTATATATATTACGGAATCTGTATCACAATATAGTACACGATAACCAAGTTGTTGCAGATAATTACATAATTTAAGATGAGTCTGAGTAGTTGTGTAGGCAGCAATGCATACATTTACGGTATGTAAAATATCTGCTACTTCCTCCTTATAGTGCCAGGTAATTACAATATTTTTTTCATTCACAGGTAAAATATGACACACTTCGCGGACCTTTAGTAAAAAGTTCGCATACCTGTTTATTTGCAGAATCTAACATTAAATCATCTAAAACAATTAAAGTAGGTTTATTTTCCCCAAGCCCCTTCTGTTATAAAAATTTATATCAGGGAAATTTATGCTTGTAGGAATAGCAAACATTTCTGAGTTACACCATTTTATTTTTTGAATTTTTGGGTGTATCAATCTGTTAATATTTTTAATTAAGTTACATACAAATGTTGTTTTTCCACATCCAGATGGTCCTGCAACCATCATTGTAAATGGATGATTAAATATATCATTATCAGCTCGTGTTTTAGAAGTCATTGAAAGGTAATTAGATTTGTTCTTCAAATATATAAAAGCATAAAAGTGTATAACTTATTCTCATTTTAAAAGATGGAGGTGAAAGAAGTGGAAGAGTTTTTAAAATCATATTCCTCTGTCTGAGCATAAGCAACGTATTTTTCACATGTATAAATACATTAAAGAATTTTCAACAACAGAAAAATGTACGTCAATATACGGAGCTCATTTTGTTCTTTGTTCTTGGGCTTACGACAATTCGTCATCTGGAGCAGATAAATATAACTGTTTCTCTATATAAAATTATAAAATAGAATTGGAAAATCTGATTAAATGCTAATTTATTATCTGATTAAATCAAATTAAAAAAAAATATTCTAAGTGCTAAATATTTTGTATGTTGCAAAACATATAAAACAAAAACAAAAAAAAAATAAACTTTTTAGAATGGTGTTTTGCAATAAATGTAAAGCTAAAGTAAAAGGTGAAAGGTGGAATTCAATGTTCGGGAGTGTGTAAAAAAGGTTTTCATGAAGCCTGGAAATGTTTAGGATTGGATCAATCGACGATTAATAATGTGTATGCAAACAACAATGTGAGATTCATTTGTGACGATTGCATATTATTATACATACAAAATGTAGATTTGGTTCTACAACACATGGATTCTGCAGTAACAAAAAATAATGAACATTTAAAGGAGTATAAAAGTGAATTTGAAGCTGCTATTAAAAGAGAAACGAAAGTGAAGTCATAAATTTACTGAGGGCTATAGAGTCGGGTTTTACGAAAAGTTTGGAAGAAATTAAGAGTGAACAACAAATGAAGCTACGTAAGATGGAAAAAATTACTGAAGTCTTCAGAATACAAAGCGATAAGGTGAATGAATCGTTTATTAATGTAATAAAAAAAATGATGAGGTCTGCAAAAAAATTAATAATGTAATTAACGACAATAATATAAATGTGGGTCAAACTCTATCATTTGCTGATATGGTAAAAAATACGAAAAATATTGAAATGAAAATGAAAAAAGAATTACCTTTGATTTTTAAGCCAAAAAACAAACAAAAAAATGAAAAAACGAAAAGCGATTTAAATACAAAGGTTGATTCAAAAGATCTTAAAATTAAAAACATTGAAAATAAACCAAACGGAGCAATATTAATTGAAAGAGATACAATTGAAGAACGTGAAAAAATAAAAATCGAATTAGAAAAAAAAATGACAAACATTTACGAAATAAAAATACCAACGATCATTAAACCACAAATTGAACTAGTTCATATAAATAATAAATTTAGTAATGCTGAAATAATAGAGAAGCTTAAAAAGCAGAACGCGTTTATGGAAATGTGTGATATTAAAGTAGTAAAAACATACGAGCTGAACAAATACAATAAAGTAGTATACAACGCAGTAATTGAAGTAGATAAAGAAATTTTCCCAAAAATACTTGCGAACGATTATCGGAATACTTGCGAATTATGTATAGGATGGGAAAGATACAAGGTGTTTGATACTATAAATATACGAAGGTACTACAAATGTAAAGGGTTCAACCATAAATCGGTGGATTGCAAGAACAAGGAAACATGTCTAAAATGTCACCAAGAACATAAAACTAACGAATGTAACAAAGAGGAAATAAATAAATACATAAATTGTATAAAATACAACGAGAAACTAAAATTAAATATGGATATTACTCATAGGACACTTAGTAAATTATGTCCAGCATATCAATATAAATTAGGTTTTAGTTACCAAAAAACTACATAGATCCAATGGTTCCTCCAATTGTTAGACTAACAAAAAAAGCAGTGGAAAATGGGGATAGCATATATGTACTTTCAAGATTATGTGATCATAGAATATATACTAACGTGAGGTTATTTTTGTCGTTTTTCCATGATCAGGATGATATATGTTATGATGGTATGACAAAAACTAACATAATAGTACTTATCAATCAGCAAGGACTTCCGACAAATTATGAAGACTTACGTAAATTATATGATAAATATCACGAAAATATAGGAATAACAGACAAAGATGTAACAAAAGACCTAACAACATACAGAAGCCATATATACAACAAATACAAAAAGCATCTTCAGAAAATAAGGGATTCGTGGCAAAATTCTTTAATAGGAAAATGATGGAACACACAAAAGAACAAAATATAAGTGAATTAAAAATTTTATACGTAAACATATTTAATATCAGAAACAAATTTTATGAACTGGAAGCGACTATACAGGAAATTAATAATATTGATGTAGTGATATTAAATGAAGTTTGGATTTACGATAATGAAAAGACTTACTTTAATTTGCCAAATTATAAAGTTATTTTTAACTGCAGAAATCAAAACCGAGGTGGTGGTACTGATATATATATAAAAAAAAGAACTTAATTTTAACATAATTGTTCAAGAGGAATTACACAATCTAACCATCATTGAGTTAATTAACACAACACCTAAACTTAAAATAGGTACACTCTATAAAGCGCCAAATATTAACAACAACCTATTTATAGAACAAATGGAAAGACCAGATAACAAATCTAACAATTTTTGCAGATATAAACATAAAGCTATTTGAAAATACTAATACTACAACAATGTACATAGACATGTTGACAAGTTTAGGATATAATATTACAAATGAAACTGATGGAACAAGAGAAACTGCGAATACAAATACTTTAATTTATCATATTATCACTAATTGCAATGATAAGATAGATATATCATATAAATCAAAAAATACCGATCTCAGATCATAAAATGACCATTGCGCATATGAAATCAGTTAAACTAAGTAAAAAGCTAATGCAAAAAATAGCTAAAGTGAAAATAGATTATAACAATATGCTTGAAATTGTAAGATATAAAATTGAAAAGGAGAATATCGATCAAATTCATCAATTAATAGACATTAGTCAAACAACGAAGGAATTGGGCACTAAAAGTTATTCAATAAGAACAATTCAAGAAACAATCATTGCATAAATGAAAATATTTGGATAAATGAAAATATACTATACAATATGACAAGGAGGAGAAAATTATATGATGCCTACAAGAAAGATAAAAATAACATAGAGAAAACAAACAAATATTTTAGGTCTCAAAAATTAACTACGGAGTTAATACGAAAAGCCAAAAAAGATCAACTAGAAAGAAGTATAGCGGAAGCTGGGAACGATTCAAGAAAACTGTGGAGAGTAATAAACAACACAATAAGGAACAACATATAAGCACTATACGAATGGTTACGGGAATGATTATGAAATAGCAACAACTATGAATAAATTTTTCAATCAAATAGGTGAGGAAATAATAAAAAATAACAAGGCGACCTATACTAATTATACTGCAATAACATAATTAATCAAAAGTCAATATTTTTAGAGCCTACAAATGAAAATGAAATATTTATTATAATAATGGGCCTAAATAAAAATGCCGCAGCAGGATTAGATACAATTACAGTGAAAGATATACAAGCTCTTGCATCAGTAATGAAAAAGCTATTGTCAAATATAGTAAACAAAAGTTTATCGATGGGTATATTTCCTAACTGCTTGAAAGAAGCTATAATAATCCCAGTTTACAAAAGCGGATCGAAAACGGATTGTGGAAATTATAGACCAATATCCATACCAAACTCATTAAGTAAAATTTTTGAAAAAGTAATTAATATGAGAATAAGAGCCTTTGTAAACAAAACAATTGGATTTGACAACAATCAGTATCGTTTTTTAGAAAATAGTGGGACCGAATCAGCTGTTAGTACTACAATTGAACAAATACAGGAAGCACTTGATGAAGGAAAATATGTAGCAGCTATCTTTGTAGATTTAACTAAAGCATTTGATGTTGTAAATCATGAAAAACTCTTAAATATTATAGAGGATATAGGAATAAGAGGTGTAGCAAAAGATTTATTAAAAGATTACTTAACAAATAGAACGCAATGTACGAGAATTAACAATACACTCAGTGGTAATCTGCCTATAAAAATTGTAGTACCACAAGGATCACTAATGGGCCCTCTATTATATTTACTATACATCATGAATATGGCTAGCTGTGGCATAATGTCAAAATATAATATTTATGCTGATGGCACAAATATTGTTGCTGAGGCAAGCACTCTTTCTGAATTAGAAACTGTACTAAATGAGGACTTGGAAAAATTTTGTAATTGTTTTCTAATATAATAATATTTATGCTGATGGCACAAATATTGTTGCTGAGGCAAGCACTCTTTCTGAATTAGAAACTGTACTAAATGAGGACTTGGAAAAATTTTCTAATGTTTTTCTTTTTATTGAAAAAGACTTTTATAAACTTATTTTCTTAAATACAAAAGAAACGAATTTACAAAAATAGATCATGCTGGCAATGCAAACCAAACCAGCATTTACAAAATATCTAAGGTCTTTTTTAAATAGAACTAAATTTATTTCAGTGCATTCTTATTTTACTTTCATACTTTAAAAATAACCTCTTTTTTTTGCAATTAGTTCCACTTTCATAAATTTAAAAAATTACCTTGTCATTCTTTATATTTAAAATTTTTAAAAGAACAAAATAAAAATTACATATTATGTAAACCATTATAATTTAACCTACTTATAGTTATTAAATAGTGAAAGTAAAGTAAAATAATAGTAAATTGGAGTGGCATATTACATTTAATTAAATCATCAAAACTAATTCTTTATATTTATAAAGTTTATATGTATATCAAGTATTTAAGTACGTCACTAAAACTTATTAAACATAATAGGGTCGTAACGAAATCCCGACTTTTAAAATCTTTTAATATTGTTATTTTTTTAGTTAAAAAATTTTTTTTCTTTTTAAAGACATTAAATTAAATATTGAAAAATATTTTATTTCCAGATTAAATTCAAAATTTTTTTTTCCAGGATACTTTATTTTTCAGATTTTTCTTGATTTAAAATTTTTTTAAAGATGTTTTTTAACCACGATTTTCTTCAGGAAAGCGGCGTCCGTCCCTCGAACTTGATGGTCCTCACAAAACACTTTTGTCGTTGCTTAAAAAACTTCACCTAAATTGGATCTAAAAACATCTATACTCTACAATTTAAAATGGCTTTAGATCGCTTCTTATTTTATAATAGCTACAAGATGAGTAATGTAATGGGGATCTCCCTGTCTCAAATAATTTCAGCGGAAGTTGCATTGAAGGGGATTAGCTGTACAACTTTTATATGGATGTGAAGAAACGAAAGTCCCACGAATAATTCTTCTTAAACAACACTTTAGTTTAATTAGGAAAGTATCTTAGCGGATCTCAACTAGTCTAAGCATCTTTCAACAGTTTCTTCTACTTACCTCTGTGTCTCAATTTTAATTTTTATAATTAACCAAATCTTAATATATAATAAATTAAGTTAATAATAATCAGGGTTTATGATTTTAAAAATAAAGATATGAAAAAACTTTTCAACATTTAAGTTTTAATACTTTTATCAATTTTATTAATTATAGTTTGTGAACAAAATGTTTTTTGTTTAGCAATTTTTCAATAAATTGTGGTAAACGTATTTACAAATATATTAGTATTTCTGTCATCGTATTAACATCGCTTGTAAATTATTATTTAATTAATTTTGTCAAACTGTATCATCTGAAATAAAAAAGAAATATATCAATTATTATTATTATTCTATTTAATGTTAATGAACTGTAAAAAAAAAATAATGGTTACATTAAATATTTTATATAAAAGAAAACAAATTGCGAATTTAACAGATATCTACTTGTACGGCTAAAAGATACACATATTTTCGATCATATTAGACTTTTCCAGGTTTATCTTGATGATAAACCAAATTTTGTTCACATAAACAGAGAAACAAATGCATACATTAAAATTGCATTTCGATAAGAAGGCTTTCCTACAGATCATTATTTAAACGCTTTAATGAAACCTTCGGTTTTTACCTTGAGCAAGTGTTATTGGATCTCAATCTTTTGGCTCCAATATCTCTTCAGAGTACAAACTATTTGCAAAGAAAAATTGACAATCATCATACATTTTTTTTCTTAAACAAAAAACAATAAAAAATTAGAAAGAAATTACTGTCTCATTCCTTCAATTCTGCATTGTGGTTGTTTCATTTTAACTAAAACTTGGTAAAATCAATACTTGAAAAATAGAACTTACATAAAATATAGAACTGTAGACAGTACATACACTGTTAATAATATGAAAAGGCAGATAAACTTCATTTCGTCTCTATAACAGCATTATATTAAATGGAGGAGGAGTTCTTATCTCAATTAAAAATAATACTTGAAATTTTGTGCTAAAATTGAATTCAATTATAAAAAGTGCTATATTTCCTCTAATAGACAAATTGAATATTACAATGATTTCAATAATTCAATTTCAATAATGCATTTATGATTTCTGAAAGGTTTAATAATAGCTTGAAAAGGTTATTTATCAATATAAATAAATTACAGAAAATATTTCCTTAACCTATTTTGAAAGTGTTAAGTTGAGGTGTCAACAACTTGTACTAGTCTGTGCCTCAGATTAAAGCAATCTATTAACTATTCACACTCCTATTTACTATTGATACTAACTCTCAATATTGATCTTTTCCACCTTCCTTTATGGTTTTCTTATTGTGTCAATGAAACTTATTATTCTTTTTTTTATTTTTTTATTAGTATAATATATATACTATTTCTAATTCATATCTTAACATAAAATTTACAGAATTTACAATTAAAAAAATTAAATTTTACATAAAAAAACAAAATTTAAAGATTTTTATTATCTAGCTACATTACCTGTTTATATAGAAAACATTTCTTATAGAAGTTTAAAATTCAATTAAAGTTAAATGAAATATCAAAGAAGAAAATTTATGAAATTCAATTTAGCTAACTATATTTTAAAATTCATTATGAATTAAATATTGTATCAACATTTTTTTAAAACTATTTATATTGTTTAAATTTCTAACTGAAGTTGAAAGATTATTGAATAATTACAAGCTTTTATGAAACAAATTATTTTGAGTATTATTTCTCCGGAAAAGTGGAAGCCTAAATAAATTTTCCGATCTTAAATTATAATTTGTTGGTTCTCCAACATAATTTATGATATTTGTTAAATAGTCTGGAAGCATGTGGTTTTTCATTTTAAAAATGAATACTAAAGTATTGTAATTAAGTCTTTGGCGTACAGACATCCATTTTAGCTTTCTCAGCATGAATCTTACATTCGTTTTTCTGCCTCGTTTTAGTATGATTCGCATTTCTCTCTTTTGTAAAAGTTGTAATTTTTCTTTTTATTTTCATTACACAAAAATAGTAAAGACGCACAGTAATCGAAATGAGGAAGAATCATTGTATTGTATATTGTTATTACGCTTTTTAAAGTAAGTTTATTTCGGATTCTACCTAACTGTCCAACTTTCTGGGATATCTTATTGCATATATACTCTGCATGACTATCTACCGTTAAATTATCTTCAATTTTTACTCTTAAATACTTAATTAGCCTTATTCTTCCTATTGTATTATTGTCTATTCGAATATCAACATTGCTCTCAGTTCTATTATTCATCACCATGCATTTTGTTTTCTCCAAATTTTATTTTAGTTTATTCATACACAGCCAATTAAAGAGATTTTGTAGATCTTCATTGAATTTTCTGCAACATTCTTTCACATTTCGACTGACTATGTATATTAGCGCATTATCAGCAAAAAGTATAATTTTAAAAAACTTGATACATGATTTTATTTCATTTATACAAATTAAAAAACTTATTACTCTCAATATTGTACCTTGGAACGCCATTTTTAATCAATTCACTACTAGAAAATTTACCATCTACACATGTTTTTTGTGTTCTAGAATTTAAAAAGCTTTTAAACCAATTGTGCTCAATATCGTCAATACCATATTTTTTGAATTTTTTAATAAAATATCTTGGTCTACTGTCTCAAAAGCTCTTTTAAAGTCTAAGAAAGCTGCAATATTTATTAAGTTATTTTCATTTGCTACTTTCCATTCATAAAACACAAAGTTCTGGATTTCACTTCCTATTAATTAATGGATATTGCATAATAATATAGTAGTTATCAGTATAGCAAAAAAAAATCAAGAAATGTGTTTATTACTTCACTCTGTTCGTCTGCCCGTCTGGGTATTTACAAAATTTTTACATTGTTTAAAACAAAGCAATGAAATTTTAAGTACGGATAAGTATCGCAAAAATGAATTTTGACAACTTTTTTCTATAGCCCTACCCTTCGTGAAGCTACAACTTCAAAATTACAAAATTTTTATAACATCAGTTGTATAAGTTATATTATCATATTAAAGAAAACATATTATAATATATAGTAATCACGTAGAGCAAAATTTGTTAGTGAATTCTTTTCCAAAATAATTTTCTTTTTTACTCAAACTCAAATAATTTATTCTCATAACAATTATCTTTACTTAAAAATTGATAAGAATAATTTTTTAAACTCATAAATGAAAAAAAAATTCCTCTTAATTTTCTGTTTTGAGTATTTTTTAACGTACCTATAAAACTACATATTATACGAAACGTATATGCATACGTACATAAGTACGTACTTAGCAACAAAATATTATACATTAATATTCATACAAATAGAGGAAACCCACCTTTGTTTATCACATTTACATGCAATAAGAAGTGGATTGAAATTCAAAAAAATGTATTTTCTTATAACGATGGAAGTAAACAGCCAACAGAGGATCAACCAGATTTGGTAAATACTCACAGAGAAACTGAAGTAAATGAAAAATGAAATATTTAAAAAGAAAATATTTGAAGTTCTGGCACATATGGACGTCATTAAATTTGAAAAAAGAGGACTTCCACATTGCCATATGCTTATTTAGTTCGATTCAGAAAATATTCTAAGGACTATAGAAGACTTGGATAAAATTGTAACTACAGAAATACCAGAGCCATCAGATCTAGGAAACGAAAAATTACAAAATTTATTATTCATGGAGGAGATTTCAATAGAAACGCTGTTTGTATAAGAAAAGTCAATAGAGACACAAAATGTTCAAAAAAGTTTCCGAAAAACTTATAAATGAAGCACGGATAAATGATATAATGTATATCCGGAATACAGAAGACAAAATGAAAATTGCAATGGAGATTTTATAACCATTAAGAAATATGTCGGAGATGATGAAATCGCACTGGACAATCAGTGTGTTGTACCATACAATAAATATTTGTGCAAAAAATATAGCGCTCACATAAACGTTGAAATATGTTCTTCAATAAAGTCGATGAAATACGAGGTCATATCTACATAAGGAACACGACAGATTAGACGGAATCGCTTATTAAAATGACGAGGAAAGCAGTATATTGATGCGAGAACAGTTACACCGCAAGAATCTCTTTGGAGACTTTTTATCAGTATTATAGATAACAGTATAGATAACAATATTATAGATATTGAACCAGTGGTACAGCGATTAAATATTCATCAAAAGAATCGGTAAAGGATTTGAATCCAGAACTAAAAAACAAGAAAATCGAGATCCTCTTAAATGGTCCTTAGTTGAAGGGTTGAGTATAATTGGTTGTATGATGATTTGTGAGATATTGTTTACATCAATTTTACGCAGGAATGTCAATATTTTTCAGTGAAAGAAAGAAATCAGACTGTTATGAAGTGGATTAAACGTAAAAATAAATAAAAAATGCTAAACATTGGTAGGAAATTGATTACCCATATAACGCTTCAATTGCTAATAAGGAAATATTTTATTTGCCTTTACCATTAACACAAATCGCAGGAGCGACTTCTTTTATTAATATAAGGACGATTAACGAAATTGAATATCCCACATTTAAAGATTCGGCCAATACATTAGGATTAATTGAAAATGATGAAGTGTGGGAAAAAACACTTGAAGATACAGTACTTTATGGAATACCAACACAACTTAGAGAATGTTTCAGTTTGATTATTTTGTATTCTAAAACATTGAATCTTAGAAATTTGTGCAACAAATTTTTCACTCAGCTTACGGAAGACTTATCAAGAAATTTAAGCCTGCTATTGTCAATGAACTTCAATATCATGGCTAAAGGGTTGAAATTGATTGAAGACATAGTTCGTCATCATGACCAGAGCATGACATTAGAAGCAATCGGTTTACTGACAGTAGTAAAGAAAATGTAACTATTCGAAATTGAATCGACAGTATAACAACAAATTCAGAATCTTTGATTATTTCGGAAAAAATATCTACAGCCGAAGAAGCGATCCAATACACAACAGAACGAAACAGAAATATTGTATTATTCAATGCACATTCGGAAATAATTTTCAGAGAAATCAATCAAAGTTTCAGCAATTTATTTTATTGAAGGACTTGGAGGAACTAGTAAAACATTTCTTTACAACTCTATATTAGCCAAAGTTAGAGCAAATAATGATTTCGAATTAGCAGTAACTTCATCACGAATTGCATAAAATGCATTATATAAAGGAAGAACGCCACACTCAAGATTTTCAATACCATTGGAGCTCAATGAAACATCATTTTGCAATCTATCAAAACAATCCGATAAAGGCAAGCTTATTAAATTGGCATTAGTTATAATATGGCATGAAGCGCCACTTATGAACAAAAGGGACATTTGAAGCTGTTGAGAGAACTCTCACAGATGTCATGGATAAGCCAGAAGCGATATTCGGTGGAAAAATTATTAGTTTTAGGGGAGATTTTCGGCAAATATTACCTGTAATCAAAAAGAGATTACAATATCATTTAATAAACAGCTCCATAAGTAAATCGAGACTTTGGCGATCTTTTCAAATTAGAAGTTTCACAATAAATCAAAGAGTTAGGAGTGACCCCATAAATTAAAGGTTTGCCAAATTATCTGATTATCTGACTCATGGCGCAGTGGTTAAGTCGCCCACCTTTCAATCGAAGGGTCTTGGGTTCAAACCCCGATCAGGTCATAAATAAAAAATATGTAATACTTTTATATCGTAATAATATATATCGTATAATTAATATTAGTAATAATAACAATAATAATATTAATAATAATAATAATAATTATAATAATAATAATAATAGTAATAAAACAATAATTATAATAATAATAATAGTAATAACAATAGCTGCTACAGTAGAGCCATCTTTGGTTATATTATGCAAGTAAGGAGTTATATACTGCTGCACGTTGTAATCCATTGATGGCGCTGACTCTGTGGTAAAATAATAATAATATTAATAAGAATATTAATACCAATAATAATAGCCACTACAGTGACATTGGGGGTTGCCTTCAATAATTACCTCATGTAGTAATATATATACTACTACTACATGTTGTAACTGTTGTGACGGCTTTAGTCACTGTTAGCAAAATAATAATAATAGGCGGATTCATTGTTTCCTTACAGTCCCACTTTCAATTCAATGTTTCCGTATCCATTTTTCCTATTCTTTCCTATCCCTACTCCCTAGCCAATATACTGCTTTCGCAGGTAAGTGTTTCATCCCACTATATTGGCTAAAGGAGGAGGTGGGTTTAGTCAGTAAGAATCCGACACTACCAAGGGGGTAATTCTTGGTGTCTTTGGAAGATTCCCACCTCCTTTAGAAAAAAAAAAAACTTGCTTGGCATTGGAGAAGCAAAATTAAATACTCCAGAAGATTTGATCGAATTGTCACCTGATTTATGCAATGATATAGGAAATTTCGACAACTTCATCAACACCACATACACCAATTCATCTGACTGGACAATATTAACAACCATCAACGAGACCGTAAATCAAAGAAAAAATTTAGCAGAAGCTTGCAGGCACCAAAAGGATTTACAAAGTTTTGATGCAATTTCAGAAACTGAAAACCAACATTTGTACAACATGTCTCTTTTAAATTAATTCAATCGCAGTAGAATACCTACTCCTTGCTTAGAACTAAAGAAAGGAGTACCAGTAATGCTTCTACGGAACATTTGCTGCTCAAAAGGACTCCGCAATGGAACTCAGTTGAAAATTACTGCGCTGAGAAATAATATAATGACGGCTAAAATTTTACATGGATCACATAAAGGTAATACAGTTTTGACTCCACGAATTCCGCTGACATTGTCGGGCGGATTACCATTTGAAGTGAGAAGAAGACAGTTCTGATTTATAATTTACTGATTTTAAATTTTCTGATTTATAAGAGCACTGATTTCGTCGGAAATTAGAACTATTGATTGTATTACCACTTTTAAAAACTGGGGTCACAATAGCACTTTTAATTAGTTTGGAAAGCTAAAATTTTAAAAAGAAATATTTATAAAGTTAACTAGAATTGGAGCTATCTTATATGAAAATTTTTAATAAATGTTGAAGAAATAATATCGTAGCCGGTCGCGGCTACCGGTTTTAAAGAATTAATAGCTAACTTGACTTTTGCTAAATTTGTTGGAGATATATTAAAATTGTAACTAAATGAATGTGAAAAATTAATTAAATATTGGTCAGATTAAATAAATAAGGGTCAGATGGGAAGTTAAGTTCATTTGTGATATTGACAAAGAAATTGTTCATGCGTTCCGCGATATTAGTTTTGGTAGTATAAGTTTGATTTCCATACTTAAACAACTTAATGTTAGAATTTTGCTTTGGAGAAGCTTTGTTAAACATAATTTTCTTGTTGAAGTTCCAAAAATTTTTGACTGTTACTGTTATTTCTTGTAACTTCAGCACAATAATATTTCCTTTTTGCTTGAGTAATTAAATGCATAACCTGCTTTTTAATATCAGTATAGTTTTTCGACGTGGGGGTCGTTATAATATTTTTTTTTATATTTATGGTATGAGTCCCTTAATTTTGATTTTTTCAGGTATTTCATTTTTATCCACTCATGTTTTTTTTTTTATTTTTTTTTTATTAGTGTTTTGTGTTTCTTATAATTAAATCTTGGAAATCAGTAACAATATCGTTAAAATTATTTTAAGAATTCAGTTTAGTCCATATTTCATCCTTTCCTATATTATCATAGATTAAGATTGTTCGGAATTGCGCCTGATTTTCCATACAAGGCTGAAGATTCATACTTAAAGGGAAGTATTGACGGTCTCTTATCAGGTATCTAAAATATGGAAATAATACGCATTTTGCAGAATATCTGTAATAAAATGATCAATTATTGTACTTGTCGTTTTTGCTATTGTTGCAGCAAATTCCAACGATACTATATTACAGATAATAAATCCATTACTAAGCAATGTGTTACTATAATGTCTTACATCACTATTATTTTCATTTAAAAGATGAATATTAAAATCACCTAGTATTAGTGAGTTTTTATACTTAACAGTGTATTCGTCTAGTTTACTAACAAATTCTTCTATTTGGGTTTCATGAGATCTGTAGATAAAGATTATATTTATATTTTGGTTCACCCCTGTAAAATGATTCACATTGATATATTAATACATATCAATCGAATTATTATATGTTTCTACCATAAGAGAGAAAGAGTAAAATAGTGTAATTTGTTTTATAAATAAATAGTTTTTTACTAAACGCAATTAATAAAAATGTATATTTTATAATATTCATATGTTGTAAGAACAGGTGACGTTAGTGTTGATAATTTCAATACATGAAAAGTGATTGTTTTATAAATAAACTAGCAGAGTTCCCGGCGTTGCCCGGAGTATTTGATCGGCTTTATGAAATAAAAATTATTAACTTTTGCTTTTGAGTTAATATAATTAATTAATATAGTTGACGTATATTTATAATATTTTCAGATACTGGTAGTTAATATTCTATTTTTTAATACATTTAGTTAAATTGAATAAACAGAGCGAAGATTTAGAGATAATTTGTCTACAAAAAATCTTTAAAGGAATCAATAATCTATTGAGTACGCAATTACGGCGAAATGAGTTTTCACAATATATTCGTTAATATTTTTGTTTTTGTGAATTATCCTTTTAAGCACATTTTTAAAAATTTGCTATTAGTTTCGCTCTGTCAATCCTTCTGTTTACAAAACTTATATACTGTTTAATAAAGAGCAATGAAATATTAACTATGCATAGGTCTCTTAATTTCAGGTTCTGTTTCTGTTCTCGTACATTTCAGGTTCTGTTTAACATATTTTCAATATAAAAAATACATCATTGTTTTTTACCTTTATAAATCAACTAGAATTTTTTTTTCGTTTAGTTTTTCAAATTATGCCATACTGAGTTGATTTTGATCCATTAACCCGTTGCGGCACCAGGGGTCAGTGAAGTTTTGTAATTTACTTAGTTGTCGCACTTAAACTGTTTGGCCAATTGAGTTAAAAATTTATCAAAGTATATCTCTTTACCACAGGAGCTCACTGAGTTGATTTGGTTACGATCCATTAACCCGTTTCGGCACCAGGACTCAATGAAGTTTTTCAATTTCTTTGTTGTCGCGCTTAAACGGTTTTGCCAATTGATTTGAAAATTTACAAAAGTGTAGCTCTTTACCATAGGAACTCACTGAGGAGATTTGGTTACGATCCATTAACCCGTCAGGCTTCAGGCCATGAAGTGTCTCAATTTTGTTGTTGTGCTTAAACGATTTAACCAATTGAAAATTTGCACAAGTATTGCACTTTGGCACACAAACTCATTCAATAAATTTTGTTGTGATACATTAACACATTTCGACACGATAGACTGTCAAAAACAAATTTTTGTTTCTAATTTCTGTCTAATTTGGCAGGATGAATTTACGATTCTAAATAGAGCCTGTGACAAAATGTTTGTTAACGTTTGTTAACCCATTTCCGCACGAGCACTTATTAATAATATTTTGCATAATTTTGTGTATTGTTATTATTATTAAAAAGATATTTACAATACTCTTTACATTTATCTATACTGTTTCTAATATTCCATAAACACCTTTCAATGCAAATTTCTAATATAGAACAGTAATTAAAGTAACCTTATTCAGTATCTTAAGAATACTGTGTTTAAGTCTTAACAACATAACATTTTCGGCCGTTGTTAAAATACAGAAACAATCTCCTACATTAGACAATCATCATGTCATCATTCAGAAATGCTTTACTTAAATGTGCTCTTTAGATGTAGTCCACCTATATAAGATGCATGTGTATAACATATTTCCCATAAAATATCATTGAAATATGTACATATAGTATGTGTAATATCCGTATATTTAGAAATACTATAAACTTAATCAATTAAATTAGAAAACATATTCACATTTCTGTACAGCATCATGTATTTTTTATATTGAAAATATGTTAAACAGAACCTGAGATTTGCATTTAAAAAGAAGTTTTTTCAAAATTTGAAGAGTTGTCGGTGCTGTAGGATTTCCAACGGTGAGGGTACATAAAAAAGTTATTCTACAACATTACTCTTTTAAGAGACCTATGCATAGTTAATATTTCATTGCTCTTTATTAAACAGTATATAAGTTTTGTAAACAGAAGGATTGACAGAGCGAAACTAATAGCAAATTTTTCAAAATGTGCTTAAAAGGATAATTCACAAAAACAAAAATATTAACAAATATATTGTGAAAACTCATTTCGCCGTAATTGTGTACTCAATAGATTATTGATTCCTTTAAAGATTTTTTGTAGACAAATTATCTCTAAATCTTCGCTGTTTATTCAATTTAACAAAATGTAATAAAAAATAAAATATTAACTACCAGTACCTGAAAATATTATAAATATACGTCAACTATATTAATTAAATTATATTAACTCAAAAGCAAAAGTTAATAATTTTTATTTCATAAAGCCGATCAAATACTCCGGGCAACGCCGGGTACTCTGCTAGTTGTTAATAAAAGCAATATATTATGTTATTGGAATATTGATTGTTAAAAGATAAAATATTGTTTGTTAATAAATTTAGAGAATACATGAAGTAAATTTTGTTAATGAAATACAGCTTGTTAAAAAAGTAGTTAAGTTTAAATAAAATGTTAAAAAAATTGTACATCTGGAAACAAAATAGAAGTGTGAATCTATGAAGTTTTATATGGATGTGAAGAAACGAAAGTCCCACGAATTATTCTTCTTGAAGAATTTTTTTGATTTGTCTAATGGAGAAATAACACACATATAGTACTTTAGTTTAATTAGGAAAATGCAGATCCGGCAGTATCTTAACGGATCTCAACTGGTCTAAGCGTGTCTCAATTTTAATTTATATAATAACACAAATCTTAATATATAATAAATTAGGTTAATAAAAATTAGTGTTTATGATTTTAAAAATAAAGATGTGAAAACACTTTTCAACATTTAAGATTTAATACTTTTATCAATTTTATTAATTATTGTTTATGAACAAAATGTTTTTTGTTTTGCAATTTTTCAATAAATTGTGGTAAACGTATTTACAAATATATTAGTATTTCTGTCATCGTATTAACATCGCTTGTAAATTATTATTTAATTAATTTTGTCAAACTGTATCATCTGAAATAAAAAAGAAATATATCAATTATTATTATTATTCTATTTAATGTTAATGAACTGTAAAAAAAAAATAAAGGTTACATTAAATATTTTATATAAAAGAAAATAAATTGCGAATTTAACAGATATCTACTTGTACGGCTAAGAGATACAAATATTTTCGATCATATTAGACTTTTCCAGGTTTATCTTGATGATAAACCAAATTTTGTTCACATAAACAGAGAAACAAATGCATACATTAAAATTGCATTTCGATAAGACGGATTTCCTACAGATCATTATTTAAACGCTTTAATGAAACCTTTGGTTTCTACCTTGAGCAAATGTTATTGGATCTCAATCTTTTGGTTCCAATATCTCTTCAGAGTACAAACTATTTGCAATAAAAAATTGACAATCATCATACATTTTTTTCTTAAAGAAAAAACAATAAAAAATTACAAAGAAATTATTGTCTCATTCCTTCAATTCTGCATTATGGTTGTTTCATTTTAACTAAAACTTGGTAAAATCACTCTAGTAAAGAAAAATAGAACTTACATAAAATATAGAACTGCAAACAGTACATACACTGTTAATAATATGAAAAGGCAGATAAATTCATTTCGTCTCTATAACAGCATTATATTAAATGGAGGAGGAGTTCTTATCGCAATTA
Organism: Poecilobothrus nobilitatus; assembly: GCA_947095535.1. NCBI lineage: Eukaryota > Metazoa > Arthropoda > Insecta > Diptera > Dolichopodidae > Poecilobothrus > Poecilobothrus nobilitatus. The sequence goes on from OX352772.1 coordinate 197,783,410, forward strand.
AAAATAATACTTGAAATTTTGTGCTAAAATTGAATTCAATTATAAAAAGTGCTATATTTCCTCTAATAGACAAATTGAATATTACAGTCATTTCAATAATTCAATTTCAATAATGCATTTCAATAATGCATTTATGATTTCTGAAAGGTTTAATAATAGCTTGAAAAGGTTATTTATCAATATAAATAGATTACAGAAAATATTTCCTTAACCTATTTTGAAAGTGTTAAGTTGAAATGTCAACAACTAGTATTAATCTGTGCCTCAGATTAAAGCAATCTATTAACTATTCATACTCCTATTTACTATTAATACTAACTCTCAATATTGATCTTTTCCACCTTCCTTTATGGTTTTCTTATTGTGTCAATGAAACTTATTATTCTTTTTTTTATTTTTTTATTAGTATAATATATATACTATTTCTAATTCATATCTTAACATAAAATTTACAGAATTTGCAATTAAAAAAATTAAATTTTACATAAAAAAACAAAATTTAAAGATTTTTATTATCTAGCTACATTACCTGTTTATATAGAAAAAATTTCTTATAGAAGTTTAAAATTCAATTAAAGTTAAATGAAATATCAAAGAAGAAAATTTATGAAATTCAATTTAGCTAACTATATTTTAAAATTCATTATGAATTAAATATTGTATCAACATTTTTTTTAAAACTATTTATATTGTTTAAATTTCTAACTGAAGTTGAAAGATTATTGAATAATTACAAGCTTTTATGAAACAAATTATTTTGAGTATTATTTCTCGGGAAAAGTGCAAGCCTAAATAAATTTTCCGATCTTAAATTATAATTTGTTGGTTCTCCAACATAATTTATGATATTTGTTAAATAATCTGGAAGCATGTTGTTTTTCATTTTAAAAATGAATACTAAAGTATTGTAATTAAGTCTTTGGCGTACAGACATCCATTTTAGCTTTCTCAGCATAAATCTTACATTCGTTTTTCTGCCGCGTTTTAGTATGATTCGCATTTCTCTATTTTGTAAAAGTTGTAATTTTTCTTTTTATTTTCATTACACAAAAATAGTAAAGACGCACAGTAATCGAAATGAGGAAGAATCATTGTATTGTATATTGTTATTACGCTTTTTAAAGTAAGTTTATTTCGGATTCTACCTAACTGTCCAACTTTCTGGGATATCGTATTGCATATATACTCTGCATGACTATCTACCGTTAAATTATCTTCAATTTTTACTCTTAAATACTTAATTAGTCTTATTCTTCCTATTGTATTATTGTCTATTCGAATATCAACATTGCTCTCAGTTCTATTATTCATCACCATGCATTTTGTTTTCTCCAAATTTTATTTTAGTTTATTCATACACAGCCAATTAAAGAGATTTTGTAGATCTTCATTGAGTTTTCTGCAACATTCTTTCACATTTCGACTGACTATGTATATTAGCGCATTATCAGCAAAAAGTATAATTTTAAAAAACTTGATACATGATTTTATTTCATTTATACAAATTAAAAAACTTATTACTCTCAATATTGTACCTTGGAACGCCATTTTTAATCAATTCACTACTAGAAAATTTACCATCTACACATGTTTTTTGTGTTCTAGAATTTAAAAAGCACAAAACACAAAAATTTAAAATTTTTGTGTTCATTCATATTCATACAAACAGAGGAAACCCACCTTTGTTTATCACATTTACATACAATAAGAAGTAGAATGAAATTCAAAAAAAGTAAATTTTCTTATTCACATTTTCTTATTCTACATAATATTCACAGAGAAACTGAAGCAAATGAAAAATGAAATATTTAAAAAGAAAATGTTTGAAAAAGTTCTGGCACATATGGACGTCATTAAATTTGAAAAAAGAGGACTTCCACATAGCCATATGCTTATTTAGTTCGAAACAGAAGATATTCTAAGGACTATAGAACACTTCGATAAAATTGTAACTGCAGAAATACCAGAGCCATCAGATCTAGGAAACGAAAAATTACAAAATTTATGATTCATGGAGGAGATTTCAATAGAAACGCTGTTTGTATAAGAAAAGTCAATAGAGACACAAAATGTTCAAAAAAGTTTCCGAAAAACTTATAAATGAAGCACGGATAAATTATATTTACATTATATTTACCGGAATACAGAAGAAGATAAAATGAAAATTCCAATGGAGATCTTATAACCATTAAGAAATATGTCCGAGATGATGAAATCGCACTGGACAATCAGTGTGTTGTACCATACAATAAATATTTGTGCAAAAAATATAGCGCTCACATAAACGTTGAAATATGTTCTTCAATAAAGTCGATGAAATACGAGGTCATATATCTACATAAGGGTCACAACAGATTAGTGGGAATCGCTGATTAAAGTGACGAGGAAAGCAGTATATTGATGCGAGAACAGTTACACCGCAAAAATCTTTTTGGGAGACTTTTTATCAACAGTATTATAGATATTGAACCAGCGGTACAGCGATTAGATCTCATCTGACTCATGGCGCAGTGATTAAGTCGCCAAACTTTCAATCGAAGGGTCTTCGATTCAAACCCCGGTCAGGTCATAAATAAAAAATATGTAGTACTTTTATATCGTATAATTAATAGTAGTAATAATAACAATAATAATATTAATAATAATAACAGTAATAGTAATAATAACAATAATTATAATAATTATAGTAATAATAATAGTAATAATCGTAGCTGCTACAGTGGGGCTATCTTTGGTTATATCATGCAAGTAAGGTGTTATATACTGCTGAACGTTGTAATCCACGGATGGCGCTGATTCTGTAGTAAAATAATAACAATAATAATAATAGAAATAATAATAACAATAATTATACTAATAATAATAATACTTGCTACAGTGTGGCTATCTTTGGTTATATCATGCAAGTAAGGTGTTATATACTGCAGCACGTTGTAATCCACGGATGGCGCTGATTCTGTAGTAAAATAATAACAATAATAATTAATAACAATAATACTAATAATAATAGAAATAATAATAATAATAATAATAATAGTAATAATATATATAATAGCTACTACAGTGGAGACATCTTTGGTTATATCATGCAAGTAAGGTGTTATATACCGCTGCACGTTGTAATCCACTTATGGCACTAACTCTGTAGTAAAATAATAATAATATTAATAAAAATACTAATACCAATAATAGTAACAGCTACAGTGACAGTGGGGGTTGCCTTCAATAATTCATTTACTATATACTACTACTACATGTTGTAACAGTTGTGACGGCTTTAGTCACTGTTAGTAAAATAATAATAGGCTGATTCATTGTTTCCTTACAGTCCCACTCCCAATTCAATGTTTCCGTATCCATTTCCTATCCTTTCCTATCTCTACTCTCTAGCAAATATACTGCGTTCGCAGGTAAGGGTTTCATCCCATTACATTGGCTAAAAGGGGGAGGTGGGTTTAGTCAGTAAGAATCTGACACTACCAAGAGGGAAATTCTTGGTGTCTTTGGAAGATTTCCACCTCCCTTAGGAAAAAATACAAAATAAAAAAAAAAATTTAAAGAACCAGTAAATGATTTGAACACAGAACTGGAAAACAAGAAAATCGAGATGTGAGATATTGTTTACATCAATTTTGCGTAGGAATGTCAATATTTTTCAGTGAAAGAAAGAAATCAGACTGTTATAAAGTATATTAAACGTAAAAATAAACAAACAATGCCACACATTGGAAGGATATATAGCGGTTCAATTGCTGATGGAGAAATATTTTATTTGCCTTTACCATTAACACAAATACCAGGAGCGACTTCTTTTGTTAATATAAGGACGAGTAACGAAATTGAATATCCCACATTTAAGGATTCGGCCAATACATTGGGATTAATTGAAAATGATGAAGTGTGGGAAAAAACACTTGAAGATACAGTACTTTATGGAGTACCAACACAACTTAGAGAATGTTTCAGTTTGATTATTTTGTATTCTAAAACATTGAATCTTAGAACTTTGTGCAACAAATTTTTCACTCAGCTTACGGAAGACTTATCAAGAAATTTAGGCCTGCCATTGTCAATGAACTTCAATATCATGGCAAAAGGGGTTGAAATTGATTGAAGACATAGTTCGTCATCATGACCAGAGCATGACATTATAAGCAATCAGTTTACTGACAGTAGTAAAGAAAATGTAACTATTCGAAATTGAATCGACACTATAACAACAAATTCAGAATCTTTGATTATTTCGGAAGAAATATCTACAGCCGAAGAAGTAATTCAATACGCAACAGAACGAAACAGAAATATTGCATTATTCAATGCACATCCGGAAATAATTTTCAGAGAAATAAATTTAGAGAAATCAATCAGAGTTTCAGCAATTTATTTTATTGATGGACTTGGAGGAACTAGTAAAACATTTCTTTACAACTCTATATTAGCCAAAGTTAGAGCAAGTAATGGTTTCGAATTAGCAGTAACTTTATCAGGAATTGTATGAAATGTATTATATAAAGGAAGAACGCCACACTAAAGATGTTCAATACCATTGGAGCTCAATGAAACATTAGTTTGTAATATATCAAAACAATCCGGTAAAGGCAAGCTTATGCAATGACCTGATTTATGCAATGATATAGGAAATTTCAACAACTTCATCAACACCACATTCATCAATTCATGTGACTGGACAATATTAACAACCATCAACGAGACCGTAAATCAAAGAAAAAATTTAGCAGAAGCTTACAAGCACCAAAAGGATTTACAAAGTTTTGATGCAATTTCAGAAACTGAAAACCAACATTTGTACAACATGTCTCTTTTAAATTCATTCAATCGCAGTAGAATACCTACCCCTTGCTTAGAACTAAAGAAAGGAGTACCAGTAATGCTTCTACGGAACATTTGCTCCTCAAAAGGACTCTGCAATCGAACTCAGTTGAAAATTACTGCGCTGAGAAATAATATAATGAAGGCTAAAATTTTACATGGATCACATAAAGGTAATACAGTTTTGACTCCAGGAATTCCGCTAACATTGTTAGGCGGATTACCATTTGAAGTCAGAAGAAGACAGTTCTCAATAAGAGCACTGATTTCGTCGGAAATTAGAAGTATTGGTTGTATTACCACTTTTAAAAACTGGGGTCACAATAGCAGTTTTTAATTAGTTTGGAAAGCTAAAATTTTCAAAAGAAATATTTATAAAGTTAACTAGAATTGGAGCTATCTTATATGAAAATTTTTAATAAATTTTGAAGAAATAATATCGTAGCCGGTCACGGCTGCCGGTTTTAAAGAAGTAATAGCTAACTTGACTTTTGCTAAATTTGTTGGAGATATATTAAAATTGTAACTAAATGAATGTGAAAAATTAGTTAAATATTGGTAGTCATAAGGGTCAGATGGGAAGTTAAGTTCATTTGTGATATTGACAAAGAAATTGTTCATGCATTCCGCGATATTAGTTTTGGTAGTATAAGTTTGATTTCCATACTTAAACAACTTAATGTTAGAATTTTGATTTGGAGAAGCTTTGTTAAAAATAATTTTCTTGTCGAAGTTCCAAAGTTTTTGACTGTTACTGTGATTTCTTGTAACTTCAGCACAATAATATTTCCTTTTTGCTTGAGTAATTAAATGCATAACCTCCTTTTTAATATCAGTATAGTTTTTCGACGTATATATATTTTTTTTATATTTATGGTATGAGTCCCTAGTTTTGATTTTTTCAGGTATTTCATTTGTTATCCACTCATGTTTTTTTTTTATTTTTTTATTAGTCTTTTTCTTGTGTTTCTTATAATTAAATCTTGGAAATCAGTAACAATATTGTTAAAATTATTATAAGAATTCAGTTTAGTCCATATTTCATCCTTTCCTATATTATCATAGATTAAGATCGTTAGGAATTGCGCCCTATTTTCCATACAAGGCTGAAGATTAATACTTAAAAGGAAGTATTGACGGTCTCTTATCAGGTATCTAAAATATGGAAATAATACTCATTTTGCAGAATATCTGTAATAAAATGATCAATTATTGTACTTGTCGTTTTTGCTATTCTTGTAGCAAATTCTAAGCAATGTGTTACTATAATGTCTTACATCACTATTATTTTCATTTAAAAGATGAATATTAAAATCACCTAGTATTAGTGAGTTTTTATACTTAGTAGTGTATTCGTCTAGTTTACTAACAAATTCTTCTATTTGGGTTTCATGAGATCTGTAGATAAAGATTATATTTATATTTTGCTTTAGTAATTTAACTACTAAAAAGTTCGATTTATTAAATTCCTCTTCAAAATTTTGTGTAGTGCTAATTCCGTCTTTTATAAAAATTGCTAGCCACCGTAAGAATATTGCCTGTTTGAAAAATATGCTGTATAACGATGAAGGTTAAAAAAAATATACTCACTCTTTTTTAACCTTATTTCAGTTAGAACAACACAGTGTATATTGCATTTATAAGAACTTATATGTAATTCTTGTCAAGTTTGTTTCTCAAACTTTGAATATTGAAGTATAATATATTAAAATTATTTTAATTATTAATAATTTAATACCACTATTATTTTAATTATTTAATACCACAGTTACGGTGGTTCACCCCTGTAAAATGATTCACATTGATATATTAATACATATCAATCGAATTATTATCTGTTTCTACCATAAGAGAGAAAGAGTGAAATAGTGTAATTTGTTTTATAAATAAATAGTTTTTTACTAAACGCAATTATAAAAATGTATATTTTATAATACTCATATGTTGCAAGAACACGTGACGTTAGTGTTGATAATTTCAAGTCATGAAAAGTGATTTATAAATAATGTTTTATAATGTTTTATAAATAAATTTTAAATATTTTAGAAAAAAGAGTTGCAAAAACTTTATTAAATAAATGTTGAATTTTAAAACAAATATTAAAAAATAAAAATTTAGTAAAGATGTAAATTTGTAAAGAAAAGGAATGTTCACATTGTTATTGTTAATAAAAGCAATATATTTTGTTATTGAAATATTGATTGTTAAAAGATAAAATATTGTTTGTTAATAAATTTAGAGAATACATGAAATAAATTTTGTTAATGAAATACAGCTTGTTAAAAAAGTAGTTAAGTTTAAATAAAATGTTAAAAAAATTGTACATCTGGAAACAAAATAGAAGTGTGAATCTATGAAGTTTTATATGGATGTGAAGAAACGAAAGTCCCACGAATTATTCTTCTTGAAGAATTTTTTTGATTTGTCTAATGGAGAAATAACACACATATAGTACTTTAGTTTAATTAGGAAAATGCAGATCCGGCAGTATCTTAACGGATCTCAACTGGTCTAAGCGTGTCTCAATTTTAATTTATATAATAACACAAATCTTAATATATAATAAATTAGGTTAATAAAAATTAGTGTTTATGATTTTAAAAATAAAGATGTGAAAACACTTTTCAACATTTAAGATTTAATACTTTTATCAATTTTATTAATTATTGTTTATGAACAAAATGTTTTTTGTTTTGCAATTTTTCAATAAATTGTGGTAAACGTATTTACAAATATATTAGTATTTCTGTCATCGTATTAACATCGCTTGTAAATTATTATTTAATTAATTTTGTCAAACTGTATCATCTGAAATAAAAAAGAAATATATCAATTATTATTATTATTCTATTTAATGTTAATGAACTGTAAAAAAAAAATAAAGGTTACATTAAATATTTTATATAAAAGAAAATAAATTGCGAATTTAACAGATATCTACTTGTACGGCTAAGAGATACAAATATTTTCGATCATATTAGACTTTTCCAGGTTTATCTTGATGATAAACCAAATTTTGTTCACATAAACAGAGAAACAAATGCATACATTAAAATTGCATTTCGATAAGACGGATTTCCTACAGATCATTATTTAAACGCTTTAATGAAACCTTTGGTTTCTACCTTGAGCAAATGTTATTGGATCTCAATCTTTTGGTTCCAATATCTCTTCAGAGTACAAACTATTTGCAATAAAAAATTGACAATCATCATACATTTTTTTCTTAAAGAAAAAACAATAAAAAATTACAAAGAAATTATTGTCTCATTCCTTCAATTCTGCATTATGGTTGTTTCATTTTAACTAAAACTTGGTAAAATCAATCTAGTAAAGAAAAATAGAACTTACATAAAATATAGAACTGCAAACAGTACATACACTGTTAATAATATGAAAAGGCAGATAAATTCATTTCGTCTCTATAACAGCATTATATTAAATGGAGGAGGAGTTCTTATCGCAATTAAAAATAATACTTGAAATTTTGTGCTAAAATTGAATTCAATTATAAAAAGTGCTATATTTCCTCTAATAGACAAATTGAATATTACAGTCATTTCAATAATTCAATTTCAATAATGCATTTCAATAATGCATTTATGATTTCTGAAAGGTTTAATAATAGCTTGAAAAGGTTATTTATCAATATAAATAGATTACAGAAAATATTTCCTTAACCTATTTTGAAAGTGTTAAGTTGAAATGTCAACAACTAGTATTAATCTGTGCCTCAGATTAAAGCAATCTATTAACTATTCATACTCCTATTTACTATTAATACTAACTCTCAATATTGATCTTTTCCACCTTCCTTTATGGTTTTCTTATTGTGTCAATGAAACTTATTATTCTTTTTTTTATTTTTTTATTAGTATAATATATATACTATTTCTAATTCATATCTTAACATAAAATTTACAGAATTTGCAATTAAAAAAATTAAATTTTACATAAAAAAACAAAATTTAAAGATTTTTATTATCTAGCTACATTACCTGTTTATATAGAAAAAATTTCTTATAGAAGTTTAAAATTCAATTAAAGTTAAATGAAATATCAAAGAAGAAAATTTATGAAATTCAATTTAGCTAACTATATTTTAAAATTCATTATGAATTAAATATTGTATCAACATTTTTTTTAAAACTATTTATATTGTTTAAATTTCTAACTGAAGTTGAAAGATTATTGAATAATTACAAGCTTTTATGAAACAAATTATTTTGAGTATTATTTCTCGGGAAAAGTGCAAGCCTAAATAAATTTTCCGATCTTAAATTATAATTTGTTGGTTCTCCAACATAATTTATGATATTTGTTAAATAATCTGGAAGCATGTTGTTTTTCATTTTAAAAATGAATACTAAAGTATTGTAATTAAGTCTTTGGCGTACAGACATCCATTTTAGCTTTCTCAGCATAAATCTTACATTCGTTTTTCTGCCGCGTTTTAGTATGATTCGCATTTCTCTATTTTGTAAAAGTTGTAATTTTTCTTTTTATTTTCATTACACAAAAATAGTAAAGACGCACAGTAATCGAAATGAGGAAGAATCATTGTATTGTATATTGTTATTACGCTTTTTAAAGTAAGTTTATTTCGGATTCTACCTAACTGTCCAACTTTCTGGGATATCGTATTGCATATATACTCTGCATGACTATCTACCGTTAAATTATCTTCAATTTTTACTCTTAAATACTTAATTAGTCTTATTCTTCCTATTGTATTATTGTCTATTCGAATATCAACATTGCTCTCAGTTCTATTATTCATCACCATGCATTTTGTTTTCTCCAAATTTTATTTTAGTTTATTCATACACAGCCAATTAAAGAGATTTTGTAGATCTTCATTGAGTTTTCTGCAACATTCTTTCACATTTCGACTGACTATGTATATTAGCGCATTATCAGCAAAAAGTATAATTTTAAAAAACTTGATACATGATTTTATTTCATTTATACAAATTAAAAAACTTATTACTCTCAATATTGTACCTTGGAACGCCATTTTTAATCAATTCACTACTAGAAAATTTACCATCTACACATGTTTTTTGTGTTCTAGAATTTAAAAAGCACAAAACACAAAAATTTAAAATTTTTGTGTTCATTCATATTCATACAAACAGAGGAAACCCACCTTTGTTTATCACATTTACATACAATAAGAAGTAGAATGAAATTCAAAAAAATGTATTTTCTTATTCACATTTTCTTATTCTACATAATATTCACAGAGAAACTGAAGCAAATGAAAAATGAAATATTTAAAAAGAAAATGTTTGAAAAAGTTCTGGCACATATGGACGTCATTAAATTTGAAAAAAGAGGACTTCCACATAGCCATATGCTTATTTAGTTCGAAACAGAAGATATTCTAAGGACTATAGAACACTTCGATAAAATTGTAACTGCAGAAATACCAGAGCCATCAGATCTAGGAAACGAAAAATTACAAAATTTATGATTCATGGAGGAGATTTCAATAGAAACGCTGTTTGTATAAGAAAAGTCAATAGAGACACAAAATGTTCAAAAAAGTTTCCGAAAAACTTATAAATGAAGCACGGATAAATTATATTTACATTATATTTACCGGAATACAGAAGAAGATAAAATGAAAATTCCAATGGAGATCTTATAACCATTAAGAAATATGTCCGAGATGATGAAATCGCACTGGACAATCAGTGTGTTGTACCATACAATAAATATTTGTGCAAAAAATATAGCGCTCACATAAACGTTGAAATATGTTCTTCAATAAAGTCGATGAAATACGAGGTCATATATCTACATAAGGGTCACAACAGATTAGTGGGAATCGCTGATTAAAGTGACGAGGAAAGCAGTATATTGATGCGAGAACAGTTACACCGCAAAAATCTTTTTGGGAGACTTTTTATCAACAGTATTATAGATATTGAACCAGCGGTACAGCGATTAGATCTCATCTGACTCATGGCGCAGTGATTAAGTCGCCAAACTTTCAATCGAAGGGTCTTCGATTCAAACCCCGGTCAGGTCATAAATAAAAAATATGTAGTACTTTTATATCGTATAATTAATAGTAGTAATAATAACAATAATAATATTAATAATAATAACAGTAATAGTAATAATAACAATAATTATAATAATTATAGTAATAATAATAGTAATAATCGTAGCTGCTACAGTGGGGCTATCTTTGGTTATATCATGCAAGTAAGGTGTTATATACTGCTGAACGTTGTAATCCACGGATGGCGCTGATTCTGTAGTAAAATAATAACAATAATAATAATAGAAATAATAATAACAATAATTATACTAATAATAATAATACTTGCTACAGTGTGGCTATCTTTGGTTATATCATGCAAGTAAGGTGTTATATACTGCAGCACGTTGTAATCCACGGATGGCGCTGATTCTGTAGTAAAATAATAACAATAATAATTAATAACAATAATACTAATAATAATAGAAATAATAATAATAATAATAATAATAGTAATAATATATATAATAGCTACTACAGTGGAGACATCTTTGGTTATATCATGCAAGTAAGGTGTTATATACCGCTGCACGTTGTAATCCACTTATGGCACTAACTCTGTAGTAAAATAATAATAATATTAATAAAAATACTAATACCAATAATAGTAACAGCTACAGTGACAGTGGGGGTTGCCTTCAATAATTCATTTACTATATACTACTACTACATGTTGTAACAGTTGTGACGGCTTTAGTCACTGTTAGTAAAATAATAATAGGCTGATTCATTGTTTCCTTACAGTCCCACTCCCAATTCAATGTTTCCGTATCCATTTCCTATCCTTTCCTATCTCTACTCTCTAGCAAATATACTGCGTTCGCAGGTAAGGGTTTCATCCCATTACATTGGCTAAAAGGGGGAGGTGGGTTTAGTCAGTAAGAATCTGACACTACCAAGAGGGAAATTCTTGGTGTCTTTGGAAGATTTCCACCTCCCTTAGGAAAAAATACAAAATAAAAATAAAAATTTAAAGAACCAGTAAATGATTTGAACACAGAACTGGAAAACAAGAAAATCGAGATGTGAGATATTGTTTACATCAATTTTGCGTAGGAATGTCAATATTTTTCAGTGAAAGAAAGAAATCAGACTGTTATAAAGTATATTAAACGTAAAAATAAACAAACAATGCCACACATTGGAAGGATATATAGCGCTTCAATTGCTGATGGAGAAATATTTTATTTGCCTTTACCATTAACACAAATACCAGGAGCGACTTCTTTTGTTAATATAAGGACGAGTAACGAAATTGAATATCCCACATTTAAGGATTCGGCCAATACATTGGGATTAATTGAAAATGATGAAGTGTGGGAAAAAACACTTGAAGATACAGTACTTTATGGAGTACCAACACAACTTAGAGAATGTTTCAGTTTGATTATTTTGTATTCTAAAACATTGAATCTTAGAACTTTGTGCAACAAATTTTTCACTCAGCTTACGGAAGACTTATCAAGAAATTTAGGCCTGCCATTGTCAATGAACTTCAATATCATGGCAAAAGGGGTTGAAATTGATTGAAGACATAGTTCGTCATCATGACCAGAGCATGACATTATAAGCAATCAGTTTACTGACAGTAGTAAAGAAAATGTAACTATTCAAAATTGAATCGACACTATAACAACAAATTCAGAATCTTTGATTATTTCGGAAGAAATATCTACAGCCGAAGAAGTAATTCAATACGCAACAGAACGAAACAGAAATATTGCATTATTCAATGCACATCCGGAAATAATTTTCAGAGAAATAAATTTAGAGAAATCAATCAGAGTTTCAGCAATTTATTTTATTGATGGACTTGGAGGAACTAGTAAAACATTTCTTTACAACTCTATATTAGCCAAAGTTAGAGCAAGTAATGGTTTCGAATTAGCAGTAACTTTATCAGGAATTGTATGAAATGTATTATATAAAGGAAGAACGCCACACTAAAGATGTTCAATACCATTGGAGCTCAATGAAACATTAGTTTGTAATATATCAAAACAATCCGGTAAAGGCAAGCTTATGCAATGACCTGATTTATGCAATGATATAGGAAATTTCAACAACTTCATCAACACCACATTCATCAATTCATGTGACTGGACAATATTAACAACCATCAACGAGACCGTAAATCAAAGAAAAAATTTAGCAGAAGCTTACAAGCACCAAAAGGATTTACAAAGTTTTGATGCAATTTCAGAAACTGAAAACCAACATTTGTACAACATGTCTCTTTTAAATTCATTCAATCGCAGTAGAATACCTACCCCTTGCTTAGAACTAAAGAAAGGAGTACCAGTAATGCTTCTACGGAACATTTGCTCCTCAAAAGGACTCTGCAATCGAACTCAGTTGAAAATTACTGCGCTGAGAAATAATATAATGAAGGCTAAAATTTTACATGGATCACATAAAGGTAATACAGTTTTGACTCCAGGAATTCCGCTAACATTGTTAGGCGGATTACCATTTGAAGTCAGAAGAAGACAGTTCTCAATAAGAGCACTGATTTCGTCGGAAATTAGAAGTATTGGTTGTATTACCACTTTTAAAAACTGGGGTCACAATAGCAGTTTTTAATTAGTTTGGAAAGCTAAAATTTTCAAAAGAAATATTTATAAAGTTAACTAGAATTGGAGCTATCTTATATGAAAATTTTTAATAAATTTTGAAGAAATAATATCGTAGCCGGTCACGGCTGCCGGTTTTAAAGAAGTAATAGCTAACTTGACTTTTGCTAAATTTGTTGGAGATATATTAAAATTGTAACTAAATGAATGTGAAAAATTAGTTAAATATTGGTAGTCATAAGGGTCAGATGGGAAGTTAAGTTCATTTGTGATATTGACAAAGAAATTGTTCATGCATTCCGCGATATTAGTTTTGGTAGTATAAGTTTGATTTCCATACTTAAACAACTTAATGTTAGAATTTTGATTTGGAGAAGCTTTGTTAAAAATAATTTTCTTGTCGAAGTTCCAAAGTTTTTGACTGTTACTGTGATTTCTTGTAACTTCAGCACAATAATATTTCCTTTTTGCTTGAGTAATTAAATGCATAACCTCCTTTTTAATATCAGTATAGTTTTTCGACGTATATATATTTTTTTTATATTTATGGTATGAGTCCCTAGTTTTGATTTTTTCAGGTATTTCATTTGTTATCCACTCATGTTTTTTTTTTATTTTTTTATTAGTCTTTTTCTTGTGTTTCTTATAATTAAATCTTGGAAATCAGTAACAATATTGTTAAAATTATTATAAGAATTCAGTTTAGTCCATATTTCATCCTTTCCTATATTATCATAGATTAAGATCGTTAGGAATTGCGCCCTATTTTCCATACAAGGCTGAAGATTAATACTTAAAAGGAAGTATTGACGGTCTCTTATCAGGTATCTAAAATATGGAAATAATACTCATTTTGCAGAATATCTGTAATAAAATGATCAATTATTGTACTTGTCGTTTTTGCTATTCTTGTAGCAAATTCTAAGCAATGTGTTACTATAATGTCTTACATCACTATTATTTTCATTTAAAAGATGAATATTAAAATCACCTAGTATTAGTGAGTTTTTATACTTAGTAGTGTATTCGTCTAGTTTACTAACAAATTCTTCTATTTGGGTTTCATGAGATCTGTAGATAAAGATTATATTTATATTTTGCTTTAGTAATTTAACTACTAAAAAGTTCGATTTATTAAATTCCTCTTCAAAATTTTGTGTAGTGCTAATTCCGTCTTTTATAAAAATTGCTAGCCACCGTAAGAATATTGCCTGTTTGAAAAATATGCTGTATAACGATGAAGGTTAAAAAAAATATACTCACTCTTTTTTAACCTTATTTCAGTTAGAACAACACAGTGTATATTGCATTTATAAGAACTTATATGTAATTCTTGTCAAGTTTGTTTCTCAAACTTTGAATATTGAAGTATAATATATTAAAATTATTTTAATTATTAATAATTTAATACCACTATTATTTTAATTATTTAATACCACAGTTACGGTGGTTCACCCCTGTAAAATGATTCACATTGATATATTAATACATATCAATCGAATTATTATCTGTTTCTACCATAAGAGAGAAAGAGTGAAATAGTGTAATTTGTTTTATAAATAAATAGTTTTTTACTAAACGCAATTATAAAAATGTATATTTTATAATACTCATATGTTGCAAGAACACGTGACGTTAGTGTTGATAATTTCAAGTCATGAAAAGTGATTTATAAATAATGTTTTATAATGTTTTATAAATAAATTTTAAATATTTTAGAAAAAAGAGTTGCAAAAAGTTTATTAAATAAATGTTGAATTTTAAAACAAATATTAAAAAATAAAAATTTAGTAAAGATGTAAATTTGTAAAGAAAAGGAATGTTCACATTGTTATTGTTAATAAAAGCAATATATTTTGTTATTGAAATATTGATTGTTAAAAGATAAAATATTGTTTGTTAATAAATTTAGAGAATACATGAAATAAATTTTGTTAATGAAATACAGCTTGTTAAAAAAGTAGTTAAGTTTTAATAAAATGTTAATAAAATTGTAAATCTGGAAACAAAATAGAAGTATGAATCTATGAACTTTTATATGGATGTGATGAAACGAAAGTCCCACGAATTATTCTTCTTGAAGAATTTTTTTGATCTGTCTAATGGAGAAATAACACACATATAGCACTTTAGTCTAATTAGGAAAATGCAGATCCGGCAGTATCCTAACGGATCTCAACTGGTCTAAGCGTGTCTCAATTTTAATTTATATAATTACACAAATCTTAATATATAATAAATTAGGTTAATAAAAATTAGTGTTTATGATTTTAAAAATAAAGATGTGAAAACACTTTTCAACATTTAAGATTTAATACTTTTATCAATTTTATTAATTATAGTTTATGAACAAAATGTTTTTTGTTTAGCAATTTTTCAATAAATTGTGGTAAACGTATTTACAAATATATTAGTATTTCTGTCATCGTATTAACATCGCTTGTAAATTATTATTTAATTAATTTTGTCAAACCGTATCATCTGAAATAAAAAAGAAATATGTCAATTATTATTATTATTCTATTTAATGTTAATGAACTGTAAAAAAAAAAAAATAAAGGTTACATTAAATATTTTATATAAAAGAAAACAAATTGCGAACTTAACAGATATCTACTTGTACGGCTAAGAGATACAAATATTTGCGATCATATTAGACTTTTCCAGGCTTATCTTGATGAAATTTTGTTCAAATAAACAGAGAAACAAATGCATACACTAAAATTGCATTTCGATAAGAAGGCTTTCCTACAGATCATTATTTAAACGCTTTAATGAAACCATTGGTTTCTACCTTGAGCAAATGTTATTGGATTTCAATCTTTTGGTTCCAATATCTCTTCAGAGTACAAACTATTTGCAAAGAAAAATTGATAATCATCATCATACATTTTTTTTCTTAAACAAAAAACAATAAAAAATTACAAAGAAATTACTGTCTCATTCCTTCAATTTTGCATTATGGTTGTTTCATTTTAACTAAAACTTGGTAAAATCACTCTGTTAAAAAAAAAAACTTACATAAAATATAGAACTGTAAACAGTACATGTACACTGTTAATAATATGAAAAGGCAGATAAACTTCATTTCGTCTCTATAACAGCATTATACTAAATGGAGGAGGAGTTCTTATCGCAATTAAAAATAATACTTGAAATTTTGTGCTAAAATTGAATTCAATTATAAAAAGTGCTACATTTCCTCTAATAGACAAATTGAATATTACAATCATTTCAATAATTCAATTTCAATAATGCATTTATGATTTCTGAAAGGTTTAATAATAGCTTGAAAAGTTTATTTATTAATCTAATAAATAAGGAAGAAATTCTGTTTGTTTGTTTGTTTGTGCCCTTTTCACGTAAAAACCACCAGTGCGATTGCAACCAAATTTTGCAGGAACGTTCATACGACCCCGGAAAGTGTTATAGGCTATTCGCGTTTCGGTTCATTAACCCATTGCGGCCCGAGAGCCATTTAAAGCCGTTTCGTATTTTCGTTGTCCTGCCTAAACGGTTTGATCGATTAAGTTGAAAATTTGGACAAATATTCTTCTTATCATTGGACGGGTACCGAATTTGGATTCAATATGTTACCCGGATTCGGCCCGGCGAGCTTCCAAAAAATTTTTTGTTTCCGATTTATGTCCAATTTTGTACGGTGGTTTTATGGTCTGAAAAAAAGCCTGTGACAAATTTTTATGGAAATCCGGTAACCCGTTTGGGCACGAGAGCCGAACGAAGTTCATTAAATGTTTCTGTTGTCCTGCTTAAATGGTTTGACCAATTGAGTTGGAAATTTACAATAGTGTAGCTCTTTACCACGGGAGCTCACTGAGGTGATTTGGTTACGATCCATTAACCCGTTTCGGTACCAGGGGTCACTGAAGTTTTCTAATTTATTTAGTTGTCGCACTTAAACTGTTTGACCAATTGAGTTAAAAATTTATCAACGTGTAGCTCTTTACAACAGGAGCTTACTGAGTCGATTTGGTTACGATCCATTAACCCGTTTCGGCACCAGGACTCAATGAAATTTTTCAATTTCTTTGTTGTCGCGCTTAAACGGTTTTGCCAATTGAATTGAAAATTTACAAAAGTGTAGCTCTTTACCACAGGAGCTCACTGAGGTGATTTGGTTACGATCCATTATCCCGTTTCGGCACCAGGGCTCAATAAAAATTTTTAATTTCTTTGATGTCGCACTTAAACGGTTTTACCAATTGAGTTGAAAATTTACAAAAGTGTAGGTCTTTGTAACAAAAGCTTTCTGAGTTTATTTGGTTACGATACATTAACCCATCAGGCTTCAGGCCATGAAATTCTCATTTTTTATTGTTGTACTTAAACGATTTGACCAATTGAAAATTTGTACAAGTATTGCACTTTGGCAGACAAACTCATTCAATAAATTTTGTTGTGAGACATTAACACATTTCGACACGATAGACTGTCAAAAAAAATTTTTGTTTCTAATTTCTGTCTAATTTGGCAGAATGGTTCTAAATTAGGCCTGTGACAAAATGTTTGTTAACGTTTGTTAACCCATTTCCGCACGAGCACTTATTAATAATATTTTGCCTAATTTTGTGTATTTTTATTATTATTAAAAAGATATTTCCAACATTCTTTACTTTTATCTATACTGTTTCTAATATTCCATAAAAACCTTTCAATGCAAATTTCTAATATAGAACAGTAATTAAAGTAACCTTATTAAGTATCTTAAGAATACTGTGTTTAAGTCTTAACAACATAACATTTTCGGCCGTTGTTTAAAAACAGAAACAATCTCCTACATTAGACAATCATCATGTTATCATTCAGAAATGCATTACTTACATGTGGTCCACCTATATAAAATGCATGTGTATAACATGTTTCCCATAAAATATTCAAATATGTGCATATAGTATGTATAATATACGTATATTTAAAAATACTATAAACTTTATCAATTAAATTAGAAAACATATTCACATTTTTGTACATCATTTAATCAAAAATTAGTACATACATATTTAAACATACATATTTTTAGCCAATCAATTAGGAAACATAATTAGAAAAACTAAAGGTAAAAAAATTCTGGTTGATTTATAAAAGTAAAAAACAATCATGTATTTTTCATATTGAAAATATGTTAAACAGAACCTGAAATGTACGCATTTAAAAAGAAGTTTTTTCAAAATTTGAAGAGCTCTCGGTGCTGTAGGATCTCCAATGGTGAGGGTACATAAAAAAGTTGTTCTACAACATTACTCTTTTAAGAAACCTACGCATAGTTAATATTTAATTGCTCTTTATTAAACAGTATATAAGTTTTAACAGACGGAGGGACAGAGCGAACTTAATAACAAATTTTTCAAAATGTGCTTAAAAGGATAATTCACCAAAACATGAAGTGACATTACTTACAAAAAAAAAATTTTTACATTATGGTCTTTTATAATTTAAATACGATTTTATGTTTCGGTATTAACGAATATTAACGAATATATAAGTTTTGTAAACAGACGGAGGGACAGAGCGAACCTAATAGCAAATTTTTCTAAATGTGCTTAAAAGGATAATTCAAAAAACATGAAGTGACATTACTTACGAAAAAAAATGTACTACATTATGGTCATAATTGAAATGCGATTTTATGTCTCGGTATTAAAGAATATATTGTGGAAATTCACTTCGCCGTAATTGTGTACTCAATAGATTATTGATTCCTTTAAAAATTTTTTGTAGAAGAATTGTTCTAATTCTTGGCTCTGTTTATTCAATGTAACTAAATCTAATAAAAAATAGAATATAAACTACCAGCATCTGTAAATGCATAGTAATAAGTTAACTATATTAATTAAATTATATTAACGCAGAAACAAAAGTTAATAATTTTTATTTCATAAAGCCAATAAAATATTCCGGGCAACGCCGGGTACTCTCCTAGTAGTCTAATATATAAATGAGAAATTCTGTTTGTTTGTGCCCTTTTCACGTAAAAACCGCCAGTCCGATTGCCACCAAATTTTGCAGGAACATTTCTACGACCCCGGAAAGTGTTATAGGCTATATGGTGTTTTGGTTCGTTAATCCATTGCGGTCCGCGTGCCATTAAAAGCTTTTTCGTTTTTTCGTTGTCATACCTAAACGGTTTGATCGATTGAGTTGAAAATTTGTACAAATGTTCTTCTTAGCTGTGGACGGGTGCCGAAGAAATTTGGATACAATATGTTACCCGGATTCGGCCCGGCGGGCTTCCAAAAAAAATTTTTCCGATTTATGTCCAATTTTGTATGGTGGTTTTATGGTTCGAAAAAAAGCCTGCGACAAATTTTTATGAAGTTCCGTTAACCCGTTTGGGCAGGAGAGCCGAACGAAGTTGCTTAAATTTTTCTAATGTCCTGCTTAAACGGTTTGACCAATTGAGTTGAAAATTTACAATAGTGTAGCTCTTTACCACAGGAGCTCACTGAGTTGATTTAGTTTTGATCCATTAACCCGTTTCGGCACCAGGGGTCAGTGAAGTTTTGTAATTTACTTAGTTGTCGCACTTAAACTGTTTGGCCAATTGAGTTAAAAATTTATCAAAGTGTAGCTCTTTACCACAGGAGCTCACTGAGTTGATTTGGTTACGATCCATTAACCCGTTTCGGTACCAGGACTCAATGAAGTTTTTCAATTTCTTTGTTGGCGCGCTTAAACAGTTTTGCCAATTGATTTGAAAATTTACAAAAGTGTAGCTCTTTACCACAGGAGCTCACTGAGGAAATTTGGTTACGATCCATTAACCCGTTTCGGCACCAGGGCTCAATAAAAATTTTTAATTTCTTTGTTGTCGCACTTAAACGGTTTTACCAATTGAGTTGAAAATTTACAAAAGTGTAGGTCTTTATAATAAAAGCTTTCTGAGTTGATTTGGTTACGATACATTAACCCATCAGGCTTCAGGCCATGAAGTGTCCCAATTTTTGTTGTTGTGCTTAAACGATTTAACCAATTGAAAATTTGCACAAGTATTACACTTTGGCACACAAACTCATTCAATAAATTTTGTTGTGATACATTAACACATTTCGACACGATAGACTGTCAAAAAAAAAATTTTGTTTCTAATTTCGGTCTTTAATTTTGTGTAATGTTATTATTATTAAAAAGATATTTCCAACATTCTTTGCTTTTATCTATACTGTTTCTAATATTCCATAAAAACCTTTCAATGCAAATTTCTAATATAGGACAGTAATTAAAGTAACCTTATTAAGTATCTTAAGAATACTGTTTTTAAGTCTTAACAACATAACATTTTCGGCCGTTGTTAAAAAACAGAAACAATCTCCTACATTAGACAATCATTATTTCATCATTCAGAAATGCATTACTTAAATGTGGTCTTTACATGTGGTCTACCTATATAAGATGCATGTGTATAACATGTTTCCCATAAAATATCATTGAAATATGTACATATAGTATGTATAATATCCGTATATTTAAAAATACTATAAACTTAATCAATTAAATTAGAAAACATATTCACATTTCTGTACATCATTTAATCAAAAATGAGTACATACATATTTAAAGAACAGAAACCCTAACATTCTTATCCATATACAATTTTTACACATATTTTTAGCCAATTAATTTGGAAACATAATTTGAAAAACTAAACGAAAAAAAAATTCTGGTTGATTTATAAAGGTAAAAACCAATCATGTATTTTTTATATTGAAAATATGTTAAACAGAACCTGAAATGTACGCATTTAAAAAGAAGTTTTTTCAAAATTTGAAGAGCTGTCGGTGCTGTACGATCTCCAACGGTGAGGGTACATAAAAACGTTGTTTTACAACATTACTCTTTTAAGAGACCTATACATAGTTAATATTTCATTGCTCTTTATTAAACATTTTCAACAATGCATTTATGATTTCAATAATGCATTTATGATTTCTGAAAGGTTAAATAATAGCTTGAAAAGTTTATTTATTAATAGTCTAATATATAAAGGAGAAATTCTGTTTGTTTGTTTGTTTGTGCCCTTTTCACGTAAAAACCGCCAGTCCGATTGCCACCAAATTTTGCAGGAACATTTCTACGACCCCGGAAAGTGTTATAGGCTATATGGTGTTTTGGTTCATTAACCCATTGCGGCCCGAGAGCCATTAAAAGCTTTTTCGTTTTTTCGTTCTCCTGCCTAAACGGTTTGATCGATTGAGTTGAAAAATTTGTATAAATGTTCTTCTTAGCTTTAGACGGATGCCGAAGAAATTTGGATACAATATGTTATCCGGGTTCGGCCCGGCGGGCTTCCAAAAAATTTTTGTTCCGATTTATGTCCAATTTTGTATGGTGGTTTTATGGTTCGAAAAAAGCCTGCGACAAATTTTTATGAAGTTGCGTTAACCCGTTTGGGCAGAAGAGCCGAACGAAGTTGCTTAAATTTGTCCTGCTTAAACGGTTTGACCAATTGAGTTGAAAATTTACAATAGTGTAGCTCTTTACCACAGGAGCTCACTGAGTTGATTTGGTTTTGATCCATTAACTCGTTTCGGCACCAGGGGTCAATGAAGTTTTGTAATTTACTTAGTTGTCGCACTTAAACTGTTTGGCCAATTGAGTTAAAAATTTATCAAAGTGTAGCTCTTTACCACAGGAGCTCACTGAGTTGATTTGGTTACGATCCATTAACCCGTTTCGGTACCAGGACTCAATGAAGTTTTTCAATTTCTTTGTTGGCGCGCTTAAACGGTTTTGCCAATTGATTTGAAAATTTACAATAGCGCAGCTCTTTACAACAGGAGATCATTGAGTTGATTTGATTACGATCCATTAACCCGTTTCGGCATCAGGGATCAGTGAAGTTTTGTAATTTACTTAGTTGTCGCACTTAAACTGTTTGGCCAATTGAGTTAAAAATTTATCAAAATGTAGCTCTTTACCACAGGAGCTCACTGAGTTGATTTCGTTACGATCCATTAACCCGTTTCGGCACCAGGACTCAATGAAGTTTTTCAATTTCTTTGTTGTCGCGCTTAAACGGTTTTACCAATTGAATTGAAAATTTACAAGATTGTACATCTTTACCACAGGAGCTCACTGAAGTGATTTGGTTACGATCCATTAACCCGTTTCGGCACTAGGGCTCAATAAAAATTTTTAATTACTTTGTTATCGCACTTAAACGGTTTTACCAGTTGAGTTGAATATTTACAAAAGTGTAGGTCTTTATAACAAAAGCTTTCTGAGTTGATTTGGTTACGATACATTAACCCATCAGGCTTCAAGGCCATGAAATTCTCATTTTTTGTTGTTGTGCTTAAACGATTTGACCAATTGAAAATTTGCACAAGTATTGCACTTTGGCACACAAACTCATTCAATAAATTTTGTTGTGAAACATTAACACATTTCGACACGATAGACTGTCAAAAAAAAAATTTTTGTTTCTAATTTCTGTCTAATTTGGCAAAATGAATTTACGGTTCTAAATAGAGCCTGTGACAAAATGTTTGTTAACGTTTGTTAACCCATTTCCGCACGAGCACTTACTAATAATATTTTGCATAATTTTGTGTATTGTTATTATTAATAAAAAGATATTTACAATACTCTTTACATTTATCTATACTGTTTCTAATATTCCATAAACACCTTTCAATGCAAATTTCTAATATAGAACAGTAATTAAAGTAACCTTATTCAGTATCTTAAGAATACTGTGTTTAAGTCTTAACAACATAACATTTTCGGCCGTTGTTAAAATACAGAAACAATCTCCTACATTAGACAATCATGATGTCATCATTCAGTTTATACCCTCTTACCCACTAGGCCACCGAGGCCCCCGAAGACAAAATGAAAATTCCAATGGAGATCTTATAACCATGAAGAAATATGTCGGAGAAAATGAAATCGCACTGGACAATCAGTGTGTTGTACCATACAATAAATATTTGTGGAAAAAATATAGCGCTCACATAAACGTTGAAATATGTTCTTCAATAAAGATAAAATACGAGGTCATATATCTACATAAGAGTCACGACAGATAATAAGTGGGAATCGCTGATTAAAATGATGGGGAAAGCAGTATATTGATGCGAGAACAGTTACACCGCAAGAATATCTTTGGAGACTTTTTATCAACAGTATTATAGATATTGAACCAGCGATACAGCGATTAGATATTCATCTAAAGAATCGGGAAATGATTTGAACCCAGAACTGGAAAAAGAAGAAAATCGAGATCCTCTTAAATGGTCCTTAGTTGAATGGGTTGAGTACAATTTTACGCAGGAATGTCAATATCTTTCAGTGAAAGAAAGAAATCAAACTGTTATGAAGTGGATTAAACGTAAAAATAAACAAACAATGCCAAACATTGGAAGGACATATAGCGCTTCAATTGCTGATGGGGAAATATTTTATTTGCCTTTACCATTAACACAAATCACAGGAGCGACTTCTTTTGTTAATATAAGGACGAGTAACGAAATTGAATATCCCACATTTAAGTGTGCGGCCAATACATTAGGATTAATTGAAAATGATGAAGTGTGGGAAAAAACACTTGAAGATAGAGTACTTTATGGAACACTAACACAACTTAGAGAATGTTTCAGTTTGATTATTTTGTATTCTAAAACATTGAATCTTAGAAATTTGTGGAACAAATTTTTCACTCAGCTTACGGAAGACTTATCAAGAAATTTAAGCCTGTCATTGTCAATGAACTTCAATGTCATGGCTAAAGGGTTGAAATTGATTGAAGACATAGTTCGTCATCATGACCATAACATGACACTAGAAGCAATCGGTTTACTAACAGTAGTAAAGAAAATGTAACTATTCAAAATTGAATCGACAGTATAACAACAACTTCAGAATCTTTGATTATTTCGGAAGAAATATCTACATCCGAAGAAATAATTCAATACACAACAGAACGAAACAGAAATATCCGGAAATAATTTTCAGAGAAATCGCTGACACCGTTGACAAAGGAGTTTCAGCAATTTATTTTATTGATGGACTTGGAGGAACAAGTAAAATATTTCTTTGCAACTCTATAATTTCATGTCGCAAAAAGTGATTATTTCATGTCGTTGAAAATTCATGTCGTGACAAGTGATTATTTAGTAAAGTTAGAGCAAATAATTGTTTCGAATTAGAAGTAACTTCATCAGGAATTGCATAAAATGTATTGTACAAAGGAAGAACGCCACACTCAAGATTTTCAACACTATTGGAGCTCAACATCAGTTTGCAATCTATGAAAACAATTCGATAAAGGCAAGCATATTAAATTGGCATGAGTTATAGTTATAAAATTTATAACTTTTTATGGGATGAAGCACCACTTATGAACAAAAGGGAGATTTGAAGCTGTTGAGAGAACTCTCATAGGTGTCATGGATAAGCCAGAAGCGATATTCGGTGGAAAAATTATTAATTTTAGGGGAGATTTTCGGAAATATTACTTGTAATCAAAAAGGGATCACAATATCATTTAATAAACAGCTCCATAAGTAAATCGAGACTTTGGCAATCTTTTCAAATTACAAGTTTCACGATAAATCAATGAGTTAGAAGTGACCCCATAAATTAAAGGTTTGCCAAATACTTGCTTGACATTGGAGAAGGAAAATTCAATACCCTAGAAGATTTGATCGAATTGCAATTTATTCAATGATATAGGAAATTTCGACAACTTCATCAACACCACATTCATCAATTTATCTGACTGGACAATATTAACAACCATCAACGAGACCGTAAATCAAAGAAAAAATTTAGCAGAAGCTTATGCATTCAATTTCAGTGGAATACCTACCCCTTGCTTAGAACTAAAGAAAGGAGTACCAGTAATGCTTCTACGGAACATTTGTTCCTCAA
Organism: Poecilobothrus nobilitatus; assembly: GCA_947095535.1. Taxonomy (NCBI): domain Eukaryota; kingdom Metazoa; phylum Arthropoda; class Insecta; order Diptera; family Dolichopodidae; genus Poecilobothrus; species Poecilobothrus nobilitatus. Next base: position 197,808,757 of record OX352772.1, read on the forward strand.
GAGGACTCTGCAATGGAACTCAGTTGAAAATTACTGCGCTGCGCTTTTTATCTCAACAAAATCGTGTTTTCTCATGGAGAAAACCGTGTTTTTCATTATGTCGCTGTGGGTTACAAAAAAGAAATATTTAAGGATATATATGAAAACAGGAGGAAAATTCATAACCAAAAATATAGTTTATAAACTGGCAATTCGATCAAGATCGTCGTAAGTTTGGATTTGAATCGAACTGAAAAATTATAGATGAAACTAATTATATAAGTAAATAATTTGTTTTTTTTTATGTTATTGTTAGCAACTTAGACTTACACATTGTGTATTATATGGTACTGCAATTAAGTGGACAAACCAATAGGTACCTTATTTAACAAACTATAGGTATACTTATTATCGATAAGTAAAACTTATTCGATGGCAAAGTTTCAAATTTATTTTTATTATTGTTTTAACTGCTATTAAACATTCACGTCTGAAGTAGGATTGAAACCTTTTTGCTTAATACCTACATAATAAACCCAAACTTTGTTACAGCTATTTAGCAGCGGCATTATACTGGTAATATAATATAATATGATATGTAATATATAAAATAATATGAAGATACATTATAATTAAAATGAAAAATGTTTAGTTAAAAGAAACAAATATAGAATCAGACAAATGGAACAGAACAAATGATCAAATGAAACGACCCAATAGAGAAACAGATAGACGAATGAACGAAGAGACGAATGGATGATCAATCAAATAGATGGACAGACAAATATACAAAGAACCGAATGTGCGAACAAACATACAGATGAACGTCTTGAAATGTTCTAAAAACAAGAAGTTGGTGAAGTTGTTAATAAATACCGCATCTTCAATTAGGATTGCGTTAGTTTTATTCATGTCAAAATACTTTTTTAATACTGTAATTATGGTATCATTGTCGAGTGATTTTACATAGATAATTTTTCTAGATGATTTTTCTATCAGATTTGAAAATTTTTAGATTCTTGATTTTTAATGAACCAGAATCAGTTTTTCTTATGATGATTTGTTTTTTATAAATATTTATAGGGCACTTAAATTTGCTAATAAAGAAATCTTCGGCTTCGTTAAGGTTAATTATACCTCTTGAGAGAGCGTCAGCGTTTCTATTTTGAACTCTTCTTTTATATGTTATTTGATAGTCGTATTCCGCTAATTTCAATCTCCAGCGGACAAGCTTTGAATTATGTTCTGGTCTGTTTCGATCAGATCAGGGTGGTGGTCTGTTTCGATCAGAAATTTTCTACCGAAAAGGTATGAACGGAAGTATTGTGTTCCCCATACAATTGCTAGAAGCTCTTTTTCAATGGTGTTGTAGGTCATGGTCGTTGAGCGTACGAATACCGTAACAAATGGGATGACATTTTGTGAAAGAATCGTATCTAGAGCGTAATTACTTGCATCGGTTTGCAAAGTAAACGTTTTGGAAAAATCCGGATAGTAAAGTATAGAATCATTTGTGACCATTAATTTCAGTGTTTCAAAACTTTTTATGTATTCAGGGATTCAATGTTTACTTTCATATCTTTCTTAAGATATTTCGTCATAGGTTTTGAAATCATTGAGTAATCCTTTATAAATTTTCTATAGTATCCTGTGAGACCAAGGAATTGTTTGATCTCCTTACGATTTTTAGGAATTGGAAATTGCTGAACACAAGATATTTTATGAGTGTTTGTTTGGAATGGGATATCTGTCGTCGATTGTCACTTCGTTCAGCTTTCTATAGTCAATAACGCGTCTCCAGTTTCTTGGATAACGCGTCTCCAGTTTCTTGCACTCAAACTGGTGCAGAATATGGAGATAGGCTTGGTCTTATAATCACTTTTCCCACCATTTCGGAAACTTGTTTTTTCACTTCTTCTTTATGGACATATGGATAGCGATAGGTTTTAACATCAATGGGAACATATTTTAACAGTGATATTTGGTTTTTAACGTCGTTTGAAAAATATAAAATTTAAATAATGGCTTAGTAATGGGTTAAAATTTAAATAGTGGGTTCAGTTTCGAAAATACTAAAGGTGGCATTTTCTGTGATTAATTTCATCAATATTGAGGGTATGCTGGAGAGTTTTGAGAGTGGTATTGGTAATCGATTTTTTCCACTCGAGGTCACACAAACCTGGGTTGATTATAGAATGTGCGGCAACAGTTTCAATGATAAATTTTATAGGGTTACGTTTAGTTTTGACTGTTATATATGGTAAGATTTTGTCGAGGCAGAACATTAAAAATTTTGAATATCTTGAGTATAGGTATCCATAGGTTCGTGGTCTTGTTGGTTCGGGTGGTGGTTGCAATTGTTCTGCTGTTGGTTGGCAAAAGGTCTATTACATTGGTTTGGGGGGTAGTGTCAAGGTTCCGCATGAGTATTGTTATTTATGTACACGTTGTTATCCCTTTGGGTTTGACTTCTATTATTATTAATGCTATATCTATTGGTATTTTTATTACGTCTGTTATCATAATTATTTCTTTGGTTGTAGTTTCGTTTGGAGTTAGAAGTATTTTGATTGAAATTTTCTCTAGATCTTCTATTGGTACCTTGGATATTTGAATAAGCGTATCCCGCTTGAAATAGTATGTCCATGGCGTATTCTAAGTTAGTAAGATTTCTACATACTTGAACTGATTTCATGGGTTCAGAAATTTTATTTGTAAATGTAGTTAATGCAGAATTTCTATTTCTCTCTGCTAACTTCTCGCTCACCATTCCTACTCCGTATGTCAATAAGGTTTTATTATTTAACCTTCTCAGTTTTATTTTAATTTCGTCAAATAAGGCTAAACAATTTGTTTTGAAAGTTACGCCTCTCATTGCGTCAAACGTCGCAGTTGTTTTGTAATATTTGTTTAATTACAGCCCAAGTTCTGGCTTGACAATTAATTTCCAACGTGTCTCTAGCCCTACCGACTATCAACATAGTCAAATGTCATTATAGGAATGATTCTTACAACTAGAACACAAAAATTCTGGAGATTGCTCTAAAATTCTATTATACTACCGTTAAATTCGAGAAGGTTACCCAAATATTTTAAGGAGTCTATTGTTAGTCAGTTTCTGTTCTGTTCTTTAGCGATTTCTGTTTTTATAGAATTCAGGGTTGAGTTTAGGAGAACAATTTTTTGTTATTTTTAAGTTTCAGTAATGATGTAAAAAAAGCAATTTTTTTCTTGTTATTTGTATCAGAAATTTGTTTAAACCAAGCATCAGTTATGTTGTTCATTTAGTGAACTATCACAATTAACTGAAAAAGTCATAATTTACAAGTGTTAGTATGTTAATATATCAGTATAGTATGTTAGTAAATGATGATACTGAGATATTTAATTGGTCATTGCCACTGTTAGTAACTACTAATTAATGTTAGTAATGATGTTAATGGTAATAAAAAACAAGAAAAAAACAAAGAAACTAACATGCAAGTTATATTAAAAATGACAGACTAATCATGCAGACTACGAGAATTAACCATGCTCGCGTAAAGTCTGGCTCTCAGTGTTAATTTATTAACGCTAATATCGAAAAGCTCAGACCTTGAGTTAGTCTCTCCTAACATACGCGAAATAGGCTCAAATTTGCCATAGTATGTAGAATGGTGTGACACATTAAAAAGCTCGACCGATCTCAAATTATTCAGATTTTCTCTAAACATCATTTGTTGGCGAATAGAGGGGGAGTTGATATCACCGCACGAACGAACGAATATGATATCCGCCACTAAACGGCGTGACTGGAGGCAGTTCAAATTAATTAAAGAAAGTCTAGCTTCATATGGAGGAAGACGTACAGGATCAGCCCAAGCAAGGTTGCGTAAAGCGAAACGAAGAAATCTTTTTTGGACTGATTCAATACGTGAAAAATCTATATCACGATATGGAGACCATACTTGGCTCGAGTATTCCAGTATAGGTCCTACATATGTAGTAAAAAGTTGCTTAGTGATATAGGGATCAGAAAACTCCTTTGACCAACACATAATAAATCCACGAGTTGAGTTAGCTTTATTTATTATGGAATTGTAGTAACTCTTGAAATCTAACCTACTATCAAGGAGCAGTCCCAAATCAGAAGTACGATCTGTTCTTTTAATAAGTTGATCGTTGAGGACGTAATTATAATTGATTGTTAAGTTAGCTCGTAACCTTGAAAAGCTCATAATTAGGCATTTGCTAACATTTAGTTTGAGATTGTTGTTTCTGCACCATGAACTAAATTGGTTGAGATCTAAATTGGTTGAGATCAAAAACTCACAATCACATGTGGAAGTATAGTTTTGCAGATTTTGGTATCATCAGCGAAACTGAGAAGACGTGAGTGGGATAAACAATGCGTAATGAAAAATAAAGAATTTAGAAGGCTGCCTTCTGCAACGTAAGTCTAAAAAAATCAACGTAGATCTAAAAAAGATCTGGTATGACCTATATGAACTATGACTTGAAAATCGTACTGCTTTATACTTTTCAACGATAATTTTATAGGGAATTAGATCTAAGGTCTTACTGATATCTCTGAATACCACATCAACTTGTTTTTTTTAATTTCGATTCTATTCAAAATATCAGAGACGAATTCAGTCATATTAGTAACTGTGGATCTATCCTTTTGGAAACCATGTTGTTCTGGTGGAATAAATGCTTGACAATAATCAACAAAATACGAGCACATTATTTTTTCAAATAATTTGGAAATAGTTGACAGTTTAGCAATGGGTCTATAATTTGAAATATAGTTAGCTTTATATGATGAAATTTTTAACAAAGTTTTTCTTTTCTATGTGGAAAGGAAATTTTATAATATATATGTATATTTTCAGAAAATTTTCTTCCAAAGATTTTTTTTCGAGAAAAAAAAAATATTGGAATTTTACAAAGAGCAAAAACAAATATATCAAATTTTACAAGAAAAAGAACTGATTTACTTATATATATAAAAAAAAAGCAGAGTCCACTTTATCACTGTCATCCATTAAGTCCCGTAAAAATGGTCTGATCCTTAATTTTTTTTTAAATGATTCCTTTTCTTTTCCTTGTCTGTTCATTGTCCTTTTTTTTTAAATTTTTTGCTTTCTTTTACCTTTTTTTTAATTTTAAAATTTCCGACTTTCAATATAAAACTTTAATATTAATTCTGTAAAATGGCGGCATGAGGTTTCAATACTCATGCATTTTTGAAACGTGTTGCCATTGCAAAATTCTTTAAGTAATTTTTGAAAAGAGTTTTTAAATGAAAATAAAAAGGGTTGTACAAAATTTTTTTAGGTAATTTTTTATCCTAATTTTATGCTAAAACTAATTATTTGGTTTTTTATGAAATATGATATTTACGTGCATTTGGAAATAATTGTTTACACATTTTTTGCAAGAAAGTATTTTACTAAAAAAAAAATAGAACATTAATAATATTCGCAACACGCGTAATAATTAATTAGGAATTTTATTGTTTTAAGAATTTCATGTGGATGTGAATTTATTTGTGGATTGAATTTTATTTCAAGTTTGATCATTAAGAGAATTTACAAATAATTACATTCACATTACTTTCACATAAAATTATTAAAAAAATTTCATATAAAAAAAAATGCATATATACTTATAACATTTATGTTTTACAGTGATTTAATATCTTAGCATTTATGTTGCAATAAACAGGGGTATAGTAACTATAACTTCCCCACCGTTATAGACTCTGACGCATAAGACTCTGACGAGCTTCCCCGCATAAGACCCTGACGAAGGTTTTGATGTGGCTATTACAAGTTTAGGTTTATTTTTAATTTTACAAAAATGAAGATTACAATAATTATTAGTACAAAAGCATTAATTGATATAAATATATTTAATAGCAAATTATAAGTAGGATTTTTAATTTTTATTTCTTTAATTTCTTTTCTATTTCTTTTAAATACTATTCTTCAAAATTAGTTAAATTAACTGTTTCTTTTTCAATGACTTTTGGCATAAAATATGGATATACACTTTTATCATAGATTTTTTGAAATTCATTCGTAAATACTTTGTTTTGAATACAAACTTTACAATTTTCTAATTTTATTAAGCTATTTTTAAATAATTTCAAATTTTTATTACAATTTTGTGAAAAATTATTAGTATCGTTAATATTTGTTAATATTACAAGTCAAAAAATTAAAATTGTCGAACTTGTTTCATAATGAAATAACTTCGACAAAATAAAAATGAAATAAATTTGACAAAAATCCAAAATTTTCAGTCGAAGTTATTTCGTTTTTAATTTGTCGAAGTTATTTCATAATGAAATAAGTTCGATAGATTAAAAATCAAATATAAAATGAAATAAGTTTGACAAAATTAAAATTGTCGAACTTATTTCATATTGAAATAACTTCGATAAATTAAAAACTAAATCTCAATTCTTTTTGTTTATTTTGTAGGTATATTTATTATACTTATTACATTTTTTTATTTTATAATTCATATTCAAGTGAACACTTGAATTGAATCTTCAACCACCTGTCTACAACATGGGCACAGGTATTTGTTTCTATTTTATGAAATCGCTTCAGCTTGTGTTAATAACTGACATGACTGGCAAAGCTTAAGGTGACGGCACGGTAAAAGTACAACGTTGGAAGGATTTTCCAAGCAAATAATGCACATCATATTTTCTTCAACAATAACGGATTGCGTGGAGGACTCAAAAGTTTCGTCTTCAGAATTATTGGAACATGAGTCATTGTTACCTTCATTATTGTCGTCATCATCATCGAACTCAAAATAATATGTGTCGTTAAATATTTTACTATCTGCGTATGCTATTCTATTAAGGAACAACATTACCGTAACTTTACCTTTTTCTAATAAATCACTTGCTTCATTTATTTTATCACTTCTCTCAATATTGATTCTTTTTCTTTTTAAAATTCCAAAAGCTCCTCACTTTCAATTATGGTCTCAAATTTGTTTGCTTTATGGAAGTCTTCTTCTCGAAATTTTTTAACAAATTTAAAAAAATTTCCAATTTTTTTTTAACATTCATCCAATCACTCCATTAAAAGCCTCCACAGCAGAAGTTGTGCGGGTCATTTGCTTGAAAAGGGATATTTTATCCGCACCCTCCTAATTAAAAATAATTTTTTATTATTATCTTGCTACACAATATTTATTAATTTTATATGCGAACTAAGTGTCCTAAACGCAAAATGAGCCCAGACTCAACAAAAATTTTAGTAATAAATTTCCAAAAAAAAGGCATATAACCCCTATACTTTGAAATATATACTTTGTTTTAATTTTCAAATTTAGTTTGTTTCTTTTTGATACTCTTAGTTCATTTTCATTTTGGATTTAGTTTATTTTGCTTTTTTGACTTAGTGTGTAGACCCATAAAATTATTACCTTTTTTAACCATTGCTTTTCAAAATAAGAAATAAATGGACCAAATTTATTTTCATTATCAAACAATTTAATATTGAGTTTTAATTGATTGAAAGCAAAAACGATATCTTTAGCTGGTAGCAATGGTAAACCTAAGATTTTGTACATTGTTAATGCAATTGATGAACTATGTATAAATTTAGCTAAATATAGAAATTTTGTTTTTATATTCCGTCTAACGGCTTGAGTGTAGTGGAACCAACACCCTAGCAATTTGCCATTGGGAAAACTATTCCCAATGCATTTCGCATTGCAGTTTTATAATCTGTTATGATTATATTTGGTTCCAGATTGAAAATATTTTCATTTATACATGAAAATAGAGTTTTATATGCGTTTTGGGATTTTTTATCCATTAATATAAAAAAAATGGGAAAAATCTGAAAATACAAATTGAGTTTAATTAGTATAAAAAACAAAATGAATAAAATTAGCAGGAAAAGTGGGCGCGCGGCGGCGGCGGCAACTGCGAACGACGCGCGGCCGCAACCGATGTTGCTGCTGTATATATATTAATTTAAAAACTTTATAATTTACCTGTTCCAATGGAAAATGTTCCATCCATCAAATATTTTTTTTTGGCTTGGTTCTATATTTTCCTTAATAATTTTTATGTATTTTTCGGAAGAAAAAATACAAAAATTACAATCATCTTCCATTATGCATGCCTTATAGAAAGCCGTGTTTGAATTATCCTCCATAGATTTTCCAAAGGAATTCCATATTTCTTCTTTTTGGAATGCGTAAATAATTTCGAGTGGTGTTTGCGGTGAATTTACAAACCTTTTGCAGGCTATCTGCTGCAAACGCCTTTTTATTTTATCGAAATAAATATTTTTACCGGCGATTTGATTACTACAAAAATCATTGCAAATTTTTTAATAAGTTGGCTTCAAGTGCGAAATTTAGACACTTAACACACACATATACTTACAACAAACAACAAGCAAAATAAAAAATACAAAAAACGTTTATTATAAAAATTGAATAATAAAAATACAATTAACTTTTCAACTGCACTTTCAAAAACTTTTCTTATACCACTCATTGCATTTATGTCATTTAACGAATTTGCGCTACTTTCACAATCATTTTTTATATGATTTAATAACTGAAATTTCTCAAAAAGTTCTTCTTGTGTGAACTTTTGGTTATTTTGTTGAAACATTTTATTTATTTCAAGTTTATTCTCAGGTAGCAAAATCAACATTTTTGCAAAACAAGTATTCACATAACACTTATAATGTATTTTATTTTTAATTTGTTTATTTTTTAAAAACAATTGTTTTTGATCAAATACATAAATCAATTTGCTGTTTCTTCGTTTGGGATTTATTTCAATAAATTCCATTTCAAAGAAAAATTCAAAAGATTGGCAAAAAAAAATCACTTACTTTTTATTTAATTGTACGACCTTAACTACGTAAAAGTCAAACGCATTATTATATGAAATATGAATAATTATTATCTTTTGCTGAAATAATAATGCACTCGACAACAAATTACAAGAACAAAACTTAGTTTATTTAAAGCATTTGAAAACCAGTATTATCTTTCAATTTATTTAATTTATAATTTTGATTTTAACAATTTTGTCGAACTTTTTTCATATCGAAATAACTTCGACAAATTAAAAATGAAATAACTTCGACTAAAAAATTTTGGTTTTTTGTCGTAATTATTTCATTTTCAATTTGTCGAAGTTATTTCATAACGAAATAACAAAAAACAAAAAGTTATTTCATTTTTGGTTTCGAAATTATTTCGCTACGCCATTTATTATAGGATGATTTTGTTTCGTGTCTCGTTTTATTATTTTAATGCTTTCGTATATTTGGTCTTTCGCTGTTGCTAACTGGGTTGTATTTATTATATGGAGAATTTTTTCAAAGTTTTTCATAATTTTGAGTGATGTAGCCATTGTTTTGATTAAGGTTCTGTATTTCTATTGTTTGAGTCAAAATTGTTGTTAGTAATGTCCCGATTAGAACTGTTGTCTTCGTTATGATGGTTTCTTTCTGGAAGTATACGTGAATTTACTTTTATTTTAGATTGTTAAGTTAGCTCGTAACCTTGAAAAGCTCATAATTAGGCATTTGCTAACATTTAGTTTGAGATTGTTGTTTCTGCACCATGAACTAAATTGGTTGAGATCTAAATTGGTTGAGATCAAAAACTCACAATCACATGTGGAAGTATAGTTTTGCAGATTTTGGTATCATCAGCGAAACTGAGAAGACGTGAGTGGGATAAACAATGCGTAATGAAAAATAAAGAATTTAGAAGGCTGCCTTCTGCAACGTAAGTCTAAAAAAATCAACGTAGATCTAAAAAAGATCTGGTATGACCTATATGAACTATGACTTGAAAATCGTACTGCTTTATACTTTTCAACGATAATTTTATAGGGAATTAGATCTAAGGTCTTACTGATATCTCTGAATACCACATCAACTTGTTTTTTTTAATTTCGATTCTATTCAAAATATCAGAGACGAATTCAGTCATATTAGTAACTGTGGATCTATCCTTTTGGAAACCATGTTGTTCTGGTGGAATAAATGCTTGACAATAATCAACAAAATACGAGCACATTATTTTTTCAAATAATTTGGAAATAGTTGACAGTTTAGCAATGGGTCTATAATTTGAAATATAGTTAGCTTTATATGATGAAATTTTTAACAAAGTTTTTCTTTTCTATGTGGAAAGGAAATTTTATAATATATATGTATATTTTCAGAAAATTTTCTTCCAAAGATTTTTTTTCGAGAAAAAAAAAATATTGGAATTTTACAAAGAGCAAAAACAAATATATCAAATTTTACAAGAAAAAGAACTGATTTACTTATATATATAAAAAAAAAGCAGAGTCCACTTTATCACTGTCATCCATTAAGTCCCGTAAAAATGGTCTGATCCTTAATTTTTTTTTAAATGATTCCTTTTCTTTTCCTTGTCTGTTCATTGTCCTTTTTTTTTAAATTTTTTGCTTTCTTTTACCTTTTTTTTAATTTTAAAATTTCCGACTTTCAATATAAAACTTTAATATTAATTCTGTAAAATGGCGGCATGAGGTTTCAATACTCATGCATTTTTGAAACGTGTTGCCATTGCAAAATTCTTTAAGTAATTTTTGAAAAGAGTTTTTAAATGAAAATAAAAAGGGTTGTACAAAATTTTTTTAGGTAATTTTTTATCCTAATTTTATGCTAAAACTAATTATTTGGTTTTTTATGAAATATGATATTTACGTGCATTTGGAAATAATTGTTTACACATTTTTTGCAAGAAAGTATTTTACTAAAAAAAAAATAGAACATTAATAATATTCGCAACACGCGTAATAATTAATTAGGAATTTTATTGTTTTAAGAATTTCATGTGGATGTGAATTTATTTGTGGATTGAATTTTATTTCAAGTTTGATCATTAAGAGAATTTACAAATAATTACATTCACATTACTTTCACATAAAATTATTAAAAAAATTTCATATAAAAAAAAATGCATATATACTTATAACATTTATGTTTTACAGTGATTTAATATCTTAGCATTTATGTTGCAATAAACAGGGGTATAGTAACTATAACTTCCCCACCGTTATAGACTCTGACGCATAAGACTCTGACGAGCTTCCCCGCATAAGACCCTGGCGAAGGTTTTGATGTGGCTATTACAAGTTTAGGTTTATTTTTAATTTTACAAAAATGAAGATTACAATAATTATTAGTACAAAAGCATTAATTGATATAAATATATTTAATAGCAAATTATAAGTAGGATTTTTAATTTTTATTTCTTTAATTTCTTTTCTATTTCTTTTAAATACTATTCTTCAAAATTAGTTAAATTAACTGTTTCTTTTTCAATGACTTTTGGCATAAAATATGGATATACACTTTTATCATAGATTTTTTGAAATTCATTCGTAAATACTTTGTTTTGAATACAAACTTTACAATTTTCTAATTTTATTAAGCTATTTTTAAATAATTTCAAATTTTTATTACAATTTTGTGAAAAATTATTAGTATCGTTAATATTTGTTAATATTACAAGTCACAAAATTAAAATTGTCGAACTTGTTTCATAATGAAATAACTTCGACAAAATAAAAATGAAATAAATTTGACAAAAATCCAAAATTTTCAGTCGAAGTTATTTCGTTTTTAATTTGTCGAAGTTATTTCATAATGAAATAAGTTCGATAGATTAAAAATCAAATATAAAATGAAATAAGTTCGACAAAATTAAAATTGTCGAACTTATTTCATATTGAAATAACTTCGATAAATTAAAAACTAAATCTCAATTCTTTTTGTTTATTTTGTAGGTATATTTATTATACTTATTACATTTTTTTATTTTATAATTCATATTCAAGTGAACACTTGAATTGAATCTTCAACCACCTGTCTACAACATGGGCACAGGTATTTGTTTCTATTTTATGAAATCGCTTCAGCTTGTGTTAATAACTGACATGACTGGCAAAGCTTAAGGTGACGGCACGGTAAAAGTACAACGTTGGAAGGATTTTCCAAGCAAATAATGCACATCATATTTTCTTCAACAATAACGGATTGCGTGGAGGACTCAAAAGTTTCGTCTTCAGAATTATTGGAACATGAGTCATTGTTACCTTCATTATTGTCGTCATCATCATCGAACTCAAAATAATATGTGTCGTTAAATATTTTACTATCTGCGTATGCTATTCTATTAAGGAACAACATTACCGTAACTTTACCTTTTTCTAATAAATCACTTGCTTCATTTATTTTATCACTTCTCTCAATATTGATTCTTTTTCTTTTTAAAATTCCAAAAGCTCCTCACTTTCAATTATGGTCTCAAATTTGTTTGCTTTATGGAAGTCTTCTTCTCGAAATTTTTTAACAAATTTAAAAAAATTTCCAATTTTTTTTTAACATTCATCCAATCACTCCATTAAAAGCCTCCACAGCAGAAGTTGTGCGGGTCATTTGCTTGAAAAGGGATATTTTATCCGCACCCTCCTAATTAAAAATAATTTTTTATTATTATCTTGCTACACAATATTTATTAATTTTATATGCGAACTAAGTGTCCTAAACGCAAAATGAGCCCAGACTCAACAAAAATTTTAGTAATAAATTTCCAAAAAAAAGGCATATAACCCCTATACTTTGAAATATATACTTTGTTTTAATTTTCAAATTTAGTTTGTTTCTTTTTGATACTCTTAGTTCATTTTCATTTTGGATTTAGTTTATTTTGCTTTTTTGACTTAGTGTGTAGACCCATAAAATTATTACCTTTTTTAACCATTGCTTTTCAAAATAAGAAATAAATGGACCAAATTTATTTTCATTATCAAACAATTTAATATTGAGTTTTAATTGATTGAAAGCAAAAACGATATCTTTAGCTGGTAGCAATGGTAAACCTAAGATTTTGTACATTGTTAATGCAATTGATGAACTATGTATAAATTTAGCTAAATATTGAAATTTTGTTTTTATATTCCGTCTAACGGCTTAAGTGTAGTGGAACCAACACCCTAGCAATTTGCCATTGGGAAAACTATTCCCAATGCATTTCGCATTGCAGTTTTATAATCTGTTATGATTATATTTGGTTCCAGATTGAAAATATTTTCATTTATACATGAAAATAGAGTTTTATATGCGTTTTGGGATTTTTTATCCATTAATATAAAAAAAATGGGAAAAATCTGAAAATACAAATTGAGTTTAATTAGTATAAAAAACAAAATGAATAAAATTAGCAGGAAAAGTGGGCGCGCGGCGGCGGCGGCAACTGCGAACGACGCGCGGCCGCAACCGATGGTGCTGCTGTATATATATTAATTTAAAAACTTTATAATTTACCTGTTCCATATATTCTATATAGATAATTAAAATCTGCTTGAAACAACCTTTCGGAACAATGGAAAATGTTCCATCCATCAAATATTTTTTTTTGGCTTGGTTCTATATTTTCCTTAATAATTTTTATGTATTTTTCGGAAGAAAAAATACAAAAATTACAATCATCTTCCATTATGCATGCCTTATAGAAAGCCGTGTTTGAATTATCCTCCATAGATTTTCCAAAGGAATTCCATATTTCTTCTTTTTGGAAAGCGTAAATAATTTCGAGTGGTGTTTGCGGTGAATTTACAAACCTTTTGCAGGCTATCTGCTGCAAACGCCTTTTTATTTTATCGAAATAAATATTTTTACCGGCGATTTGATTACTACAAAAATCATTGCAAATTTTTTAATAAGTTGGCTTCAAGTGCGAAATTTAGACACTTAACACACACATATACTTACAACAAACAACAAGCAAAATAAAAAATACAAAAAACGTTTATTATAAAAATTGAATAATAAAAATACAATTAACTTTTCAACTGCACTTTCAAAAACTTTTCTTATACCACTCATTGCATTTATGTCATTTAACGAATTTGCGCTACTTTCACAATCATTTTTTATATGATTTAATAACTGAAATTTCTCAAAAAGTTCTTCTTGTGTGAACTTTTGGTTATTTTGTTGAAACATTTTATTTATTTCAAGTTTATTCTCAGGTAGCAAAATCAACATTTTTGCAAAACAAGTATTCACATAACACTTATAATGTATTTTATTTTTAATTTGTTTATTTTTTAAAAACAATTGTTTTTGATCAAATACATAAATCAATTTGCTGTTTCTTCGTTTGGGATTTATTTCAATAAATTCCATTTCAAAGAAAAATTCAAAAGATTGGCAAAAAAAAATCACTTACTTTTTATTTAATTGTACGACCTTAACTACGTAAAAGTCAAACGCATTATTATATGAAATATGAATAATTATTATCTTTTGCTGAAATAATAATGCACTCGACAACAAATTACAAGAACAAAACTTAGTTTATTTAAAGCATTTGAAAACCAGTATTATCTTTCAATTTATTTAATTTATAATTTTGATTTTAACAATTTTGTCGAACTTTTTTCATATCGAAATAACTTCGACAAATTAAAAACGAAATAACTTCGACTAAAAAATTTTGGTTTTTTGTCGTAATTATTTCATTTTCAATTTGTCGAAGTTATTTCATAACGAAATAACAAAAAACAAAAAGTTATTTCATTTTTGGTTTCGAAGTTATTTCGCTACGCCATTTATTATAGGATGATTTTGTTTCGTGTCTCGTTCTATTATTTTAATGCTTTCGTATATTTGGTCTTTCGCTGTTGCTAACTGGGTTGTATTTATTATATGGAGAATTTTTTCAAAGTTTTTCATAATTTTGAGTGATGTAGCCATTGTTTTGATTAAGGTTCTGTATTTCTATTGTTTGAGTCAAAATTGTTGTTAGTAATGTCCCGATTAGAACTGTTGTCTTCGTTATGATGGTTTCTTTCTGGAAGTATACGTGAATTTACTTTTATTTTAGGTTTCACTGTAGGATTATCGTTATTTTGGTGTCTTTTTCGTCGTTTTAAATGAGACTCATAGTACTTGTAACCGTTTGGGGTTACAGTAATGTATGTTCTTCGTCCAACTGTTGAGCTATTATTTTTCTGTATTTGCGGGGATTTTTCCCTCCCCTTATTTCTTTTATAAATTGTGGTCCTGTTTCTATATCTAGGTTTTCCTTTTTTTGGCTCTGTTTAACCAAATAATTAGTTTTGGTATAAAATTATTGAAGACCATTATTCAAATATTGGTTAATTCAACTTCCGTTCCCACGAATTAGTCAATATTCTAATAAAATATCGTAGACGCAAAGTCAGCGATAACATAGTTGTTGGCGATTGCCAGTCAATTTAAGAAAATCCAATCAAGTGCTAGAAGGTTTTGAATAAATAAAAAGTTACATAATAATAAAAAGGAAAATAACAATAAAATTTTGTTTTAATTAAATAAAAGGTTATATAATAATAATAAAAATAAATAACAATAAATCTGTGTTTTTTTTAATCGAAAAATTAAACATAAAATTTAATTGGCGACGAAGATGGGATGCTCCAATGTGTTTTCATGAGAAAATATAATGATTATCAAATTTTAATTGAGCATTTCGAACTAATAAATTGGTATGAGCCAATAAAACTATTAACTATTTAATAAAATCTAATTTAAAGTAAAAACTACATTTGTGTCTTGTATATGTTACATACTGTAGACAAAATAAACTAGAAATATATATTTGTTAAAAATTATATTATATATATATAATTAAAGTTATAGTTAAATTAAAATTAAAATAAAATTAAAACTAAATTAAAAAAAAAACAATTTGTGTAACAAAACTTACTATTAATTAAAATGTTTGAGATGAAAGTAGATCCCTTCATCCCAGATGAACACGAAGAAACCTTACCTTATTGGGATCCCGAAACTTGGGAAGAATAAAATAAATAAACTAAAAAATATATAATTAAACAAAAATTTACAAACTAATTAAACTAAAACAAAAGTGGTATTCCTGTGTATTTCTACAAAACTTCTCATGCATCTTCAACAACTGCTGTATACAGCGAGCTACAAAATTTCATCCTAATATCCACTTACCTATAGGTATTTAAAACTTATATTTTTTTTGGGTAAAGTCCTTTATAGCACTGTCACCAAAAAATAAGGGCCACGTGACCCGGCCCCTCAAGATAGGCCGAACAGCGATAATCTTTTACCGTTAGACTCTATGTTTTACAAAAAAATTTACTTTTTTGCATTATTTTGCAAAATTTTTTTCATACAAAAATAAACATTTATGTTATGAAAATAAATAATGGACGACTGACATTTTAATGTTTTCACACATTCTTATAATCATATATATATAACACATTATATGGAAAGAATTGCCATTGCACAATTTATCTAAAAATCAAAATGTAAATTTTTAAATGATAAAAATGAAGGGGTTGTACAAAAAGTCCAGATAATTCATAGGTAGTCCAGATAATTCAAATTTAAATAAAATAAAAAATTATTGACATCTTTATATTGAAAACGTAATTATAAATTAATTTTAACTTTTTTATAAACATAAACAACATATTTTACAGTAAACATATTTTATAACTTATTTCGCTTTTAATTTTTTTTTTAATTGGAAAATATCACATTTACCAATTATTTCTTCAAATGCTTCCGGTAGTTCCATTGTAATTAAAAATAACATTAAATATATTGTATATAATATTATGCAACATACATAATTACAACATTCTAAAATAAACAAATTATATTTTTTGCATTTTCATTAATCACTGTATATTCTCTAAACTATGTCTGATAATTAAATTTTTATGGAGTCACCAATATAAAAATGACTACGTAGAAGAGTTAAAATATTAGTCACCAAGAATTTGTAACTCTTATCACGTAATGTTAAACAGTAAAACAGTAATGTTAAACAGCAAAATAAGTTCAACAAAATACAAATAAATGTTCTTGATTAGGTTGATGGCCTTATAGAATATTTAGCAATTCAAAATATTTTAAAGGAACATTTAAATTCATTCGATGTCGTTTACGTAAAGGGGGTAACAGAAAAGGGTATTTTTAGATAAATTTGTTTCGATTTCAGTAGAAGTTATCAATTTAGATAAGGACATTCCATCTCTTCAGAAACTATTTTTATTTATTTGTTTATTTATTTCTAAAAAAAATTTTCAAAAAGAGCTCATTCATTCGTACAGAGTGTTATAATCTTACTAGCTATATATCATTCACAAAAATCAAAAACAATAACAACATAACAAAATATAAAAATACAAAATGAAAAAAAATCTAAATCCGTTAAGAATAGACAGCTTAAATATAGGTAATGTTAATTCAAATTTTAAACCCAGTATAAATTCAGTTAAATTTAAGTTTATCATAATATTATGTTGTAATTTAAAGATCACATTACCAAAATTATAAATTATATTAAAAAAAATAAGAAATTATTAAAAATTAAATTCATATACAACTTATTACTAATTATTATTTTTCAATTCAGTTTCACAAGCAGATATTTTAAATATTAAATTTCATCTAACATCATATTTTTATTTTACTTTTAAATGCATTTTCATTCTTAATTTTTTGAAATTCTGAATCTAAATCATTGCACATTTTGTAAGCAGTATTGTAGACAGCTTCCTTACCACAGAATCTTATTTTAGACGACATCACCCTGATATTTCCAGCTTTTCTAGTATTGTACCCATGCTGTTGGTTCTTTAAAGTAGGAATAGTATTGGAGTGTATTTTATTAATTTACATTTTATTAACAGATCTAGTGGTAAAATATGTTGAGCTTTATGAATGTACTTGGTAGAGGTTCTATTATCCGTAGAGGTTTTTTATGGCTTTGTTTTGCAGTATCTGAACAGCATTCAGTTCCTTATTATATGTATTGCCCCAAATTTGTATTGGATATGTGATCGAACTGTGAAACATACTGTAATATACATGCGTTTTTCAAGTTGTTTGGTATTCTCTTGCTAATGTGCTTAAATATTCTTTCAGTTCTTCTGGCCTTCTGTGTAATTTCTTTAATTTGCGGACTCCAACACAACTCATCGTCTATAATAACCCCAAGTATTTATACCGTTGCACTTTTTCTATTTTATAGTTGTTATATTGCACGATGACACCAACTGATGGGTTTCGCCTTGAATAGGGTATATTTTGTTTTCCCCAAATTAAGTGTTAATTTTTGCCTTTCCATCCATCCGCTAACAGTTTTTAAATCCTTATTTATACTTAACTCAAGGCTTTCCAATGGTTTTTTCTGTGTAGAATAAGGTTGGTCCTAGAGAGCTTCCTTGTATTACTCCATATCTATTTACCATAACGCTACTCTTTGTTCCTTCCCATTCTGCATACTGCAGTCTATTTGATAGATAGTTCTTGGACCAATTTAGTTCTGCACCCATAACACCATGCTCACCAAGTATTCTCAATAGAGTCTTTCTGTCCACCGAATCAATAGCTTTCTGGACATCGAAGTACATAATTGCACACTTTTTACCATCATCTATTTTTTTCTGTATTGTGGATATTAAGTCAAATAGAGCTGTTTGCGTGTTAAAATTCTTTTTAAAGCCATATTGCCTTTTGCTCAATAATTCTTCTTGTTGTAGGTATTCAGTAAGTTCTTCATTCACAAACGTTTCCATAATCTTGCTTAGTGCTGAAGAGATCGATATCGGCCTATAGTTATTTATATCGTTATTAGCTCGCTTACTTTTAATTATTGGTATAACCTTGTTAATTTTCATAATATCTGGTATAATACCTTGCTGCAATAACGCATTTACCAATTTAGAAAGATTTTCAGCTAATTCTTCTTTGCATTCTTTTATTATGGATAACGAAATTTCATCCGAACCTGCCGTTTTGAATTTGAAAGACCATTAATTAGTTTATTCTATTTATTGCTTTAAATTTAAATTCGCCGTTCGTTTTTTTTTTTTTGGGAAAATATATTTTATTATAACCTTCCACCATTCTTCCACCAGTTGTGCTATAATATGTGTTAAATAAATTT
The DNA here is from genome assembly GCA_947095535.1 of Poecilobothrus nobilitatus. NCBI lineage: Eukaryota > Metazoa > Arthropoda > Insecta > Diptera > Dolichopodidae > Poecilobothrus > Poecilobothrus nobilitatus. Next base: position 197,827,747 of record OX352772.1, read on the forward strand.
GTTTTATTTTCTTTTTTATTTTGATTTAAATCCTGATCAGTAAAAAACTCATTCCGTTACGAATATCACCATTTTATATTTCTTTTCTATATTTCTAATATTCTTTAAAATCTCCACCAGCTTTCCCGAACCTCTTAATATCATATTCTTTTTGTTTTTTTCTTTTTATTGTGGTAAATCTATTAAGCCAATGCGTAGAATTTTCTTTGAAATACTCCGAATTTATATTTCTTATATATTTTTTGTACTAATAATTTTTTCTTTCCATAATTTCAATACATTCTCGGTCAATCCTCGGTGCGGTGTACTTAAAGTTTTTTAATCGTATCTCCTTAACGACAGTGGCGCCATTAATCATATTTTTGATACTAGATCTGGTTCACTATGTGATTAATATCTGTTGCATTAATTATAAGATTACTCATCCGACGTTTGACGATCAATATTAATTTTTTTTATTATATGTTTTTCTTGTTTATGTTTAATATTTATACTATAATTTCATGATGGTCAGATATATCATGATGAAAGGTAGATATATTCATTTCTATTTTTCCATTGTTGCTGAGTATATGATCCGGACAAGTATTTCACGTTGGGCTCGTTATAATTTTGTTACAGAAGAGAAAAGCATTTGATTCCACAACATTCTTGTAACTTTGAACATTTCTATTATCATTGATGTTAAAATTGAAGTCACCAATAATTATTGTATTATTATTTTTGAGATTTCCAAGGTATAAATAGAATTTTTCATAAAATAAATTTAGCATTTGAGATGAGTTTTCCGCTGGTCTGTAAATTGCAGGTATATTGTGTTGCTTATTGTTTTGATAAATTGTAACGAATAGAAAACTATTAAATTTGTCACAAAAGTTTTCTTGTAGTACACACCTAAAATACTTTCATGAACAAATATTCCAGCACCTCCTCCTGTTCTTAAAGTTCTGCAAAATAGAAATTTTTTTTAGTGAAGAATATTATATATTTCAATTTCTGTGTCTAAGATTGAAGTTTCAGTGATAATTATAAATAAATAAATGTAAAATATGCTTAAAAATTTCAATAGTGAGCTTATATTATGCAGCTTATTATTAATACTTCTAGCATTTAAGTAAAGTATTTTTAGTGATTTATGATCTTTAATAATTATGTTATTACTATTGTAAGTGATTATTTCTTCATCGGTTCTAAAAGGCAATATATAGTTATTTTCACTTGACATTTAAATTATCTACGTGTAAAATTCTAATTGATTTGCTATCAGATGATATTTTTGTATATATATTGCCATTCTTCACCCACACGTACTCGATTTTATTGTTTTTTTTTAAGATCTCTTGCTTTTTTGTACAAAAAGCCGAAGTAAGGAGTTAGCTTGTGGTTATGAATACTATTCTTTTTTAAGTTTCATCTCCATCAGCAGATTATATTCCAATTTGTTTTCATTTTAATCGCATCCATGAATACTTTTTTTTTTGCAGTTTCACTTATATTTACTACTATTTTTTGCGGCTCACCTGACTTTCTAGAATTTTCATATTTATACGTTTGTTTTATATCTGCATTTTGAATTTCTACTCCTACGTTTTGTGCGATCTTTTGTACAATTATTTTCAATGGTACGTTTGTGTTTTTAACTTCTAAATCCCAAATTTCAATATGTCTGTTGAATTTATGTTCTTCTCTTGTTGATTTTTTCAATTTCAATTTTATAATTTAATTATTAATTAATGGAATAAAATACTTAATCATAATGAAAATAAAATACTTAATTTCAGTTTTAAGTATTTTATTTTCATTACGAAGCAAAATATTTTCTTCAATTAAGTTGTGTACTCCTTTGTAATGTACTCTGAGTGCTAATGTACTCCTTTAACTCACGCAATTCAGCCTGTAGATTCTGGAAACTGTTGTCGTCAGACTGTTGATTGATAATTATTCTTTCTAGCTGTTCCTTTATTTCTTCATCTATCTGAGGTACATTTGGTTCTTCAGATGTGCTCGATGAAGAGGAATTAGACGTAAGCAGAATATTCGTTGATTTCCTTTTTTTGCCCGTTTTATTACACTGCGAACAAAACCAAAATTTATCCATATTCCGAGCCATTCCGTGAAAAACTTCAATTTCTAGCCTTGTATACTTATCACAGTACCAGGATTTACAAAGTCCATCACAAGCGAGTACATTATTTTTTTTTAAATTAATTTTCTTTTTGCACAGATTACAAATTGTAAAATTGTTTTTTTTTGACATCAATTTGAATTCAAATGTCAAAATCACCACCATTTGCTCTCATCATCACATTACGGAAAATTTACAAGATGTGCTGTAAAAATTGTATGAATTTATGTATGTATTTATTAAAAGAAAACAATTGGTTTTAAAAAATATTTGTTTTATTTATTGTTGATCAACATATTTTTTCTGACAAAAACAAAGGAATTTCGTAAAATAGTCTGGAATTGTTACACTGAGCTATGTGTAAATTCATTGGAATGCAGAAATCTTCTTCTTCCAATCTTAGTTCATTCTTTTCAAATCATCTCTCAACATATTTGAATACATATTCTCGTATATTTAGTTCAGCTCCATTGTTATATGACATCACTGCTTGTATAAAGTGAAGCATAAGACAAAAACGAGTGTACTCATCTATGTAAGTTTATTAGTGCGGTCAGCATGATTAAATGTTAGCGAAAATCGTTTTGAATTTAATTTTGCTTGACTGTTTTAAAAATCGTGATAAAATGTATACCACTCCAAATAATTCATTTCGCTTATGACTTTGTTTTGTCGTTTTAAAATTATTGATGCAGCAAAATTTTCAATATTAAATCCAATTCCAATTTTTATACCCGTATGAACTATGTTCAAGGGTATAATAAATTTAGCATTACGTTTGTGACACCTTAAAGGAGTCGAGCTAGATATAATGTCAAAGGTATGGATCGGCTCAGAATCGAAATCTTAGTCGATTACGTCCGTCCATCCGTCCGCACGATATATCAAAAAATAAAGGAGGTAGGAGGGTAAAATTTTTTTTACGTCACTTTTGCAAAATTGTTAGTTTTATTATTTAAATCCCACATTTTCAAATTTTATGGCAACAACTTCTGCAAAATTTGGTGGTGCGATGGGTTCGGGTAGCTGCCATACTACTTCTCCGTTTAAATGAGAATAACTCAGTGTCTATTAAAGCTCGGTATCTGAAATTTTGTGAAGAGGTTTCGAGTTACATGCCAAAAACTTTTGTAAACTTTGGTTGGTCTAGAGCAGCCGGTTCAGGCTTCTTGCACCTCTTCGAACTTAATGAAGCTAAGGGTCTGAAATCTTACAAATGATGGTCAAGTTTTATGGCAACAACTTCTGTAAAATTTGGTTGTGCTGGTGCAACAGGTTCGGGTAGCTGCCATACAACTTCTCTTTTTAAATATAAATATCTCAGTGTCCGTCCGCACGATAACTCAAAAAATAAAGGAGCTAGCAGGCTGAAATTTTTTTTACGTCACTTTTGCAAAATTGTTAGTTGCTATTTAAATCTAACATTTTCGGCCGCCGCGTTCGAGTAGCTGCCATATAACTTCTTTCTTTAAATGGAAATAACTCAGTGTCTATTTAATCTAGGTATCTGCAATTTTGCAAATGATGATCAAGTTTTATGGCAACAGCTTCTGTAAAATTTGGTTGTGATGGTACGACAGCTTCGGATAGCTGCCATACAACTTCTCTTTTTAAATAAAAATAACTCAGTGTATATTGAAGCTAGCTATCTGAAATTTAGTGAAAAAGTGTCGAGTTACATGCCAAAAGCTTTTGTAAAATTCGATTGATCTAAAGCAGCCGGTTCAGGCTTCTTGCATTTCATAGAACTTAATGAAGCTAGGCGCAATAGACTCGGGTAGCTTTCATACAACTCCACAATTTACATAAACGTCGGTACTAAAACATCTGAATGTTTTTAAAAGATGATCAAGTTTTATAGAAACAGGATATATTACGTTCATACGGGTATCCTAGAGTTGACACAGTCTACTCTACTGCACTCTTCCTCGTTATTGTTGGTTTTTTATCCAAAAAATAAATATAGCTTAATAAAATGTTCTGCGCTGGCTCACCTTTTTGTGTTTCAAATACTTCAGAATTTGTTGATTGCTCCATCTTTTTTGTTTTAACTGACGAATTTTATTTTAGAATTTTGTATTTATAGTTTTTCTCCCACATTTAAAAAAAATTTTTCTTTGTATTTTTTTATCGTTTTTAAGTGAAGATGATGTGTCGAATAAATTAACAAAATATTTTATGCTTTTAAGGAAACTTCATCCATAGATATAAACAACAGTAATGTCCGCAAACATTAAAAGGTTATTGTTGAATACAAAACATTTCGATTGATTTTGTAGATATTTTATAATCTCATTTTCAAAAGGCGGATTTCCAAATGAATCAAAATACTCTGCTCACTCTTGAACTGGAACAAATATTGCTAACCAATGTGTTCCCTTTTCATTAAAAGTATCAGTATTTACCACAAAAATATTACGTTTTGAAACTTGTTTTGGCAATTGATCAAGAGCATAAACACCTCTAAACACCTTAGTGTATTCATTATCTTGCAAACGGGGAATATGTCGATTAAACGGGTATTTCCTCTTTTTAAAGTTGTTAAAAATGCAGCTTTAAGTTTTCCATTTGTTATTTTGACTACATCGAATTTTCAAGCAAATTTATTAATTTTTAGTTGTTTTTTCGTTATCAATATGCCCAAAAGAATAATTTTCATAATCTGTTCTTTTTAAATCTGTGGTAGCAAATTTACTTCAATTCTTTTGCAATAGTTTTACATTTATCTTTTATTCCTGCTACAGCAAGATTCTGTACAAATTTTTTATTGGTATCGTCGGTACAGAACGATAAAAATACCAGAGTACACTCCATTTTTAAATGAATAGAGATGGTTCACTAAACCTCCTTTTATATGTTTACGTAGACGTTGCGATATTTATCAATTTCGTTATTGGCGTTGAATTCTACAAACACAATGCATGTTAATGTTGAACTTAGTGGCGCACTGAGTCTTGCTTCAATCTTTACTACTCTCTGGTTTAATAAACTGTCACATATATCAGTTCAGAACCATCTGGTGATAAATTAAAAGCTAGTATGTATTTTAGAGCCTTTTGCAAAAAGCTCGTTTGTAATTTGGTGTCCTCTATCAGAATGATGTGTACCTGTTCCACTAAGTAATGTTAAATATGCACGAGAATTGCAAAGGTTATTCGATGTAAAACTTGTTTCAATTGCAGAGTTTGGTGTAGGCACTCCATTCACATTTAATTGAAATTGTGTGAAAATTGGATGATCGAAATGATATGGATTTTTTTATCGTTTACCATTAAAATTTTCATTATTAACCATTCAAAATACAAGAGCTTTCGGTATTTGCTTTATAAATATATAATCCAATGATATATATTAAGTGTTAGCTGGAATTATAAATGTTTTGATTTCACTTCTCGTGTAAAAATACACAAGATGTGCTGTAAAAATTGTATGAATTTATATTTATATAAAGAAAATAATTGGTTTTAAAAAATATTTGTTTTATTAATTGTTGACCAAGATATTTTTTCTGACAAAAACAAAGGTACTTCGTAAAATAGTTTTTTCCAATACAGCCTTATGCCTTAGCCTTTTCCGATACAGTATTATGTGCTATCAATATACTAGGATTAATTGTTAAATGTCGCATGTATGACGTAGCTTCGAGAATTTTTAAATAGCTTTCATCGGCATTGTTAAAGAAAATAAAAAATCTTGTTTTTCTAATGCCAAAGCAATTCGAATGTCAACATTATTTAAAAGTAACTTGGGAATGTTAAAGAAATCTACATGTAATTTTCACAATAATTCTACTATTGTCGAATGGTTGTACGAATGGTTGATTTAGAGCCAGCATTGTTAAAATTTGGCTTATCCAATTCCCAACAAGATGCTTCCAGATGTGTTTGACTGGAATCTGTACCATAATTTAGTAAAGTAGTTAAGTATGCTTTATAATGGTATAAGGAGTGTGAAGGAGTGATGTTTTTCCCGTTTAGTCACATTACATTTTTTAATTAAAGAGTGTAATAAATTATCTACAACACTGGGCTACTTTCCATCAGTTCGTTCCTACTTTACCATTAGCACTCCAAACTGTTTCATCTTTTTTTAATATTTGAACTTTAAATTTGATGTAGGTTGAGTTAAGGATAAATCTCCATATGTATCTCCATTTCCAAACGAAACTCATTCAATGGTTGACGGTGATGCCTCTAAAGAAGCTAAAAGATTGAATGCTACCTCTTCTTAACGCAATATACTTGTTCGTACGGGTTAAGACGTAAGAAGATCAAGTTCGAATTTCATACACTCCATTTTTAATTAAATATATCAGAGGTTTTACTTTGCTTTACTTAAATGTGACATTACATTAAATCTGACATTAAATGTGTGTTTTTAGAAACTGCTCGTCTTTTTATACCGCTTTTCCTTTTTATGGCTTTTCGTCTTCCACCATACATCGAATGCAGTTGATTTTCGTAAATTTTTTATGCCACCTTTGCTTTGATCAATTACAGCTTCTTTTATGTTTGCACCACATGCTATATCATTTAAAATATTTTTACTTGTGTATAGAGCCTCTCTTTAATTATGTCCTAACTTGATGTAAAAATTAGTTTCAAGTAACGAATTAAACTTCCAAATATATTTCCAAAACCCCGACCTCTCTGTATAACTGGATAAAATTGTAATGAGGTCCAATGTCGTATAGACCCCCTCCTATACGCGATAAATAATCTCACGTACGCTCGATCCATGTTTGATAGGACATAATATTTGAGTACTAGTATTTATATTGTTTTTAGCAATCAATGCTTTTTAAAGTGTAAAACATTTTTTGTTGGATAGAAGCTTGGCACAAAATTTATTCCATCAACATATTGATTGCAAATTTTAATCGCTATAGTTTCAAAAATATTTTTTTCTATAGGTACGTAAGGACATTTTCAATTTCAATATTTATAGGTATTCTACAATTTTCTATGTTGATCCTCTATATTGATTCAATTCTCAATGCACGCACTTTACTACTTCCAAAAATAAATGGTTGAACTATATTTGAATAAATCATCACCATTCAACAGCTAATTTGAATAGTTCGGTTAATTTTGTTTTGAAATTTTTTATATATTTTTTTGTTGAAATAGTTCTGTTAATAATGTTTTTACATTATGACTATGATTAACCTTTATATAGAAACTATCCTCATCAAAAGCTTGCGATATCGGAATTAAATCGTTCCGGTTATCGTCTGACACTTTTTTAAATGTTACATCTTCATAATTTTTTGAATTATGTATATGTCAAAACTTCATTAAAAAATTCTTTCAAAACCTGGTTTCGAGTAAATCCTTGATTAGGAGTTATACATATTTTTAAAAAGCGTTGGCAGAAAATTAAACTTCCAATCATCCAAATGTAATTCCAAATCATCATATAAATAATATGATGCCTATAGATTTAGTTACTTTGATTTTTGCAAAAGGCTTTTCAATATTTGTTACATAAATATTATACTGTCTAATATAAATAAAAGCACATTTCTGTTTGTTAAATTCTTCCGTTTGTAGGAAAGCGTTCAGATAAATTTCTGAGAGGCCAGCTTTCCAATTTCCATTTCTTAAATCAAAGTGAATAATTAATTTATTGAACGTAATTGAATGAAGCTAAATTGTTGTTTGGAAACAGTTTTAAATTATTATTACTAAACAATGTTATATAGAGGTCATCTGGACTATCCATCTTTGTTAATTTTTTCTAAAACATAAAATGTTGTACTATTTATATATTGTTCATTCCGGTGTTGATGAAGTTCTTAGTTTTGGACTTTTTAGTAATGGTTTTAGTTTTTTATTTCAGGAAACTGGGAAAGCATAGTTGAGAAAAACGAACTACCGGCCGATCGTCGTGTCTTCTTTTTTTCTGGAGTTGCTGCAGCAACATTAATTACATCACCACTTGGTATTTCAAATAATACTGACAATTGGAAAAATATTGTTTCAAAAAAATTGAAAGAATCTGGAAAACCGTATGTCAATTTTAAAGGTAGAAGTGGAAGCAAAAAAAATTAAACCACTATGTCCACATACTTGCTTTTTTTTGTGTTCTAAACGTTTTACGCAGAATGATAGAATGCAAATTTTTAAAGAATCTTGGAATTTGCCAGTCGAACATAAGTCTAAATTTTATTTAAAATTTGTGAAGCGTGTTCCTATTAAACGTCGCAGACAGTTACTGTCAAACGTAAAAGAATTTTCTTATCAATACTTTCTTTAAATCAACAAGAGAATTCATCGAGTATGTATGACGTTTTTTCTCAACACTCTAGGAATAGATAAAAAAAGGAGGTATGTGACCATATAGATAGCTTTCCTGTAGTCGATTCACACTACAGTAGAGCAGATTCGCAAAAAAAATATTTTGAAACCAATTTAAATTTACCGAAAATGTATAATCTGTATTTACAACAAGTTCCCAATAATCCACTAAAAATGTGTATTTACCGAAAAATATTCAATACACAATTTAATATATCGTTTTTCAAAGCTAAAAAAGATCAATGCAACAAATGTTCACTGTTTCAGTTGAATAAAACTCCCTCAGAATTAGAAAAATTAGAATACGAAAAACACATACTTGAAAAACGTGCTGTTAAATTAAACAGAGATATAGACAGATCTAATATAGATAAATCTCATATTATAATTTGCTATGATCTACAAAGTGTTTTCGCACTACCAAGAGGCAATGCCTCAATTTTTTTCTATAAAAGAAAATTAAATGTATATAATTTAACAGCCATCGTAATACCATCCTTTGGCAAAAAATTTACTTATTGTGCTATTTGGTCAGAGATTAACAGCGGTCGTAATGGTAATGACATTTCAAGCGGTTTAATAAAAATTTTAAATAGCATAGTAACGAACTTTCCACAAGCCACAAGAATTACTCTTTGGAGTGATTCTTGTGTGGCACAAAATAAAAACCAAATCAATTCAACAGTTATTAAAATGTTTTTAAAATCAAATACAAATATATCGGAAATAACTCAAAAATTTAGTGAGCCCGGCCGCTCTCAAATTCAAGAAATTGATAGTGTACATGGAGTAATTGATCGATATTTAAAAAACATTGAAATCTTCAGTACTGTGCACTTAATTCAGTTATTAACAAATATGAAAATGCCCAAAGTAACATTGAAAATTTTGCAAATGATGTCTGAGGATTTTAAAGTTTACTCAATTATATCTGGAAAATTAAATTTTCAGCATGTTCCTTTTTCAAAAATCAAAGCTATATACTATGACTCGGAAGAATTTTCTTTAAAATATAAACTTTCTGCACAAGAAATTGAAAACCATGTTACATCTATATTTAAAAAAGCCAGCAAGAAGTCTTTACAAACTCCTAGTAATTTATTTTCTCATAAACCGGTCATTCAAACAATACGCCCAGTAATTTCATCGCAAAAAAAATCAGATCTTCAAGATTTATTGCAATATTTGCCACAATCGGACAGAACATATTTCGAAACAGTGCTTAAACTGAAAAATAACTAAAAATGTTCAATAATAAATTGCTTTTAAATAAAGTGGATGCCATAATAATAAGTATACTATTAGTTTTAAGTAATGGAAATGCCTTTTATTTATAAATAATATTTAAAAAATTAGAAAGATTAAGAGAGTGTCTTTTGATATAATAATATAATTTTCAAATGCTGTGAAAATGGTAAAGGTTGTGAGACAATTTATTCAAAGTATAATATTTTATAGAAGTTCAAATTCAAATATTTAACACTAATTATGTAAATATGATAAATAGACTGAAAATAAAGTTCTTAATTTTTTTTTTAATTTAACATTTTATTTATTTTATTAATTTGTTTATTTAATATTAATTTATTTAATTTTTGAATTTGTAGAATTAAGAAAATGAAGTTCTTATAATTAAGTGTTTTTTTTTATTTTTGATTTAATTTATTTTAATAATTCATTAAGAAAATTTATAATTAAATAAAAATGAAGTAGCTAATTTATTACAAATTGAAATTCGTTTTTTATTTAATATTACTATAGTTACATTGTTTTCATATTTTATATTTTGTTTTATATAAATATATAAAGATTATTATTTTTTTTTAATACTTGTTTGACCTATATCTCAAAAAGTTTGCTCCACCTCATACATTACAACCAAGCTAGTGAATTCGAGGAGGATATAGGGCAAATGCAAAAAAGTTTCTTCAATCAAAATTGTTATAACTAACAAAACTATCGATGGATGTTCTTGAGTATTTAGGAAATTCATCTTAATTTAGTATAGAATCGTCCATCAAACTTTAAAAAGATTCTATCAGTTAGTTTTTCTTTAATTTAGTTTTAAACTTTAAAGTTGTTTTTCTCAGTTTGAAGTGAATGGTGTATAGGGCAAACAAAGCTTTAACCAGCGACATGTTATTAATTTTGTTAATTCCATTATGAAGTTCGGTTGACACAGAAACCAGGAAGTTCTGTAATGGTATAACCAAACTAGGTACATAAAATTCCGCAGATCTTGCACTTTACTTGTTAAGTTATTTTGGCTTTTTTGTATAACCTCCAATGAATTATTTACGTCCGACATTGTGTTTAAATTTGTTACTTAATTCATCCAATTTATGATTTAAAGTTTTGATAATCGAGGGACTGGTAAAACACTCTGATGGATTAGTTATGTTTTTACTTATACATATTTTATTCGAGAGGTTGTCTATGTTCCTCGAGGTCTCCAATAAATTTTCATTATTGAGTTGAATCACTCCATGTAATTTAACTGCCATGTCATCTTTTTCTTTACTTAGAGCAGTTATTCGGTTGTCGATATTGTGATACATGGTCCTAAGAAGAACGTGAGTATTTTGGCAGTCGGTACACACGAAAAAATCATTGAGCGATTGATAGAATTGTATTCTAGATGCTCCGATACATGCTCCATGGAGTTTCCTGTTGCAAAATCCTTTACATATTAGTCTCTTCGAAGAGTTATTCATCGCTGTGCAGTTAACAATGTCACATTTAAAATTCATGTTTATTGCAGTTTTTGTTATTATTATTTTTATTTTATTTTTTAAATCGAAAAATAAAAGTAATGATGAGTAATATTTACAACTCGATTATACTAATTATTTTAACGTAATTCAAAACTATTTCTGATAACCAAAATAAAATTTTTTATTGTTTAAATTGTGAACAAAGAAAGAAAGAAAAAAGCGAATTGATTAATTATGAGTTTAAATTAATTATATTAATTGCTTGAATTAAGTAACGAAGACAAACACGTCTGTACTGATTAACGGTTGGATATAACATTGATAATAGAAAGTAATTTGCAAGAACACAATACAAAAATAATACAAAGTAATTTGCAAAAACACCTGTTCTATATTAAAAAATTTTTTTCAAATTATTTTTCAATTAAACAAAAATTAATCACTAAATACAACTTTTTAAAAAAAAAAAAAATATTTTTGTTTTATTTAGTAGACTAAGCTGTCTATTTAAATTTGTAATAAAAAGAATTTTAAAATTCTAATTGATTTAAGTTAATTTAAAATAATAATAAGAATTGTACTGGGGTAAGATGCTACAATATAAGGCGGTGTAATTTGATACAGTTTATCAACTTTCTCCGCAAGTTTTTCTAACAAAATATTCTAGTAATTAACCTAATATCATTCTTTTAATATTCAGAAAAATATGAGAAATTTTAAGAAGCAAACGGGAAGAGGAAATTTTTCAAAAGAAACAATTAACACAGCGGTTAACTGCTTATAGAAAGGAAGCAATCGTTAAGAAAGGCCGCCAGTCTGCATGGGTTGGACCACAACACATTAAAAAGATACGTAGATAAAGCAAAAAAGACTGGAAATTTATTCTTTGATAACATTGGTTATGGCAGAACAAAGCAAGTTTTCAATGAAACCCAAAATAAAAAACTTGTTGAATACTTAAAATTTGCTGCAAAAATATATTTTGAACTTACTCCATCAGAAGTTAGAAAATTTGCATTCCAATGCGCAAATCAGTTTGGCTTAAAAACTCCACAATCTTGGCAAGAAAATAAAATGGCAGGACCAGATTGGTTAACAGTTTTTTAAAAAGGAATCCTACATTATCAATTCGATCACAGGAAGTTTCTAGCCTTGGCCGATGTATGAATTTCAACAAGGCAAATGTGACAACGTTTTTTGAAAAATTAGCTTCAGTTCGAGAAAAATACAAATTTGAGGCTTGTGATATTTGGAATGTTGACGAAACAGGAGTAACCACGGTACAAAATGTATCCAAAGTGATTGCGAAAAAAGGTTCTAAGCAAGTTGGAGGTGTAACATCAAGTGAAAGAGGAGAACTTGTTACAGTGTGTGTAGCTATTAACGCTATTGGAAACTCTGTTCCTTCAATGTTCATTTTCCCCCGCAAAAGATATCAGAGCCATTTCATTCGAGATGGGCCATCTGGTTGTATAGGAAATGGAAATAGTTCTGGATAGATGACTGCAAACGAATTTTTTGAATTTATGAAACATTTCATTAAGCATGTAAAACCTAGTTTAGAAAAAAAAGTTTTATTACTTTTGGAAAATCACGATTCTCATCTCAATGCAGAAACTCTTAGTTTAGCAAAAATTAACGGCGTAGTTATGTTATCATTTCCACCTCACTGCTCATATGCATTACAGCCTCTTGATAAAACGGTATAGGTCCCTTCAGAAAGTATATGTCGAGTGCTCAAAATACTTGGCATATCAATAATTCTGGGAAAAGGATGACAATCTATGACTTACTGAATCAAGTTTCTCAAGCTCTCCCAAAAACCTTATCGCCACAAAACATTACGTCAGGATTTAGAGCAACTGTTATTGAACCATTCAATAGCAATATATTTTCAGATGAAGCATTTCTTCCAAGTTTTGGCACTGATTTACCGTTTATTGAAAATAACGATCAACCAGCTACAACAGAAATGATCACTAGTAGTAATGTACCACCAATTTACACTACTTCAATGAACAATTCTGAAATTTTAATATATCACAAGCCGGTGAAATTCAACCAGCAGATATCGAGAATATGGATATCTTTTTTATTGGAGAGGAAGTTTTCGAAGATTATCAAAATTCCCAGAAAGAAGTTGGGCAAATTATCGAGAAAGAGGTTAACCAAACTGTCGATCAGGAAGTTAAGAATCATTTAAGAGAAAATAAGAGAAACAATTTTAATAATGCTGAAAATGATCTCAAAACTGAATTTTGCCCACAACTCGTACGTCCTTACCCAAAAGCACACCCCAAAAAGCAAGTTAATCGTGGAAGAAAAAAATGTAAAGCTGCAATTCTTACTGATACACTAGAAAAAGAACAGGAAGAGCGTCGTAAACAGGCTTCACGAAAATTTAAAAATAATAAAGACTGTGCTTGTTTGGTTTGTAGCGATCTATTTTCAAAAAGTAAACCCAGCGAAGAATGGATAAGATGCACTGCTTGCAAGGGATGTTCTCACAAACAATGCACCGATAAAATGACTAATCCCTACATATCTGAAATTTGTTTGAATTAAATTGGTTGAATTTTTAGTATTTTAGTTTGCATAATATACCCTCCCTATGCTTGTTTTTATAAATATGAATTTTGTTAATTTACTGATTTTATTTAATTCTGCAAAATTTTTTATGTTATTTTAATTCGTTTTTAATTTATGGTGATATTTAAGTATGAATTGTTCAATTTTTTTTTTAATTTATGTTTTTGTTAATTAATTTGTGATATTAAAAATTAAAGTAAATTGAAAATTAATTGTGTATCAGTAACCTTTTGAAAAAATACATTTTCTGCAACGAAAATATATTATTTAAGACTATTTTTATTAATTTTTATTTAGAAAAAATTCTTCTTTTTAATATAAAAAAATTTCCAAGTTAATGTTTCTAAGTTCTTAAAAGTTGAAGACCAAAAAGCAAAAACTGTATTAACCTACCTACATATAATAATATATTATTATATACTAATAAATTTAACAAACAAATTGATAACACTAAGTACAAACTACAAACATAAAAAAAATTTTTTTTTCTTTTTAAATTAAATTTTTCCGTTTTTTGTTCTTTTTTTATAAATACATCTTCATGTACTTCTAAAATAAATTTTTAACAATCAATAGATATCAATTATTTTTATTAACCAGTAATAATTAATTATTTTCATATTTTTATGAGGCATGGTATATTTTTATTTTATTCTATTTTATATTCGTTTTTGTATTTTTTCTCTTTATCTCTTCTCGTTTTTAAATTTTAATCAAAATTAGATTTATTTGTTATTATTAATAAATATCTTATTGTAGTTAGAAAGAAAACAAAAATATATTATACTTAGAGATAATGATCAACTATAATATATATAGCAGGTATAAATTATTAAATTAAATAATAAAACAAAAATAATATTTTTGTACGAGCCAAAAACCTGAAGTTAAACTTTTTTTTTTAAGCTAGTTTTATTCTTTATATTGCAATATACATATTATGTATAATCACATACATATTATTATGTTTATAAATTTTTAACGATTTTATAAATAAACTATAACAGATTGTATAATTTCACTTTATGTAAAAATTTCAGTATTACTTCATTGGATTTGTGATTATCTAACCCTAGTATTTTTACATTTTCAATATCATAGAGTCGTTTTTGCCTTTCATATATGGGACATGAGTTAAACATATGTTCCATGCTAACCAATTGATCTGAGACGCAAAAGCATTTTGGGCTTATGACTGGATTTTTGAATAAGCAACTCAACTTTGTGTTAACTTCGTGTGGCCTATTCTAAGTCTTGTTAAAATAATTGAGTCTTTCCGTGCAAGTTCATCTATTGTTTTCCATTTTTTAACATTATCTTTTATCATTTTTAGTTTATTATTCGTAGTATTTTCCCATATTTCATCATTTTGTTGACAAATTATTTTATTTAGGTTTGGAAAAATATCTTTATAATATATGCTGTATTCATTGTGGTATGGTTCATGAACTGAATTTTTTGCTTACTCATCAACCCTCTCATTTCCCTTCAAACTGCAATGACTACGTATCCAGAGAAACTGAATGTTATTTATTCTATTCTGTTAAAGGTCTTTTATTTTCTGAGCAATTGGATAGAGTGGATATAACTGCTTCAAAGTAGACAAGCTACTTATGAAATCTGAACATATAATAAAGTTTATGTATTGTATTGATTTAAATATTGCATAAAGTTCAGCTGAAAATATAGTGGTATGTTTGGGTAGATGGTACATTTTATGAAATGATCCTATAGTGAGGGCACACCCTGTTTCATTTTGTATAACGGAACCGTCAGTATAAACTGTTTGAAAATATTTAAATTTTTGTTGAATTTTTTCTATAAAGAGAAAAAGGGATTTTTTCTATTTTTCTATTATATAACTCTTCTTTTGTCGTTTCTTGTTATTTCCTTGAACTGAGATGTCTATTTCTACATTATTTAAATACCATGAAGGTTGTTTTTGAAACTTTTGTTTTCTATTTTTGTTTCTGTCGTTGTTAGTTTTTTTTTTTAGCAAAGCTTTTTTAATTCTTACAAAACATGGTTGATAATTATTTTTCTTTGATTTTAATTTATTAAATAGAAAATCATCGTTTATAAAGTTTGATAATGAGTTCTCAGAAAAAGAATAGAGTTTTATTCCATATTTCAGCATTTGTGTTTCCCCCCTCTTTATATATAAAACTTCATAGTCAATTATTAGAAGAGTTAGGGTGTTAAGAAGACGTCATAACATTTTTCTATCAGAACCGTAGCTACTATGACTCAACATTTTCAAAATATTTAAACTTCTAGAAAAAGCATGGCAACTGTTTTGGTTTTAGAAAATTTAAATCCAGTTTGTTTACACCACTTACTAAGTTTATTCAAATTTGTTTGCAAAATTTTTTTAATCTTATTAACGTTTTTTCCTGCAACAAACATAGCGATATCGTCAGCATATATCATATACTTAACCGGATATTTAATTTTTTTTTTGTCATACTATTTATAGCGTAGTGTATGGATAAAACTACACTTATAACAGAACCTTGACGGATTCCGTTTTCCAATACCTTTTCTTCCGATGGCTCATTTCCTATACTTACTCTCATATTTTTTTTATTTAGAAAGTTATAAATGAATTTTAGTAAATTTCCTTTAAATCCTATTTTAATGAGTTCATCTATAACAAGTCTTCTCCATGTCATATCATATGCCTTTTCTAAATCGAAAAAGATAGATATTAAGAATTTATTGCTTGAAAATGCTTTCATTATTTCTGTCTCAAAATAAGAAAGAGTATCGTGAGTTGATCTCATTTTCCGAAATCGAGATTGGTATGTCGATAGAATATTCTTTTTTTCTAAAATCTTTTGTTAACCATCCGTTTTAATATCATACAAATACAACTAGTGAGAGAGATTGGTCTATAGTTGTTGGCATTTTTCGAATCTTTATTATTTTTTTGGATAGAAATTATGTTAAATTT
This sequence comes from Poecilobothrus nobilitatus, assembly GCA_947095535.1. Taxonomy (NCBI): domain Eukaryota; kingdom Metazoa; phylum Arthropoda; class Insecta; order Diptera; family Dolichopodidae; genus Poecilobothrus; species Poecilobothrus nobilitatus. The sequence goes on from OX352772.1 coordinate 197,844,427, forward strand.
TCTCCAATTTTCAGAGAAGTCTCCCATTATCCATATTTTGTTATATAAATCTAGCTGCCTTGCAATCTTTCAATGCGTTTTTAAGTTCGTCAATTGAAAAACATTTATTATATATCTCATTAGACAAGGACACTATAGACAAAGATTTTTGCTCTATTTTAATTTTATACCGCAAAAAATTTCTTTCATAGTTTTCCGAACTTGACATTTTATAAAAATGGTTGGACAAGCTTTCACATATTTTTCTTTTATCTGTAACTATTTCACCGTTTCTAACAGGAATGTAATTTTATTACCTCTAGATTTTCCATTTATTTTTCGAATTTGATTAAAAACTTCTGACGTTGTGGTTTTGTATTTATTGTTTGTACAAAGTTTTGCGAAGATAACTTTTTGTAGTGTTTAATCAATTTTCTGGCTTAATATTTTGCTTCAATAAATTTTTTAAAATCCTATAATTTTAGAGAACTTTATATTTTCTGAATAGCGACTTACGTTTTCTGATTGCCTGCCTAATATTTACATTCCACCTTGGTACTTTCCTGTTTAAACTACTAGAGTTTTGTAATGGGATTGACTTCTGAGCAGCTCTAATAATAGACGACGTTATATATTGTTCGTGTTAATTTATATTTTTAAACTGTTTTTATTCTAATTTTAATTCGCTTCGAAATAGCTCCAGTCAGTCTTTTTTAAATTCCACTTATCCCTACTACCAAAACTATTATTAATAGTTTTGATAGTTAGGCAAATAGACATTATAAATTATAAATTTAAGTGGAAAATATATTTTTACTGCAAAAGTTTGTAGATTTGTAAGAAGATCTATTTCTTCACAACTTTTTCCTTTTTTAGCATATTTTTGTAAATTTTTGTAAAAGATTTGAAAATTATTCATTTTTGGTTTATGATTGCATTTAAATTTTGTTTCTTGTAAACATAAAACATATGGATTATATTTATTAATAATTAACTTAAATTCGTCTAAATAGTAAAGTCCATCACAATTCCACTGAACAACACTAGTTTTTTTATTCGTTTTTGTCTATTATTTATTTTTTTTGATAAAATTACCTTATTTCTTTGACTTTAAAGCTATCAGTAGTTTCAGGTTTTAAACTTAATATAGTACTAATAACACCTTCTGTATTTTTGGCTTTCGTATTTGTTTCTTACACTTCTTTTGTAGTTGGACTTGTACATGTACATTTGCATTTACATTTAGGTTGTGCTGCTAGTTTAGAAAATGACTGTAAGTTTGGGTTTCTGATGTTGTAAATTTTTATCGCTTCCCTGATACTGACATTTTATTTGATCTTGATTAATTTAATTTCTTTTTCTTTTATTAATCTTGGGCATCGCCTGTCAAACTTATGGTGTTCATCGCCACAATTGATACATTTTGCTGTCTTGTCATATTTCTCGTTTTCTTTTTGAAGATGATATTCATCTCCACAATTATGACACATTTTTTTATTCTTACAATTTTCTGCAAAATGGTTGAATTTGAAGGAGTTTCTACAGCGTACGGGTGGTGGTGGATATGAAATTTGGAATTTTGGACATTGCAAATCTTAAACAATATAATCCACTGTCTTCTGTTTTGCCATCTACTTCTTTTTTAAATCTTTTAATTTCTATAATGTTCTCTTCTTTCATTTCAGAGAGAATTTTCTCGTCAGAACGTGATTTGAAATCAGGGCAGAACACTACACCTTATGCTTCATTTAAGTTCTTATTTTCCTCTACTATAACTCTAATATTTTTTTCAATCTGCGTTATTTGAATTAGTTTTTTAGTACATTTTTGGTTTTAATAAGTACCGTGCCGTTTCGAAGTTTTGCGCAGGTATGAACACCACCTGCAATGCTATTAACAACATTTTTTTAGCAAAAATGAAGAAACTGTTGCCATGTTTTTTCTTCATCATTTCTTTTTTCTTTTTTCTTTATTAATAATTTTATAATTTATATTATTTACAAAATATTATTTAATTAGGTATTACAATAATTTGTTTTTTAGAAATTAGCCTTAGCTTTATGGTCTAATAATTTACAAACGTATATTTTTTCCTTCATTTTTTGAAATTTACAATTTTTGAAATATACATTATGTTATGTATATGTTAATATTTAATATTAGATATTATTTAATCCGAAATAATTAATATAGATATAATGAGAATATATATTAATTTAATTACAATTTATTTGCATCTTTTTGACATCTTATGATTTTGCATATTCAAAAGTTATTTATAATATTGCTTCTTTATTTTTACTTATTCAAATATTTTAAATTTTTAAATTTTATATTAAATTATTTTTCTTTTCATTTAGAGTTTATATTATATTTCAGTTAAATTTCTTTATAAAAAATTTTTATACATACTTATTATTTCTTGAAAATTTTAAACATTTCTTATTGTTGCTCCAACACATATGTTTTAATTCTATTTTTGAAGATTACTAAATTATCTATAACTTTTAAGATTTCAGGGAGTTCATTGTACACTTTTAAGCAGTTATATAGACAATTATTTTTCTGGTTGTTAGTGCGAAATAGTGTTAAGTAGAAATTGTTTTTGTTGCGGGTGTTATGATTATGAATATCAATACTTCTATTTAAAATAAAGTTATGCTTAATTTCGTTGTTTACTATTTTGAAAGCTAGGATATATAATTCGTATTTACAAATATTCATAAGGCTAATATATTTAGTAGAGTATAGTAAGTTTGAAGGATATTGAAATGGATATCTATGGATTATCTTGATACATTTTTTGTTAAGGACGTCAAGCTTATTAAGGTAAATTTGAGGAGCTCTGCTCCAAATTGGATTTAAATAAATGATGTATGACTTTATAAATGATGAATATATGGTGAATAATGCTTTGTTTGAAAGAAAATTTCTTAGCCTACGTAAAATGAAAATATATGGAGCAATATTCTTTATTATGTGCTCAATATGGTAGTTCCAGATTCCATTACTATCTAGAATTAAGCTTGGGTAGTTGAACTTTTTAACTACTTCAATAACATCATTGTTGTAGGTAAACATGGTCGCTTGGTTTAGAAACTTGTTTTCAAAAAATAAAATTTTGGTTTCGCACATTCAAACAAAGGTGATGTTTTTCTAACCATACTTGTATGATATTAAGATCATTTTTTATTGAATTGTTTAAATCAACCTCATTATCAGCAGCATACTTAATCACCGCATCATCTGCATATAACTGCAGAGTTCCTTTTATGTTTAAACGGGAAATATCATTTATATAAAGCTAGAAAAGATCATGACCCAAAATGGATCCCTGAGGTACTCCTTTAGTTATTAATTTTTTGGAACTATAAATGTTATTTACCCGGACTATTTGCTCTCGATTACTAAGGTATGATTTAAACAAACGTAACTCCGTATCAGTAAGATTAAGTTTTGCTAATTTATGTAACAATATTTTGTAGTCAACGCAGTCAAATGCTTTCTGAAGATCTAGGAAGTCACATCCCACATGTTTTTTGTTATCTATATTTTTAGAAATAAAATCAGATAAGTATAAGCAAGCAGCTGTGGTATTTGATCTTTTTTCAAAACCAAACTGGTCTTCGCTTAAAATGCCATTAGAATTTATAAAATAATTTAGCCTATTTTTATTTAAAATTTCAAATATTTTCGAGAAAGCTGGTAATATGAAGATCGGACGATAATTGGAGCAATCAGTTTTATCCCCTTTTTTAAAAGTTTGAGTTACAATAGCTGTTTACAGTGAGAGAGGAAAAGTACCCGATTGGAAAGTATTGTTACTGAATTTTAACAAGATGGGAATAACGTATTCTGCAAACCTTTTAATAAATTTAGTTGAAATACCATCATATTCTGTTGTAGCGTTAGAATTTCAACCCTTTATCGCTGCACTGAGTTCATCTGTGTTTGTTATTGTTAATTGGAAATTAGAAAATATTGATTGCACGAATTGATTCATAAAATTTTGATCAATAACATTAAACAATTCGAAATTTGTATTTCTTGAGTGACATTAACAAAATAATTATTCATTCTCTGAGAGATATCAAATGGATTTTCTAGTCTTTTATTATTGCAATGAAGATGTTTTAACTGATTTTTATTTTCACCATTTTTATCTGTGTTGAAAATTAACTCTTTATATAATTTACAAAGTTTTTATTATCTATATTTTAATTATTTAATGTTATCAATAACATTAAACAATTCGAAATTTGTATTTCTTGAGTGACATTAACAAAATAATTATTCATTCTCTCAGAGATATCAAATGGATTTTCTAGTCTTTTATTATTGCAATGAAGATGTTTTAACTGATTTTGATTTTCACCATTTTTATCTGTGTTGAAAATTAACTCTTTATATAATTTACAAAGTTTTTATTATCTATATTTTCTGAAATTTTTTCGGAGCAGTATTTTTTTTGTCTCTTGTATTAGATTTTTCACTCGATCTCTATATTGTAGATATAAATGATTGATATTATCGTTATTTGGGTATTTTTTTTTTTTTTTGAAGAAAGAATTTCTAATTTTCATGTTATTAAGAATTTCAACCGTGATCCATTCACTTTTCCCTTTTGCATTTTTAATTAATACATTTTCAGTGTTGTTTTTGATTACCGAGCTAAGATCGTGTACAAAATCATCAAAATTCGAATAGGAGTTAAGGTTTGACCAGATGCTTTCATTCGCTATTTTATTATAGTTTAGAACTGTTTTATATTCTAGTATTTTACTTTTAGTGGGTTTATGACTAATACTAATAAAAAACATTTGATGATCAGATAGACAAGTATCTAAGACATGTAAATGATTTTTTTTTCTATTATATCAGTTATTAGGTGGTCTATAACTATTTTACTTTGTGATCCGAATCTAGTAGCGTATTTTTCTGAAATATTATTGTAAACTACAAAACAGTTGCTAAGTAGCGTATTAACATATGACCTTGTTTCTGAACTATCTCGATTTAGCAGATTAGTATTAAAATCACCTACTATTACCGATCTTTTATATTTGTAAGTTATTTCATCGACCTTAGTTATGAAATCCGAGATACGAGTCTCATGTGACCTATATATTCCTATTATATTAAAATTTTCCTTTAAAAGTTTTACACCTATTATATTGCTATTTTCAAACTCCTCGCTAAAAACTATCTTTAACGTAAATAGTTACCCCACCATATGTATTAAGCCTATTAGCGAAATAAGAAGTGAATCCAGGAATGTTAAAAACCTCATTTTCGGAGACGTGTAACCAAATTTCTGTTAAAACTATAACATGCACATCACAGACAATATCTTCAATTAGAGCTTCATCTTCAGACAATTTACGACGTAAACTGTGAATATTAAGGTATATAATATTTAAATTATTATTATAAATATGTATTGTTGAGTTAGTATCAACATTTAAGTAATGCTCCAGTCTAATATCATCTTTAATATTATTGATTTTGTTGGAACTCATTGTGAACCAAACAAATAAAAATAAATTACTAAACCTAAAACATGGAGACGATATCTAATAATAAATAAATAATTTATCAGGTGTTTTATTATCCACAACAAAAAAAGTTTATAAGCAGGTGTACTAAATAAAATCTTCGAATTAATTTGGTAAGCTGATTTGTCACCACAGGAAATTCAAAATTCATTATCTGTACTCAGAAGAGTAAGAATAAACGTGGTATCAAAATTGTCATCGTGTGGTCAACAATAAAGAAATATGTGTTTCTTTTCATTATTAAAAACTTTTGACCTTGGTTAGAGTTACTCAGTTTTTTTGTTTTGTCAATTTTAATAGTCTTTTTGTATTTCAGAGGTAATAAAACCTCCTCCTGCATCGCGGGGAGTATTTTCCCCCTTTTTAATTTTTTCATAAGCCTTTTTATTGTTTAATTATATTAGTTATTTTCACATGCACGAAAGTTAAATTTTTATTTTTATATGGAACACAAATTTTACTTATGACTGTAATTAATTTTGTTTATTTCTCTTATCAGAAATTTAAAAATTAGAAAACAACAAAAAACAAAAAAAAAAATTGGTTTTATTGCAATAATGAATTTTAATTCTATTTTTTTTCCTTTTTATTTTTTAACTTTTATTATTTAAATTACACTTTTCGTGTGAACGACCTTACACTTTCACAGTTCAACCTCACGATTTTATTCATACAACCTTTTTATACCCGTACGATAGGATCGGGTATAATAAAATTACTCCTCCGTTTGTAACACCTCGAAATAAGCGAGCTAGATATACCTTCAAAGGTATGGATCGGATCAGAAAAAAATTCTAAGACTTTTGAGCCATGTCCGTCCGTCCGTCCGTCCGTCAGCACGCTAACTCAAAAACTAAGAAAGCTAGAATCTTGAAATTTACACAAAATATTCTGGGAGTAATTTGTAGGTTCCCTATTTTTTTTGGTTGAGTTTGGACCAAGCCTTAGGGTAGCTCTCGAACACCTAACTTTTAGATCCCCACATTTTTTTTTGCAATAGAGCTATGAAATTTTAACCGCTGATAGATCTCACAAAAATATTAATTTTATTTTTAATAACTTTTTTTGTAGCCCCACCCGTTACGGAGCTACAGCTCCCCAAAGGTTCAAAAAAGCTCTATATTTAAATTGTTATAGAACAAATTTTATAAAGTATATCTTCATTTTGAAAACGCCAAACGTTTACTACTTTTATTAGCTTTAAAAGTATATATACAATAAATATATATTTGTGGCATACGGTGTCTTAATTTACCGTTATGTGAAACTCAAATTTTGCAAAATCCTTCAACCCTTCTATCTTCTAAACGGTTTAAGTTGGAAACTTGAAATTTTGACAGATCTTTGATCTTTGAAAATAAGTATGAGTCATTTCAGAAATTTTTTTTGTATTACCCCCCGTTTAGGAGCTGTAAATGGTCAAAAACTGAAAATTTCCTATTTTTAAACACCTGTAACTTAAACACCTGTTATAATTTTTTTGAAGTAATACACAAAAATTAAAGCTCCAACATTATACTCTTATTTCTGTTAACAACTTTTTTTAATAATATAGGGTTACTTTATAATTGACGAAAGTGTTACTTGATTTTTTCAAATTTTCTAACAAATTTCTTTAACGAATTTTTTCCTCACGATTTTATTCATACAACCTTTTTATACCCGTACGATAGGATCGGGTATAATAAAATTACTCCTCCGTTTGTAACACCTCGAAATAAGCGAGCTAGATATACCTTCAAAGGTATGGATCGGATCAGAAAAAAATTCTAAGACTTTTGAGCCATGTCCGTCCGTCCGTCCGTCCGTCAGCACGCTAACTCAAAAACTAAGAAAGCTAGAATCTTGAAATTTACACAAAATATTCTGGGAGTAATTTGTAGGTTCCCTATTTTTTTTGGTTGAGTTTGGACCAAGCCTTAGGGTAGCTCTCGAACACCTAACTTTTAGATCCCCACATTTTTTTTTGCAATAGAGCTATGAAATTTTAACCGCTGATAGATCTCACAAAAATATTAATTTTATTTTTAATAACTTTTTTTGTAGCCCCACCCGTTACGGAGCTACAGCTCCCCAAAGGTTCAAAAAAGCTCTATATTTAAATTGTTATAGAACAAATTTTATAAAGTATATCTTCATTTTGAAAACGCCAAACGTTTACTACTTTTATTAGCTTTAAAAGTATATATACAATAAATATATATTTGTGGCATACGGTGTCTTAATTTACCGTTATGTGAAACTCAAATTTTGCAAAATCCTTCAACCCTTCTATCTTTTAAACGGTTTAAGTTGGAAACTTGAAATTTTGACAGATCTTTGATCTTTGAAAATAAGTATGAGTCATTTCAGAAATTTTTTTTGTATTACCCCCCGTTTAGGAGCTGTAAATGGTCAAAAACTGAAAATTTCCTATTTTTAAACACCTGTAACTTAAACACCTGTTATAATTTTTTTGAAGTAATACACAAAAATTAAAGCTCCAACATTATACTCTTATTTCTGTTAACAACTTTTTTTAATAATATAGGGTTACTTTATAATTGACGAAAGTGTTACTTGATTTTTTCAAATTTTCTAACAAATTTCTTTAACGAATTTTTTCCATTTTGTTTTACTCGATAATTTGAAATTGTTGAGGATATAATGCGTAGTACATAAAAATGTAAATAAATAAACAACATAACGGTTGCTTGAGGAATTTTTATTTATATGATATTGATATATATACATACTTATATAATATCATGTTTATTACATACATATATGTATTTTATTGTACTTATAAGAAATTATTCTGCCAATGGAATATTTAAATATAATATTATATTTACTTTTTTGTACTAAGTAACTTTAATATACATTTACCGCTTAGTATTAAATGGTACTATAGAATATTTGAAAAAGTTTTGGATTGATAATCGTTATGTGAAAGGTTAGAATCTGCTTTTGAAGAATGCACATATAAACATATAGTTTGAATATATGTACAACCCATAGTTCTAGAAATTATAAAATTCACCCAAATTATTTTAAAATACTAAAATATTAAAAAAATAATATTGTGAGCAGAGTGACAGGCTGTGAACATACTAACGGTTCGTACGGGTATCTAAGAGTTGACAAAGGCAACTGTATTCTTCCTCGTTTTAAATTAATTTAAAACTAAAATACAATAACAAGATCAATATCAATATTTGCATTATATTTATCTTATAAATGACAACTGCATTTTCGCGTTAATATTATTTTACAATCACTGGTTGGCAGTAAAAATGCTTTTTATTAAAATATAAAATAAATCACAATAATATAATCTATGTTACTATACTATCACAACAAGATCATTGCACTTACTTGTTCTACATTTATCTAGTTGACATTGTCTATTATTTAAAAACACACCGTAAAAGCTTTTTATTAATAAAAAACAAAAAAAATTGTTGCATATTTTTACATAGTCTATGTTATTGGATTACACACCTGTTTTTAGATCAATATAAGTAAGTGCAATGTACTTGTTATACATTATCTAGTAGACCTTCTACATTATTTAAAAAAGCTTTTCCGGAAACTTATTATGCAAGCGCCAATCACGATACCTAATTTGCATAAATATTGCTATCTCTTTCTGGCACAGAATTTCCACGGCAAATTACCCCATATACTACTTATACATAATACATAATTAGGGTTTTCAAAGAAAATGTGAACAAATTTTTCATTTGAATCAAATGCATTAATTTCAATCTTAATTTTTTCAAAACTACTTATAATACTAGTTGCTGGCAATAAAGTAGGGATAATAATTTTCTATATGCAATTTTTACGCGTTCCTTTTCTTTAATAAATTTCAACAACATTTTGTTTTGAGTGTGTAGCCTGTGCCTCGAAGCATGACAAAAATTTAAAAGAAACCAACAACCATTGTGCTCAGCATTTGGATAAATTACTCTTAATGCTTTTCTAAGCCCCATCTCATAATCAGTCATAGTTGATTGTGGTTCCAATTTAATATTATTATCATATTATTATCAATGTACTCAAATAAGTGCTTATAGGATTTTTCAGTTTTGTTAGACATTAAAACAAAAAACAGCGGAAATATCTATGAAAATAAAATTAACGTTTAATACATAATTCATACCCCTTTTTCCAGAAATTTCAGGATTAAGTATAGAATAAATTTAATAATATCGCGGAGGCCGGCCGACCAACGCGGCACGGCGCGATGCGTCGAGGCCGCCAAACCGCAGCTACGCGCACGCTGCTACACCGCCCGCGGCCCCCTTCCCTCAGAGTTTATAAAATTATTAACTTTATTATTACTTTTTTTTTTTGTATATCATCTTACCTGTTGGCAAAATTGTTAATTCTTTTGTGAATTCTAAAAGGGTGTTAATTCTTTTGTGAATTGGAATTAGAGCCCATAATTACGATCTAGTTGAATTAAGACCTGAGGGCTTTAATTCTTTTTTGAAAAGGATTAAAAGCCCACGGCCGTTAATTCCAAAAGTTTTAGAATTAAAGCCTACGGGCTTTATTTCCTCGGGTGTTGTGTAACGGCACCAATGAAATCACATACTTCTATAATAATTTTACTACTTATATTTTATTACTTCATACAAAAAATACATAAAATAAAATAAACAAGTAATGAATAGAAATTTTATATAAAAATAAAATTTATACAGAAACAAATGAAAAAACCAAGGGGTTTCAAAAAATCACACTTCCAAGTTTTAGTGTATGTACATAAATTAGTACATAAATTTTAAGTAGGTATATTGAATGAAATAAAATTGACTAGTACATAAATTTTAACTAGGTATATTGAATAAAATAAAATTATAATAAAACAAAAATTGAAAAGAATCGTTAGAATAATTTTGTTAGAGAAATTGGGAAAAATCAAGTCCCACTTTCGTCAATTTTAAGGTAACCCTATATTATTAAGAAAAATTATTAACACCAATAAAAGTATAATGTTGGAGCTTTAATTTTTGTGTATTACTTAAAAAAAAACTTTCGCAGCTGCTCACGTTACAGGTGTTTATAAATAGAGAATTTTCGGTTTTTGACCTCTTACAGCTCCTACACGGGGGCGACACAAAAATGACTCATACTTCAGTTGAAGCTTCTAAGTTAAACAGTTTGAAAGATAAAAGAGGTGAATGGCAAAATCACATATTTTATATATATTTGTAAAGTTTATATAACCAGCTATCGTTCGGCGTTTTTAGATTGAAAATATGCCCTATAGAACCTGTGTTATAACAATTTGAAAATAAGGCTTTTTTGAACTTTGTAGGGCTTTAGCTCTGTAACGGGTGAGACTAGGAAAAAACGTTGTTCCCCAAAATTAGTTTTTTGGCAATGCCTATCCGTAGTTAAAATTTTATTGCCTTATTTCAAATGGTGTAGAAGTTTTGTAAACACCCAAAGCACATTATTTCAAAAATTTTTGGAAATGTGCTAAAAACAGATTTCATATAAAAATCAGTACTTTTTTAACAAATGTTTTGTTTAAGTTTTGGTCATAGATTTATGTATATTCTCTACAATTTCTAATTTAGATTCGTTGAATTTGAATCTGTAGAATTTGTTAAACTATTTAATTTTTTTAGCATTTTATAAAAAAGTATTGATATTTCAAAAAATGAAAATTCCTTGATTCATCAAATATATTTTATAAATTTGCGATCTTCATATTAACTAAACTGCAAATAAGAAAATTTTAATTTGAACTACCATAGAAATGTTTTGATAACTTAAAGATTCACAATTTTCTGGCATTTTTGGCATTTTGGATTAATAAATAATAAATTTTTATATTAAATGGTTACCCAACCAATTTGAACAATTTTTTCTAAACTTTTATTCTATTTTAGAAGTTTTTTTTTTCATTTATATTTTGTGTAAAACCTTAAAGGTGCTATACAATTTTTTGTATATTCAAAAAATTACATACTTAACTTACAAAAATGAGTTTACGATTTTCAAAAAACATTTATAAAAATAATTAATAATTTTTATTTCTATATTTCATATTTTTCCATTTTTATAATTAAAAAAAATTTCATATTTACAGAAGTTATTAGTATACAACTCGACATTTTTTCACGAAAATTCGGATGCCTAGCTTCAATAGACTCGGAGTTATTTTTATTTAAAAAGAGAAGTTGCATGGCAGCTACGCGAATCTGTTGCACCAGCACAACCAAATTTTATAGAAGATATTGCCCTAAAATTGATCATCTTTTGTAAGATTTCATACACCTAGCTTCATTAAGTTGGCATAACTCGACATCTCTTCACTAAATTTCAGATATCTAGCTTCAATAGACACTTAATTATTTTCATTTAAAAATAGAAGTTGTATGGCAGCTACTCCTTTAAGGTGTCACAAACGTAGTGGCACATTTATTATATCTTTGAACACAGTTCATACGGATATAATAATTAGCTATATACAAAGCTAAATGTATATATGTATATGCGAGTTACATTTAGTTTATAGAGTTTTCTTTTTTGTATTAACAACCAAACAAACAGCAAAGCAATATATACATAAATATAATAGTATGTTATACTGGTACATGTAGTTTTATTTTATTTTTTTTCATTAATTTGGAAGAACTAAGCGGCGCCAATCATTTCTAAATTTTTGTTTGTTGCATATAGCTATGTAAATGCTTATTATAAGCTATATCGCATTGCGGTTCATTAACTCATTGCGGTCCAACAGCCTTATAAAGATGTTGGGTCTTTCATTGTCCTGCTTAACCGATTTGACCGATTTAGTTTAAAATTTGCACAAATGTTCTTCTTTAAAATTTTTTTTTCTGATTTATGTCCAATTTTGTATGGTGGTTTTATAGAGTTCAGCTCTATATTTTGTATCATAGCCTGTATTTACATTTTTCATAATTTCGAATATTAACTTTACAGTTTATACATCATTGGCAATGCAGTGATAATTTGTCACATGTGCACATATGTGGTGCAGTGACAGAACGCCAGAGAAAATAAAGCCCGCGCGCTTTCTTTCTAAAACTTTTGAAATTAACGCCAGTGGGCTATAAAATTACCTCGGGCGTTCTGTCACTGCACCAATTATGTATGTAGATAAAAAAACACAAGTTGGTCAGTTAGTTTAGTTGCCGATGCAATAAGATGCATCATACTATGTAGTTATCGATAATTAAAAGTTATTAAATATTTTAAATATTGAATTAGAAATTAAGTTAATTAAATATCAAAGTTAAGTGTTTATTGAATTATATATGTATTAAATTATAAATGTTAAACTAAAAACAAATTTTGTATTAAATTATGAAAATTAAATTGGATTCAGAAACTAAATAAAAATAACTGTTTCATTAAGACAAATGATAATAAAGAAGGACTCGCTAAAGTTTTATGGTCTGAAAGAATACCTGAAACAAAGTTCTGGTAACCCGTTTGGACACGAGAGTCGAAGGAATTTCATTAAATTTTTTCTTTGTCCTGCTTAAATGGGTTAAGCAATAGATATAAAAATTTGCAAAAGTCTTGCTCTTTAGCAGAAAAAGCTCACTAAGTTAAGTTGGTTACGATCCATTAAGCGTTTCGTCACCAGGGCTCAATGAAGTTTTTTAATTTTTTTGTTGTCGTGCTTAAAAGGTTTGCCAAATGTGTTGAAAATTTATAAAAGTGTAGGTCTTTAACACAGAAGCTCACTAAGTTGATTGCGTTATGATCCATTAATCCCTTTCGGAACCAAGCCTCAATGAAGCTTATTAACTTTTTTGTTGTTTTTGTTTATTTAGTGCCACATAAATGTAACAAGGAAATTACACAACCTTTCCTTTCAGACCTCGCTGTATACGTAAACGATTTGATCATATGAATTCAAAATTTGCACAAGTGTTGCACTTGACAACGGAAACTCATTCAATTAATTTTGTCACGATAGTCTACAAGAAAAATTTGGTTTCCGATTTGTGTTCAATTTTGCAGAATGAATTTACGGTCCTAAAGAAAGCACGTGTAAAATTTTTGTTAACGTTCCATTTCCCCGGCGGGTTGGGGAAAGAAATACCCACAGCAAAAAAATGCTTGTGGTATGAGTCCACTAAAATTCCAACTAAAAACCAGGAGCTACCTGATTTGGGTCGGTTCCCGAAGGCGCGGTAGTTAAATACCTGGTAGTAGGAATAAAATACAAATATATAATAAAAATATAAATAATAAAAATAAAAATATAAATCTGATAGGGATATCTACCAAAAAGTTGGCAGAGACCACGGCTGCCGGCAAAGGCTTGGGTAATTCCACAAAGCAATTAGATAATTCGCCAGTGGTGAAAAATCAAAATAGCGGTTTTAACGTAAATTACCTATTTAAAAAGGGCGGATTGCCCAGGTCACCACCAACCGTTCAAAATCAATGCAGTGGCTTAGTGGGAATCCAGGCTAATATCACAGGTAATATTACTGCTCAAAAAATCAAAAGAATCATAAAGTGAATAAGTCTGATGACAGTTACAGACAAACCTGTGAAGGTAATTTAAATGCAAGTGATTTGCAAGAAAATGCAAAATTTCACTTAAGAAAAATTATTTAGAGATTTAAAAAGTGATATACATTCTTCGAGAAGAAAATAAAAAACTAAAAATGAGTAAAACTATACAAAGTACAGTAGAATATTGTACAGATGAAGAAACATCTGATCGGGAAACCGGCTTGATTCTGAAATGAAATGCAAAAAACGAAAAGCAGAGAGGTCTTCAGAAATAAGCCCAGAAAATTCTGTGAATAATGTAAAAGAGAACAAGTAAATGTAACAGTAAGTCGATGCAACCAACTTATTTATACCCTACACCTAAAAAATTCAAATTAAATTAAAAATCCAGAAGTTATTTTAGACAGGTATAAATATATTAAAATATAAGCTAATAGCTTATATTAAAATAATTTTTAATTAATTTTTATTAATTTAGCTTATATTAAAATATAAGCTAAAAAAATAAATGCTTACGACTTTTGTACAAAATTTCAGGTTTCTATCTTTATTAAATTCGAAGATATGCTTGTTCGGTCTTGGGAGTTGTGTGGGAGATACCCCCCGAACAACCAATTCATCTGAAATTTTATGTAAATCAGGAATTAAGGAAACAACACCCTCATATCAAATTTGCAGTTTCTATCTTTATTAATTTCGAAGATGTGCTTGTTCGGTTTTGGGAGTTGTATGGGAGGTACCCGAACAACCACTCCAATTGATCTCAAGTCTTGAACAAAATCAGGGATTCAGGAAACAACAACCTAGTACTAAATTTGAAGTTTCTATCTTTATTAATTTCGAAGAAAAGCGTGTTCGGTTTTGGGAGTTGTATGGGAGGTACCGAACCCATCGTCCGCTTTCGCCCATTTGCAATCCCCGCCTTACTTTAGTCATTGTTAACCTACAGTATAAATTTCATCAAGATAGCATCATTATTTTTTGAGTTATCGTGCGTACGGACTGACGGACGGGCATCGCTAAATCGACTCAGGAGGTGATCCTGATTTAGAATATATATAGATGTCCATATCTAACTCGCTTCCTTTTGGTGGTTACAAATACCATACCAAAGTTAATATACCCTATACTTTAGGTGTAGGGAATAATAACGGGTTACCAACTACCGAAAAAGCTAGTTTTACTAGAAAAATAAAATCTCCTCTGGTTATAATAAGTAATATTGTAGAATACTCCAAAGTTAATAAAATTCTCAAAGAAGTAATTATTAACCATAAAGTCAACATGATGAACAACCATAAATTAAAAATGAATGTTGATAAAGAAGGGAAATATAGACTACAGAGAATTGACAAAGCTTATAATCGACGTGTGTTTGCTATCAGAAACTCATATGACAAGAAAGCCAGAGTTAAAGATATTAGGCTACACCTGCTATAAAGCAGTACATCCAAGTAACCTGCCGAGAGGACGCAGTGCAATTTTAGTAAAAAATACTATATTACACCACGAAGAGCTTAATATTCAAACTGATGAGTTTCAACTGTCAGTAATAATAATCAAGTCTCTTAATGTTGGTGGTTTATTTTGTCCTTCTAAAGGCAATATCATGAATCATATGTTCAAAGATCTCCTTAACCTTCTTATGGATAGGTTCATTTTGGGAGATGACTTTAACGCCAAACATATCAACTGGGGTTCTAGATTAATCTTAACAAGAGGAAGAGAGCTAAGAAAAGCTATTAGAAAGTTGGGCTGTCATTTTCATTCAACGGGCAAAGCTTACTGATACAAATTTGTATCAGTAGGCCAACGGGCTTATTGGCCTACTGATACAAATAAAATTACAGACCTACAGGATTTTTATTAGAAAAAAATATTGCCAAACTTCGTTAGCCTAGAAAATAATCAAGATTTAAACTCAGACCATTCTGCTGTGATACTGAACCTGAACGAAAAGATTGTGAAAAACTAAATAAGTCTGAAAAGTAAGAGCTGATAAAACGCTTTTAAATAGAATAACGCAAAATCTAAAAAGAAAAATTTTGGAAATAAAAAGTAATAATTATAAAAATTATATCGAAAATTTATCACCTAAAATAGAAAACAATTATTCTTTGTGGAAAGCAACAAAGAGTATAAAAAAACTTATCTTGCAAATTCCACCAATTAATATCAAAGATGGTAAATGGGCAAGAAGCAATCAGGAAAAGGCCGAAACAATCGCAGATCAACTGGATCATCTTTCGGCCGAATGAAATAAACTCAGATCTAGACATTGAAAATGACGTTAGACAGAAAGATATGGAATTGGTTGATGAAATTAAAAGCCTCAAGTTGAACAAAGTACCATGTTTTGATTTAGTAACGACGGAAGTAATAAAACAACTTCCGAAAAAAGGTCTAACAATGTTAACATACATAATGAATGCTATATTAAGACTAAATTACGTACCTAATGTGTGGAATGTGGGAGAAATAATTATGATACTTAAGCCTGAAAAGCCTCCAAACGAATCAAAATCTTATAGACCAATTTCTCTTCTTCCGATAGTGACAATAGACTATCTCTATTTTTAGAAGATAGAGAAATTTTTAATAAAAAGAATAAAACCGTGGATAAAAAGTAGTAATATTATTCCAAACCATCAGTTTGGATTTAGAGAAAAACATTCTACTATTGATCAAGTTCATAGAATTACAGATATAATTGAAAAAGCTGAAGAAGAAAAGCAAATATGCTCTATAATGTTTCTAAATGTAGCTCACGCATTCGATAAAGTTTGGCATGAAGGCTTAATTTATAAACTAAGAAAAATACTATCTAAACAATATGACATACTTGCTGATAAATTGTTTAGAATTAAACAGGATGAGAATTTTTCTCTATTTAGAGAAATCAAAGCAGGTGTGTCTCAAGGTAGTATATTTACTTTATACCAGCGAATTTCCAAGATTAGACAATAAAACTGTAGCTATATTTGCTGACGATACTGCAATAATGGCAGTAGCATCCAATATTGACGAGACTACAGATAAATTACAAAAAGCAAGCGATAAGCTTTTTTTGTAAAACAAAAAATGGAAAATTAAATTTAATGAACTTAAATCTATCTAACTAAATTTTACAAATAAAATCATACAAAATCCTCCAGCCGTAAAATTAAATAGAGTAGATATACTCCAAGAAAACAAGGCAAAATAGCTAGAAAGAGCACATCAAGAAGAAAAAAGTCGAATTAGAATCGAAACACAGCCAAATGTATTTGCTCTTAGGTCGAAATTCTAGACTGCCAATAGAATATAAAATTTTGTTATATAACCAAATAATTAAGCCTATTTGGTTGTACGGCATACAGCTATAGGGTTGCGCTAACCGAACAAATATTCAGAGTATTCAAATTTCCTAAAATAAAATTTTACGAAACATGGTCGGTTCTTGGTACGTACGAAATTTTGATTTACATAGGGATCTAGTAATACCACTTGTAAACTAGGAAATAAAAAAATATGCACTAAAATATAAGACCCGCTTAGAAGAACACATCCATGTAGGAACTTCGAAACTCCTACAATGTGGAAATGACACTAGAAGGCTTAATAGAACTAGGCCACTAGATTCAGCGATAAAAACAGATCAGCTTCACGAAGATCTGCAATCCTAGTAGATCTATAAGGAGTTAACGCAAAATGAATGGTTAGTCTTTCAGACTAGTTTAAATATTTTAAGACGGGGCTGGTGTGTTTAGTGAGTTAAAATCTCACATAACTGTGTTATGTAGAGTATCTTTCGATGATTCTCACCGTCCTTACCCAAAGAAAAAAAAAATTCGCACGAGTAGGTACTTATTAAAAATATTCTGCCCAATTTTTTGTATTGTTATTATTATTAAAAAATTATTTCTAAAATGTTTTAGTTTGTCAAAGTAATCAAAATCAAAAATGAATGCATTCATATTTAAAGAACAAAAAATCTTATAGTTCTTACACATATTTTTAGCTTTATTTAATATTTATTTGAAAACATAAATTACATAATATTATGTATTAGAAAAGGTTAACGTAAAAAAATTCTGGGTAATTTGTAAAGGTAAAACACAATCCTGTATTTTTATATTGAAAAGTTGTTACAGAATCTAAGATGTACTCATTAAAAAATAGGCTTTTTCAAAATTTGAAGAGCTGTAGGTGCTGTAGAAGATGTAACGATGGGGTTACAACAGCTGTTCTATAGCATTACTTTTTTTAAAGATCAATACGTGGTTAAAATTTCATTGCTCTCCATTATACAGTGTATAAGTTTTGTAAACAGACGGAGGGACAAAATGAAACTAATACTGTGTAACTAAAGTTTTTTTTTAAAAAATGTGCTTAAAAGGTTAATTCATAAAAACATGACCTGACAGTACTTACGAAAAAAATTTGCTGGTTTGCTGGTATTTATTATGGCATTTTATAATTGAAATGCGATTTTATGTTTCGAAGCGCAAAGCTCAGTAAGTTAATTTGTTTACGGTTCATTAACGCTTTTAGGCACCAGGCCTCAATGCTGTTTTTCGGCTTAAACGGTTTGGCCTATTGAGTTGAAAATGTGCACAAGTGTTGTACTTTAGCACAGAAGCGCTTACAATTAATTCTATCGTTATACATTAACCCATTTCGGCACTATAGTCTGCCAAAAAAAAATTTGCTTCCGATTGTGACATATTAAATTAATTAATTATTAAAAATATTCTGCTCAATACTATATGTATTTATATTGTACGTATCTTTAAAAATACTACAAACATAATCAATTACATTAGAAAACACTATCCATTTTGATTCACTATTTAATCAAAAATTAGAATTATTTATTATTATTATTTATTATTATTATTTATTATTATTATTTATTATTATTATTTATGATTAATTATTATTATTTATTATTATTTATTATTATTATTTATTATTATTATTTATTATTATTATTTATTATTTATCATTTAATATTTATTATTATTATTAATTATTATTATTTATTATTTATTATTTATTATTATTATTTATTATTATTATTTATTATTATTATTTATTATTTATCATTTAATATTTATTATTATTATATATTATTATTATTTATTATTATTATTTATTATTATTATTTATTATCATTATTTATTATTATTATTTATTATTATTATTTATTATTTATTATTTATTATTTATTATTTATTATTATTATTTATTATTATTATTTATTATTTATCATTAAATATTTATTATTATTATTTATTATTATTATTTATTATTATTATTTATTATTTTTATTTATTATTTATTATTATTATTATTTATTATTATTATTATTTATTATTTATTATTTATTATTTATTATTTATTATTTATTATTTATTATTTATTATTTATTATTTATTATTTATTATTTATTATTTATTATTTATTATTTATTATTTATTATTTATTATTTATTATTTATTTATTATTTATTATTTATTATTTATTATTTATTATTTATTATTTATTATTTATTATTTATTATTTATTATTTATTATTTATTATTTATTATTTATTATTTATTATTTATTATTTATTATTTATTATTTATTATTTATTATTTATTATTTATTATTTATTATTTATTATTTATTATTTATTATTTATTATTTATTATTTATTATTTATTATTTATTATTTATTATTTATTATTTATTATTTATTATTATTATTATTTATTATTATTATTTATTATTATTATTATTTACTATTTATTATTATTATCATTTATTATTATTATTATTTATTATTATTTATTATTATTTATTGTTATTTATTATTATTTATTATTATTTATCATTATTTATTGGTATTATTTATTATTATTTATTATTATTATTATTTATTATTTATTATTATTATTATTTATTATTATTTATAATTACTATTATTATTTATTTTATTATTTATTATTATTAATATTTATTATTTATTATTATTTATTATTATTATTATTTATTATTATTATTTATTATTATTATTATTTATTATTATTTATTATTATTATTACTATTTATTATTATTGTTATTTATTATTATTAATTATTATTTATTATTATTTATTATTATTATTATTTATTATTATTTATTATTTATTATTATTTATTATTATTATTATTTATTATTATTATTTATTATTTATTACTTATTATTTGTTATTTATTATTTATTATTTATTATTTATTATTTATTATTTATTATTTATTATATTTATTATTTATTATTATTATTTATTATTGTTTATTTTTATTATTTTTTATTATTATTTATTATTTATTATAATTATTTATTATTATTTATTATTATTATTTATTATAATTTATTATTATTTATTATTATTTATTATTTATTATTATTTATTGTTATTTATTATTATTTACTATTATTTATTACTATTTATTATTATTTATTATTATTTATTATTATTTATTATTATTTATTACTATTTATTATTTTTAATTATTATTTATTATTATTTAATATTATTTATTATTATTTATTATTATAATTTATTATTTTTATTATTATTATTATTTATTATTATTATTAATATTTATTATTATTTATTATTATTATTTACTATTTATTATTATTAATATTTATTATTATTATTTATTGTTATTATTATTTATTATTATTATTTATTTATTATTGCTGCACGTTGTAATCCACTGATGGCGCTAACTCTGTGGGGTAAAATAATTATAATAGTAATAATAATAATAATAACAATAATAATGGTACAATAATTAAATAGTATAATAAATCGTACAAATAATATAACAATAACTATAATAATAATAATTGTAATAGTAATAATAACAATAATTATAATAATAATAGCTACTACAGTGGGGCTATCTTTGGTTATATCATGCAAGTAAGGTGTTATATACTGCTGCACGTTGTAATCCACTGATGGCGCTGACTCTGTAGTAAAATAGTAATAATATTAATAAGAATATTAATAGCAATAATAACAGCCGCTACAGTGACAGTGGGGGTTGCCTTCAATAATTACCTCATGTATAAATATACATACTACTACTACATGTTGTAACTGTTGTGACGGCTTTAGTCACTGTTAGTAAAATAATAATAGGCTGATTCATTGTTTCCTTACAGTCCCACTCCCAATTCAATGTTTCCGTATCCATTTCCTATCCTTTCCTATCTCTACTCCCTAGCAAATATACTGCGTTCGCAAGTTAAAGGTTTCAATCCACTATATTGGCTAAAGGAGGAGGTGGGTTTAGTCAGTAAGAATCTGCCACTACCAAGGGGAAATTTTTGGTGTCTTTGGAAGATTCCCACCTCCCTTAGGAAAAAAAAAAATTTATTATTTATTATTATTTATTATTATTATTATTTATTATTATTTATTATTATTTATTATTATTTATTATTATTCATTATTGTTTATTATTATTTATTATTATTTATTATTATTTATTATTATTTCTTATTATTATTTCTTATTATTATTATTTATTATTTTTATTATTTATTATTATTATTTATTATTATTATTAATATTTATTATTATTTATTATTATTATTTACTATTTATTATTATTAATATTTATTATTATTATTATTTATTGTTATTATTATTTATTATTATTATTTATTATTATTATTTATTATTATTTAATGGCGCAGTCGTTAAGTCGCCAACCCTTCAATCGAAGGGTCTTGGATACAAACCCCGGTCAGGTCATAAATAAAAATATGTAGTACTTTTACATCGTAATAATGTATATCATGTAATTAATATTAGTAATAATAACAAAAATAATACTAATAATAATAATAGTAATAATAATAATAATAGCTGCTACAGTGGAGCCATCTTTGGTTATATCATGCAAGTAAGGTGTTATATACTGCCGCATGTTGTAATTCACGGATGGCGCTGACTCTATAGTAAAATAAAATCAATAATAATAGTAATAGTAATAATAATTATAATAATAATAATAGTAATAGTAATAAAACAATAACTATAATAATAATAATAATAATAATAGTAATAATAATAGCTGCTACAGTAGAGTCATCTTTGGTTACATCATGCAAGTAAGGTGTTATATACTGCTGCACGTTGTAATCCACTGATGGCGCTGACTCTGTAGTAAAATAATAATAATATTAATAATAATAATTGCAGCCGTTACAGTGACAGTGGGGGTTGCCTTCAATAATTACCTCATGTAGTAATATATATACTACTACTACATGTTGTAACAGTTGTGACGGCTTTAGTCACTGTTAGTAAAATAATAATAGGCGGATTCATTGTTTCCTTACAGTCCCACTCCCAATTCAATGTTTCCGTAACCATTTCCTATCCTTTCCTATCTCTACTCTCTAGCAAATATACTGCGTTCGCAGGTAAGGGTTTCATCCCACTATATTGGCTAAAAGGGTGAGGTGGGTTTAGTCAGTAAGAATCTGACACTACCAAGGGGTAATTCTTGGTGTCTTTGGAAGATTCCCACTTACCTTAGGAAAAAAAAATGATTATCAATAATATCAATAATAATAAATAATAACAACAATAAATAATAATAATAATAAATTATAATAATAATAAATAATAAATAATAATAAAAATAATAAATAATAATAATAAATAATAAAACTAATAAATAATAATAATAATAAATAATAAAAATAATAAATAATAAAAACAATAAATAATAATAATAATAATAATAAAAATAGTATTTATTATCAATAATAATAAATAATAACAACAATAAATAATAATATTAATAAATTATAATAATAATAAATAATAAATAATAATAAAAATAATAAATAATAATAATAAAACTAATAAATAATAATAATAATAAATAATAAAAACAATAAATAATAATAATAATAATAATAATAAAAATAGTAATAAATAATAATAAATAACAATAAAAAATAATAAATAATAATAAATAACAATAAATAATAATAAATATAAGAAATAATTATAAATTATAAAAATAATAAATAATAATAATAAATAATAATAAAAAATAATAATAATAATAAATAATAATAATAAATAATAATAAAAATAATAATAAATAATAATAATAATAATAATAAATAATAATAATAATAAATAATAATAATAATAAATAACAATAAATAATAATAACAAATAATAAATAATAATAATAATAAATAATAATAAAAATAAAAATAAATAATAATAATAATAAATAATAATAATAAATAGTAATAAATAACAATAAATAATAATAAATAATAATAAATAATAATAATAATAATAATAATAAATAATAATAAATAATATTAAATAATAATAAATAATAATAAAGAATAATAAATAATAATAAATAATAAATAATAACAATAATAAATAATAATAATAATAATATTAATAATAATAATTATAATAATAATATTAATAATAATAATTATAATAATAATATTAATAATTATAATAATATTAATAATAATGATATTAATAATAATAATAATATTAGTAATAATAATAATATTAATGATAATAATAATAACCATATTATTGATAATATTGACGGCACTGGTAATAATAATATCAATAGTAACAGCGATAGTAATACCAATAGTATTAATGCTAGTAATATTATTAATAATAACTTAGTGCCTAATTTTACCAACCTTCTCATTCCTCCGAAAATTCACCTAACGCAGAATTCAATAGTTAATGGTGATAATGTATATGTATTATCCCGTTTTAGAGAGCCTAGTTTGCTCTATATCATTAGATTATATCTTGTTTATCTCTTCGGTCAAGATAACCACGTTCGCATTGAAGGCAAAACGAAAACATTCTTAAGAGTACTCATTGAACAAGAGAGCCTTCCCTCTGACTACAAGGAAATAAGTAAATTATTTTATAAATATTATGAAATTGAAGGAATGTCTGCTAAAGAAGGTAAAGAAGACCTAAGTGCCTCTCGTAGTCCCTTGTCTAACAAAAGACGTGAGTATATCCAAAAGCTTAGAGATAGATATTGATCAAAAGTTTTTTCGTGCCTAATAAGCCAAATAATACTTATCAAAGTAAAAATTAGTCTTAACTTTATAATAATACTATTAGGATATTCTATCACAATTGCAGTGGTTTAAGAAGTAAAATAAAAAACCTTTTTATCGACGCCAAATCATGCAATTTTAATATACCAGTGATTACAGAAACCTGGTTGAGCGACTCTTTGAAAAATGAAGAAATTCTCGATAACAATTTGTCAATATATAGAAATAATCGTAACTACCTTTCCACAGGTTTCTCTAGAGGTGACGGTGTTCTAATTGCTGTCAATAACGGCTTTTCATGCGAATTAATATGTTCCAACAATTCCTTATCTTTTGAATACATATTTGTTAAAATTCTTACTGATTCATTGTTTGCTTACAGTCCCACTCCCAATTCAATGTTTCCGTATCCATTTCCTATCCTTTCCTATCTCTACTTCCTAGCCGATATACTGCGTTCGCAGGTAAGGGTTTCATCCCACTATATTGGCTAAAAGGGGGAGGTGGGTTTAGTCAGTAAGAATCTGACACTAGCAAGTGGTAATTCTTGGTGTCTTTGGAAGATTCCCACCTCCCTTAGGAAAAAAAAAATTATTTATTATTTATTATTTATAATTTACTATTTATTATAATTATTATTTATTATTTATTATTTATTATTTATTATTTATTATTTATTTATTATTTATTATTTATTATTTATTATTTATTATTTATTATTTATTATTTATTATTTATTATTTATTATTTATTATTTATTATTTATTATTTATTATTTATTATTTATTATTTATTATTTATTATTTATTATTTATTATTTATTATTTATTATTTATAATTTATTATTTATTATTTATTATTTATTATTTATTATTTATTATTTATTATTTATTATTTATTATTTATTATTTATTATTTATTATTTATTATTTATTATTTATTATTTATTATTTATTATTTATTATTTATTATTTATTATTTATTATTTATTATTTATTATTTATTATTTATTATTTATTATTTATTATTATTATTTATTATTATTATTATTTATTATTATTATTATTCATTATTATTATTATTTATTATTATTATCATTATTATTTATTATTATTTATTCTTATTATTATTTATTATTATTATTTATTATTATTATTATTTATTATTTGTTATTATTATTATTTATAATTATTATTATTTATTATTATTATTATTATTTATTATTATTATTATTAATTATAATTTATTATTATTTAATATAATTTATTAATATTTATTATTATTTATTATTAATTATGATTTTTTATTTATTATTATTTATTATTTATTAATATTTATTGTTATTTATTATTATTATTTATTATTATTATTATTATTTATTATTATTAGTTATTATTATTATCATTATTATTTATTATTATTTATTCTTATTATTATTTATTATTAATATTTTTTATTATTATTATTATTTATTATAATTTATTAATATTTATTATTATTTATTATTATTTATTATTTAGTATTATTTAGTATTATTTATTATTTAGTATTATTTATTATTTATTATTATTTATTATTTATTATTATTATTATTTATTATTTATTATTAGTATTATTTATTTTTATTATTATTTATTATTATTATTATTTATTATTACTATTTATTATTTATTATTATTATTATTTAGTATTTATTATTTATTATTTATTATTTATTATTTATTATTTATTATTTATTATTTATTATTTATTATTTATTATTTATTATTTATTATTTATTATTTATTATTTATTATTTATTATTTATTATTTATTATTTATTATTTATTATTTATTATTTATTATTTATTATTTATTATTTATTATTTATTATTTATTATTTATTATTTATTATTTATTATTTATTATTTATTATTTATTATTTATTATTTATTATTTATTATTTATTATTTATTATTTATTATTTATTATTTATTATTTATTATTTATTATTTATTATTTATTATTTATTATTTATTATTTATTATTTATTATTTATTATTTATTATTTATTATTTATTATTTATTATTTATTATTTATTATTTATTATTTATTATTTATTATTTATTATTTATTATTTATTCATTATTATTTATTATTGTTATTTATTATTATTATTCATTATTTATTATTTATTATTTATTATTTATTATTTAATATTATTATTATTTATTATTTATTATTATTATTTATTATTTTTTATTATTATTTATTATTATTATTTATTATTATTATTATTATTTATTATCATTATTTATTATTGTTATTGTATTATTGTATAATTATTATTTATTATTATTATTTATTATTGTTATTGTATTATTGTATAATAATAAATAATAATAAATTGTATAATAATAAATAATAGTAATAAATAATAATAAAAAATAATAAATAATAATAATAAATAATAATAATAAATAATAATAAATAATAACAAATAATAATAAAAATAATAAATAATAATAATAAATAATAATAATCAATAATAAATAAAAATAATAATAATAATAATAATAATAATAATAATAAATAATAATAATAAATAATAATAAATAATAATGAAAATAAATAATAATAAATAATAATAATAAATAATAATAAATAATACTAAATAATAAATAATAGTAAATAATACTAAATAATAAATAATAATAAATAATAATAAATAATAATAATAAATAATAATGAATAAATAATAAATAATAATAAATAATAATAATAAATAATAATGAATAAATAATAAATACTAAATAATAATAATAATAAATAATAAATAATAATAATAAATAATAATAATAATAAATAATAATAAAAATAAATAATAATAATAATAAATAATAAATAATAAATAATAATAAATAATAATAATAATAAATAATAAATAATTCTAAATAATAAATAATAGTAAATAATACTAAATAATAAATATTAATAAATAATAAATAATAAATACTAAATAATAATAATAATAAATAATAAATAATAATAGTAAATAATAATAATAAATAATAATAATAATAAATAATAATAATAATAAAAATAAATAATAATAATTATAAATAATAATAATAATAAATAATAATAATAATAATAATTAATAATAATAAATAATAATAATAATAATAAATAATAAAAATAATAAATAATAATAAATAATAATAAATAATAATAATAAATAATAATAAATAATAATAACAATAAATAATAATAAATAATAATAAATAATAATAAATAATAATAACTAATAAATAATAAATAATAATTATTAATAATAAATAATAATAAAAAATAATAAATTGTAATAAAAAATAATAAATAACAATAAATAATAATAAATAATAATAAATAATAATAAATAACAATAAATATTAATAAATAATAAATAATAAATAATAAATCATAATTAATAATAAATAATAATAACAAATAATAAATAATAATAACAAATAATAAATAATAATAAATAATAATAATAAATAATAATAAATAATAATAAATAATAATAAAAATGAATAATAATAATAATAAATAATAATAATAATAATAAATAATAATAATAAATAATAATAAATAATAATAAATAATAATAAATAACAATAAATAATAATAAATAATAATAAATAGTAATAAAAAATAATAATAAATAATATTAAATTTTGTTTTGAAATTTTTTATATTTTTTTTCTGCTGAAATAGTTCAGTTAATAATGTTTTCACATTATAACTATGATTGGCTTTTATATAGAAACTATCTTCATCAAAAGTTTCCGATATTCGAATTAAATCATCCCGGTTAGATTGTGATAGTTTGTTAAATGTTACATCATCATAAATTTTTGGATTAGAGATATATCTCAAATTTTTATTAAAAAATTCTTTCAAAACCTGATTTCGAGTAAATCGTTGATGAAGGAGTTATATTATTAACAAGCGTTGGCAAAAAAGTAAATTCCAATCATCGAGGTGTAATTCCGGATCGTCATTTGAATAATATGTGTAACCTATTAGATTTGGTTAATTTGATTTTTCAAGAGGTTTTTCAATATTTGTTACATAAACATTATACTGCCCAATATTAGTAAAAGCACATTTCTCTTTTTAAATTCTTCTGTTTATAGGAAATCGTTCAGATAAATTTCTGAAAGACCAACTTTCCAATTTCCATTTCTTAAAGCGAAATGAATAGGTAAATTATTTTCGATTCAAGCTAAAGTATTTTCCCGAAACAGTTTTAAATTATGATTGCTAAACAATGTTACATAGAATTCATCTTGACTATGCATCTTTGTTAACTTCTTATAAAACAGAAAATGTCACACTATTTCTATGTTTTTCATGTTGGCACAGAAAATATTCTTTTTGGTGTTCTATGTAAGGACTCACTTTGTTTTTGTTTCTTTAAATTAAGAAAACGTCAAAGTATACTAGCTGAAATTTTAGCACCAGCAGATTTTAAATTAGATTTCTTAGGAGATGGAGATAGAACTGCAACTGTTATTACATCACCTCCTTGTGTTTCGAATATACGAAAATCAGAATTTAGAGAAGGTCTTTCGATTAATTTTGCACCTTTTTTTATCTCAGCTTGAGCTAATTTGTTTGTGTATTTGCTGTTTTATATTTAGGTGATATAATTTGTGTAAGTAGGTAACCCTGCACTTTGGGACGGGAAAAAAACAACCCATATCGCACGACATGCTGACCTAAATTATGAATGATGCGTTTAATGTAGGTCATGGTTGGTTAATATTGTGTAAGTTGTCAGGCAGGGTTAATGAACTGAAGAATTGATTTTATGTATCTTTGTTACTATTAGACAAAAATTTGTTTTGATTGAGGTTTTAAGTTAGGTTGTATGCGTGGGTTGTTAACTTATAAGTTCCAAATAGTTGTATAATAGGAAGGCAAATGTTAAGCAATTCAAAGTAGGTCGGCTCTTAATAAACAAAATTGTATACCTGGTTTAAATACTAGGCGCACATATAAATGTAGTAAGAAAAACTTTTTATATGAAAATCAAAAACAGAAAAAAAAATTTTATTTTTAAATCTACAGAGCACTTTCAAAATTGAAAAGAAAAAGTGTAATCCTGTTTTTGTTTTTTTGTTAGCATAAAGTAATAAAATAAATAAAAAATTTTTTTAAAAAAACAGCTTTTTTGAACTAAAAAGTAGAAAATAAATTTTTAATAGCAAATTTTTCTGTAATTTTCTAAACTATATTGTTACAATCGAGATTTCTTTGAAAAAGTTTATTTCAATATGTCAAATATTTATATAAATATATGTATATATAAGTTTTAAAGTCTGTGAAATTAATATAAAAGCTGGAGGCAAAATTTAAAAATATAAGTTTATAGTTATGCGTTTGTGAGATTTTTTTATAAGTTTATAGTTATGCGTTTGTGATCTGGTTTGAGAGATTTTCAATTTCCACAACAGTTTCATCTTCACTTGAGTTGGGTGATCTGTATAAGAACAGAAATGTATAACTTGCTTTCTAACAAGGATTTTTACCCAAACATAGTAGAAAGTTGGGCTAGAACATTTGAATTCATAAAGAGTGTTGAAAGCTGTGTCATTTTTAATATAGATGGCGATACCTCTTTTAGACACGAAATGTGAAACGAGGGTGTATTCAGTAATATTAAAATTATCATTCGGGCCGTTAACTTAAGTTTCACATAGGGCAAGAATTCCTGGTTTGCTAGAATTTAAATGGCAAATGACGGCATTGAAATTCGTCTGTAAACCGCGTATATTGCAGAAATCTACATTAAAATTGGTAATTTTGTAAAATTTTAAAAAACAATATAAGTAAAAATCAACAAATTAAAATTTATAATTAGATAAAAATGTGAAATATCAAATTCAAATTTAAATTGATAAAGAAACAATAAAAATTATATGTGTACGATATGAATACCGCGAGCTTGACAACACAATTTGTTTGTGAATTAAATTAAATCAAATGTTTGCCTTGAATGTGCAAATGATTTATAAAACGTTCAACAGTTTTTAGCATACACTGTGAAGTGACCTTATTGAACGCAATTACAACCAGAAACACAGCCAAAGCAAACCTTATGTGTAATACAAAAAGAAAAAAGAACACGTTATAGCAAATAAAAGTTATTGATTAATTAAGTTGATATTTACAAACACTATTATAAATAATAGTAAAATTTACAATAATATTAAACTCTTCTCAAGATCTTTTATGATAAAGTAAAAGTAAATTAGAATAAGCAAATACCACCAGAAATTACAAATTAAAATTACAGTTTAAGTTATGGTGGTATTGATTATTGAGAAGAGAAGAATTGGAACACTGACATCTATCAACGGGATGGAGTGAGAATGATACAAATAATCCAATAACCGGTTCTTTTTATGAGCCTGAATTAACACCAGCTAAAAATCCGCATGTCTATATTGTAGAAAAAATATTAAAAAACAAAGGAAATCAAATTTTAGTTAGATGGCTTGGTTTTTATAAAAAGCGTGATTCGTGGATAAACAAAGCAGGTATTATTTAATACTCTACACTTATTTAAAATATTTTAATGTTTTTATTTATATACATTTTACTTTCGCTTTTTTATTTTAGTGAAGTTAATAATATGATTTTAATAAAATACATTTATCATAAAAAGGTTTTTTGAATTTTGTTTATATTTAATTATTTACATTATATATAGTATTAGTTGCCAATAACATACCTCAAGTTTGCATAATGGAAAGTAATTTTACAAGAACATTATAAATCTTGTTCTATATTAATTTTTTTTTTCATTTTGAATATATTTTGTTTTCAAATCAAGTTCATGATTAGTTCTGTTTTCAAATCAAGTTCATGATTAAGTTCATTAAATAACTTGAAATAATCAAGTTAATGTGCATTTAATTAACATTTTTTAATTTTTATCGCAAAACCAACAAAATTCACTACATACTATAGGATATTTTTGATAATTTCATAACACTACATTTGTCTAATATAATAAGTATAGTCTATTCGAAATCTAAGATCGTTGATACATGTTCCCAATAACTTCGGCGGGCTCCAATTCGGTGCTAGAGGTTCGCTTCGGTCCTTGCTACTGCCAAAGAACCCCTTTTAGATCATACTACCAAAGCACTAATTCCATCAAATTCACTAACTGGAACCTTCCACCTTGAGATCCTAAATCTCCTAACTTGGCCCCTTATGACCTTACTCCAATTCTCCGAACCGGCCGAATTCTCAGCTTTCCGTTTTTCAAATCTCTAAACTTGCAGAAGCTTCTACGCTTATAACATCGTACCAAAGCCTTAAACCCCCTACCTTAAAACTTTTTAAACCCACTTAATAATTTAATTTTAAAATTTCATAACACATATTCTTACACTCTAATCCTAAATTCAAATCCATAATACCCTTCATTTAATCATATACATAATATATACTTTCCGTATAATAACTTGTTTTTATTCTAATTATAAACTTGTTAACCTTCAAAAATTTTGTATCAGTTTATATTATACTTCATAACAACGCCGACACGTTAACTAACATCAAAAACTTTTTAATAGAATTTTTCCAAGCTTCATTCCATTTATATATTGCACACATAATTAATTGCAATAATACTAATTTCAAGGTTAACCGTTTAATGCCCACTACTGTAAATAAATTCACATATTACTTTAACATTCCAATAACGTCACTTTCTGTAGTCAACCATACCCATACTTTGATACTACATTGTCATGACATTATTTCCTGGAGTCAAACCGGCATAGCTATACTACTATCAATTAAAAACAATACTAATACAAAGTCTTTTTGAGGGCTACCAAATTCATAATTACAGTAAATTTAAAAGTACTCGTCATACAAAAAAAAAATTATGAAATACAAAAGCCCTTTTTAGGGCTACCATATACGTTCATTAGAGGAAATTTAAAAAAATCCCAAATATATGTTATTCAATTAATAGCAGTTATTTATTTGATTAAAATTTAGTAAAATGAAAAATTAATATAATTTTAAACATACCATGATACCACCATTTCGTTTTTTTAGGGTTTTTATTGCATGTTTTAACATAAAGAGTATTATCCGGTGGCCTTTTTTTTTCTCGACAACTACTCAACATTGATGCTATACTTAAACAAACTGATTGAACAGAAAGAGCTGGCGACCAATCATCAGTCAATATTGATAAACATATATGCCCATTTGAATACACGTGTGGATGAACAGGAATATTAGGTCCAACGAATGTTACCTTTAATATGCACTAATAAAAAACTTTACTATTATGTAATACAAATATAAATTACTTCTGGTGAATCAAAAGGATATTTATTATTAAATTTAAACAATAACTGAAAATGTTCCCCTTCATAAAGTGTTCCATCTACACCATCCATATATATTTTCCATCTGTGCACAAAATATGTAAATTTTTTATAAGTTATTAATGATTATCCTTTGTTAAGAACAAAAATGCAATAATTACTGCGATAAATTTTCACCAATGCTATCCGTATCTACTTTGACTCCTGGAGGAGGCTCCTTTATAAGTGACATTAATTCTTTGTGTAACCTTCTCTGTAACAGAAAATTTGTTCTATGTAATTACTAAATTTTACTAATTTGCAGCTAGGATTTTATCATAACACAAAACTTATGAAATTATTATTATTAAAGAAAACAAGATTGTTACAAAACTTTTAAGGTAAAATTTATATTTACTTATACAATTATATTGATATAAAAAATTCAATATAAAAAGTACAAATTAATTTGATGACTGAAACTAAAAACTAACATACAAACATCCTTTTTAGCACATTTCCAAAAAACAAAATTTGAAAAAATGTGTTTATTAGTTTCACTCTGTCCATCCGTCCGTCCGCCCGTCTGTTTACAAAACTTCTACACCGTTAAATATAATAACGGTGTAGAAGTTTTGTAAAAATCATAAAAATCATAAAAAAATTTATTTTGTGGAACTCTTAATTAATTAAGAGTTAATTTTTTTATGAGATTAATTAATTGAAAAATTAATTAATCTCATATAAAAATGAATTTTGCGGAACAACTTTTTCATGTAGCCCCATCCATTACGAAACTACAGCCCCTCAAACTTTGAAAAAGCCTTATTTTTAAATGCATATATCTCATATTCTGCTTAAGACTTCTTCAATCTGAAAATGTCATTCGACAGGTATTTTTTACTTTGTAAATTAATATCAAAATTATAGAATTTTTTTAAATTTAGTGTTTACATTTACCGTTATGGAAAACCAAATTTTGCATGTTCATCAGTACGTACGTGCTTTAATTATCGGTTAAAATTACTTTAAAATAATACAACACAAATTTAAAATAAATCAGAAAAAAATAATAATATAAAAGAACTTTTGTAATGTATCATATTATGTATAAAACATAAAAAACAAATTAAATAAAAAATTATTCCAAGTGCTAAATATTTTGTATGTTGCAAAACATATAAAACAAAAAGAATAAAAAATATACTTTTTATAATGGTGTCTTGCAATAAATGCAAAGCTAAAATAAAAGGTGAAACGGGAATTCAATGTTCGGGAGTGTGTAAAAAAGTTTTTCATGAAGCTTGGAAATGTTCAGGATTGGATCAATTGACGATTAATAATGTGTATGCAAACAATAATGTGAAATTCATCTGTGACGATTGCATCTTATACATACAAAATGTGGATTTGGTACTACAAAACATGGATTCTGCGGTAACAAAAAATAATGAACATTTAAAGGAGTATAAAAGTGAATTTGAAGCCGCTGTTAAAAGAAACGAAGGTGAAGTCATAAATTTACTGAAAGCTATAGAGTCGGGTTTTTTCGAAAAATTGGAAGAAATTAAGAGTGAACAACAAATGGAGCTACGTCAGATGGAAAAAAAATACTGAAGTCTTCATAATACAAAGCGATAAGATGAATGAATCGTTTATTAATGTAATAAAAAAAAAATGATGAGGTCTGCAAAAAAATTAATAATGTGATTAACGATAATAATATAAATGTGGGTCAAATTGTATAATTTGCTGATATGGTAAAAAATACGAAAAATATTGGAATGAAAAGAAAAAAAGAATTACCTTTGATAACAAAATAACAAAAGAAAGAATTACTTTTGATTGTTAAGCCAAAAACAACCAAAAAAGTGAAAAAACGAAAAGCGATTAAAATACAAAGGTTGATTCAAAAGGTCTTAAAATTAAGAACATTGAAAATAAACCAAATGGAGCAATATTAATTGAGACAGATACAATTGAAGTACGTGAAAAAATAAAAATCGAATTAGAAAAGAAATATGACAGACAGTTACGAAATAAAATTACCAACGGTCATTAAACCAAAATGAATTAGTTCCAAAATGAATTACGAAAACCAAAATGAATTAGTTCTTATGAATAATAAATTTAAGTATTATTTAATAATAAATATAAAGTAATGCTGAAATAATAGAGAAACTTAAAAAGCAAAACTCGTTTATGGAAATGTGTGATATTAAAGTAGTAAAAACAGACGAGCTGAACAAATACAATAAAGTAGTATACAACGCAGTAATTGGAATCCCAAAAATACTTGCGAAAGAAAAATTATGTATAGGATGGGAAAGATGCAAAGTGTGTAATGCTATAAATACACGAAAGTGCTGCAAATGTAAAGAGTTCAAACATAAATCGGTGGATTGCAAGAACAAGGAAACATGTCTAAAATGTCACCAAGAACATAAAACTAACGAATGTAACAAAGAGGAAATAAATAAATGCATAAATTGTATAAAATACAACGAGAAACTAAAATTAAATATGGATATTAATCATAAAATACTTCGTAAATTATGTCCAGCATATCAATATCAATTAGGTTTAAAAAAAAAAGCCATTGGATGTTAGCAATTAAAGAACATAGTTGTTGATCAAATAAATCATGATAACTGTATGCAAAGCCATAAAGAAAATACATATAAAAATATTTATGAACTAAAACATTATATAATTAACGATAAAATTAATCATAATGCCAAAAATTTAAAAGAAGATAACACGATTAACACTGGCTCTAAATTAAAAGAAGAAATTAATTATAAAAGTAAAGATGATAGTAGTAGTATAAAAGCTCACAAATCAAAAATAGACAAAAATTAAAATAATATATTTAGTTATATTCCTAAATTATGGTAAAAAAGAAGCTCTTCATTCAATAAAAATCACGAGTTTAAAAATGCAAATATCAATAATTGTAAGAAAGGTATAATGATAAAAAAAAGTTCAACTCATCTTGCGACAATAGTAAGAACAACAATAATAGTATATGTGATGTTAATAGTCATAATGGTCAAATAAACACTAATTGTAAGCATCTTAACTGGAACAAGTTTAAAAATGCAAATATCAATAATTGTAAGAAAGGTATAAGATAAAAAAAAGTTTAACTCATTTTGCGACAATGGTAAGAAGAACAATAATAGTATATGTGATGTTAATAGTCATAATGGTCAAATAAACACTAATTGTAAGCATCTCAACTGGAACAAAGGAGAAACATTGAATTAAACAAGACAATTATTTGGAGGGAACTAACTCAACTTGCGATAATAGTAAAAGTAGTTTTAATAGTTATAATAGGCAAATAAACACTAATTCTAAGTATCTCAACTGGAACAAAGGAGAAACATTGAATCAACAAACCAGTAATTTGAAGGGAAGTAACTGCAACAACAACAACAAGATAACCAAAAAAACTACATTGATCCAATGGTTCCTTTAATTCTTAGACTAACAAAAAAAGCACTGGAAAATGGGGATAGCATATATGTCTTTTCAAGATTAAGTGATCATAGAATATATACTAAAGTGAGGTTATTTTAGTCGTTTTTCCATGATCAGAATGATATATGTTATGATGGTATGACAAAAACTAATATAATAGTACTTATCAATCGGGAAGGACTTCCAACAAATTATGAAGACTTACGTAAATTATATGTTAAATATCATGAAAATATAGGAATAACAGCCAAAGATGTAACAAAAAACCTAACAATATACTGAAGCCATATATACAACAAATACAGAGAGCATCTTATAAACATATGTAGCATCAGAAACAAAATTTATGAAGAGGAAATTAATAATATTGATATTGTGATATTAAATGAAGTTTGGATTTACGATAATGAAAAGACTTACTTTAATTTACTAAGTTATAAAGTTATTTTTAACTGTAGAAATCAAAACCGAAGTGGTGATACTGCTTTATATACAAAAAAAGAACTTAATTTTAACATAATTGTTGAAGAAGAATTTTACAATCTAACCATCATTGAGTTAATTAACACAACACCTAAACTTAAAATAGATACACTCTATAAAGCGCCGAATATTAACAACAACCTATTTATAGAACAAATGGAAAGACAAATAGAACAGATAACAAATCTAACAATTTTTGCAGATATAAACCTAAACCTATATGAAAATAGTAATACTACAACACAGTACTTAGACATGTTGACAAGTTCAGGATATAATATTATAAATGAAACTGATTGAACAAGAAAAACTTCGAATACACTAATTGCAATGATAAGATAGAAATATCATATAAATAAAAAATACCGACCTCTCAGACCACAAAAGGACCATTGCGTATATGAAATCAGTTAAACTAAGTAAAAAGCCAATGCAAAAATAACTAAAGTGAAAATAGATTATATCAATATGCTTGAAATTGTAAGATCTAAAATTGAAAAGGAAAATATCGATCAAACTCGTCAATATAATAGACATTATACAAGTAGCTAAGGAATTGAGCACTAAAAGTTATTCTATAAAAACAAGAAACAATCATTGGATAAATGCAAATATACTATATAATATGAAAAGGAGGAGAAAATTATATGATGCCTACAAAAAAGATAAAAAAAAACAGACAAAAAAAACAAGTATTTTAGGTCTAAAAAATTATCTACGGAGTTAACACGAAAAGCCAAAAAAGATCACCCAGAAAAAAAAGAAAGAAAGATTATTATTCTTCAAGAAATCTGTGGAGAATAATAATACAATAAGGAACAACATCATTAACAATGAAAGATGGGAATATATAAACACTATACGAATGGATACGGAAATGAAATGAAATAGCAACAACTATGAATAAATTTTTTAATCAAATAGGCGAGGAAATAATAAAAAATAACAAAGCAACCTATATTAGTTATAATTATATCTAGTTATAATTAATCATAAATAAATTTTGTTAGAGTCTACAAATGAAAATGAAATATTTAATATAATAATGGGCTTAAATAAAAATGTCGCAGCAGGATTGGATAAAATTACAGTGAAAGATATACAACTCTTGCATCAGTAATCAAAAAGCCTTTGTCAAATATAGTAAACAAA
Source organism: Poecilobothrus nobilitatus (assembly GCA_947095535.1). Taxonomy (NCBI): domain Eukaryota; kingdom Metazoa; phylum Arthropoda; class Insecta; order Diptera; family Dolichopodidae; genus Poecilobothrus; species Poecilobothrus nobilitatus. The sequence continues at coordinate 197,882,062 of OX352772.1, forward strand.
AGTTTATCGATGGGTATATTTCCTAACTGCTTGAAAGAAGCTATAATAACCCCAGTTTACAAAAGTGGATCAAAAACGGATTGTGGAAATTATAGACCAATATCCATACTAAACTCATTAAGTACAATTTTTGAAAAGAAATTAATATGAGAATAAGAACCTTTGTAAACAAAACAATTGGATTTGGCAACAATCAGTATGGGTTTTTACAAAATAGTGAGACCGATTCAGCTGTTAGTACTACAATCGAACAAATAGATGAAGCACTAGATGAAGGAAAATATGTAGCAGCAATCTTTGTAGATTTAACTAAAGCATTTGATGTTGTAAATCATGAAAAACTATTAAATATTATAGAGGATATGGGAATAAAAGGTGTAGGAAAAGATTTATTAAAATATTACTTAACAAATAGAACGCAATGTACGAAAATTAACACTGAGAATTAACACCTCTATTACACTGAGTGGTAATCTGCGTATAAAAATTGGAGTACCACAAGGATCACTAATCGGTCCTCTATTATATTTACATCATGAATATGGCTAACTGTGGCATAATGTCAATATATAATATTTATGCTGATGACACAAATATTGTTGCTAAGGCAAGCACTCCTTCTGAATTAGAAACTGTATTAAAGGAGGACTTGGAAAAATTTTCTAATTGGCTGAAAGTAAATGAACTTATTATAAATATAAAAAAAACCAATTATATGATTTTTAAGCCTGATCTGAGAAGCGGTGATGAAATTAACATAAAAATTAACAATCAGTCACTAATCAGAGCACATGATTTAAAATATTTGGGAGTGACTATTGATGAAAATCTAAAATGGCATAAGCACACAAAACAAATTAAAAATAGTGTAATTCCTATAGTAATGAAAATCAGAAGAATGGGGGGAATTGCTATGAAAGCAGCAAAACTCGTGTATAATGGACATATTTTATCCAAAATTAAATATAACATAGCTGGAGCCATTGTTCAAGCTTTCATCTAAAACAAATTGGTACAAGGATGAATAAAGCACTAAAAATCTAATATAAGATGGATATGAGATGTAGCACAAAAAATTTATATATGGTGACAGAAGAATTAGATATTAATCAACTAATCTACTTTGAAAAGAGTAAATATATTCATAATATTACAAACAAAAACTAAAGTCAAATTGGATACTAAATAAACGAAAGGAAATACATAATACATGCTATAGCACAGAGAACAGATTTAAACTAAATATACCCAAAGTTAGAATGCCCATTAAACACAATAGTCTGAAAAATAGCGCAGTTAAATTATATAACAATTTACCGAATTGCATAAAGGAGTACAAAAATGATGAAACTTTCAAATCATCTCTAAAAAAGCATAAGTATTAAAAATTTTAGAATTAAGAATAAGAGCATAATTTATAAGTTCAATTTTAGTTAAAAAATTTATATTTTATAAATCTATAATTGATATAGCTGCCATCATCATTTATCAATTATCGTTAGTATAGTAAACCCGTTTTTTTATTAGCGTTCTTTTACTCTTTTTCTTTGTTTTAATTTTAATTTTTTTAATTAATTAAGTATTTAGTGAATCATTCTAAATACATAGAATAATATTATATATATATAAAAAAAACACAAAATTACAATAAGTAAAAGTATAATAACAAAAACAATAAGAAAAATTTAATAACAATAATTAAACTTTAAGGTTTAAACAAATAAATAAGTGTACCAAATTATATTTCTTATAAATTTGTCGACTTTTGCATTTGTATTATTGTTATAGTTTTGTTTGTAACGTAATAAAAGTATGTAATAATACAATATCAATAATTTATAATTTATCAATAATTTAGTTTTGTCCGAGTTATTTTTTTTTGTTACAATGTCACTTAAAAATATTGCAGTAAAGAATAATTTTTCCGCATTTAAATGTGCTTATATAACGTGCGGTAATCATCACACAAAATTGGATTTTTTGAAATTAAATCTTGGATGAAAGTAAATCTTTAAAAATTAGACTTTAAAGAGCAATTTAATGAAAAAATTCTCATTAAAAAACTTAACGACATCTAAAAAAGATAAAGAAAATTGCTGCTGCATTGAATTTAGGTCTAAACTCGATTCAATTAACTCACCATTAAAACAAAATTCAAATAAATAAATTGAATGCAGAGTTAAAAGAACAATTTACTTCGCTTAATTTACAATTCAATAAAATAATGATAGAATTGAGTGCATATAGAAAAATACCAAGTGTAATTAATGCTGAAATAGAAGCTGGCGTAAATAAGCGGAAACCATTAAATGAAAAATCTGAAACAGGTGGAAATCAACCAATTCAAAAGTTTGGAACTAATTGGTCTGTCGATGAATGGAACAAGCGGGTTTCGAAGCTGAACTGTATAAATGCCAACCTGAGTTCAACAACTACATACAAACATTTATTTATTAAAAGTACACTACAGCGAACAAATACGAACTGACTGTCTAATTTTGGCTGCGTGGCTGTAAATGTCGTAAGGTGAACTTCTACTACGTGTGTGGGATTTGAACCCACACTCCCTCGGTGTTTACAGCGTATATTATACGCTTTTACCTACTAGGCCACCGAGACCGCTAAGCTCGTAATGGCATAAATACTAATATAACAATAGCTGCATGGAGGGATAAGACTAAGCCAGTTGTACCAGTGAATAAAGGTAAAATTGTAATAGGAAATAAATTTAAAAATCAGGTAAATGATAAAAATGAAATTAATAAAAATAATAACAAAAAGTATACAAACTTCATACATACACATACTTACTAACTTACCTACTAATATTTCAGAACTTCCAACTTTATTTAACCGCTTCAATGAAACTTTCGGCCTCACTCCTGAGCAGACAAATTCTGATCTTAAATCTTATGCTTCTCAAGTCTTCTCTGAGAGAATTAATTTTTTGTAAAGAACATGTGATAATCACGATAAATTTTTTCGTCCCTTTCAGAGCCACAAAAAATTATAATCTTATTCCAATAAATTTACTTAATAAAAATATTATTACTTATAATTTAATTAATTTTTCTATAAATTTTTTCGTCCCTTTCAGAGCCACAAAAAATTATAATCTTATTCCAATAAATTTACTTAATAAAAATATTATTACTTATAATTTAATTAATTTGTCTATATATTATCAAATTGTTCGGAGTCTTAGAACAAAAACTAAAACTTTTTTTTCTAACTCAACTATTCTTAACTTTGGTTCCTTTATTTTTACTGAAGCATGGTTAAGTCCTTCTATTAATAATTTAGAATTATTTGATAATACTTACAGTGTCTACAGAAAAGATAGATACGCTTCAATATCACCTATTGATGGCAATCAAATCACTCCAAAAGGTGGAGGTGTTTTTATTGCGGTTAAAAGTACCTTGAATTCAAATTCAGTTTCTATTTCAGACTGTGATGAGCTTGAAATTTTTTGTGTTAGAGTTGAATTCAGCAAAAAAAAGTTTTTTTATTGTTAGCTGTTATATTCCTCCTAATGACAACATTGAATTTATAACCAATATAATAATGCTATTAACTTTATAAATGAAAAATTAAGTGATTCAGACGAAATTATAATTTTTGGCGATTTTAATCTCTCAAATTTAAGATGGGATAAACATGGCGAGGAGTCATTTATGATTCCTAAAAGTATTTCTAGTGAATCAGAAAGCTCATTTATTGATAATATCAATATATATAATTTACAACAAATTTCTTCTATACCTAATTTTCAAGGTAAACAACTTGACCTAATCTTCACTTCAGATTGGAATAACCTATTAAATATTGACTATCCTTTTTCTCTTGTAAATATAGATGTTTTCCATCGTTTTAACACAATATACCTATTGTGTTAAAGCACCACATTAAGCTTTAGGTGAATATGTGTACTAATTTAATTTTAAAAAAGCCAATTATGATGCTATAAATGAGTTTCTTAATTCTTATGATTTTTCCACTATATTTAATAATATAGATTTCAATGTTATGACAAATAAGTTTTATGAAATCATTTTTAGCAGTTTTAGACAATTATTCCTATGATCCGACAGAGATCTTTGAATTCTTGTCTTCCTTGGTACACTCATTAATTAAAAAAACTAAAAAATAAAAAGAATAATAATTGGCGGAAATACCGTAAATCTAAAACATAGTATTGATTATAACAATTTCTTAGTGTTATATAATGAATTCAAAAATTTATCTCATGAGCTTTATCAAATATATTTACGTAGTATGTCTTTAAAGCTTAAATCAAAACCAAAAGAATTTTGGAAGTTAATGTGAACGTGATGAATGTAAATGTGATGAATATCCACCTTCATGAATTACAATGGAAGCACAAGCAACGATACTACCGTGATCAGTGAGTATTTTCGTGATTTTTTTTCATTACCCTACTCTAACTCCAGTTTTTGTGCGGACATAAACAATTTTAATCATATAAATAACTATTCCAAAATTTCTTTAAATTTGCAGATAACAAGTAATCAAATAATCAATATTTAGAGAAGCTTAATATTAACTATTCTCCTGGACCTGAGGTTTTCCAGAGAGTATTTTAAAAAAATGTTTAAATTCTTTTGCATTACCATTATCTATTCTTTTTAGTACTTCCTTAAGTGTAGGTATTTATCCAGATATTTGGAAGAAAACATTTATTAGGCCTATTTTTAAGAAAGATAAAAAAAGTGTTATTAATAATTATCGTCCGATTGCTAAATTGTCTACAATTCCTAAAATTTTTTGAATTATTAATTTTTGATTTAATCCATTCACATTGTTCTAACTCTATATCTGAAACTCAGCTTTGGCTTTGTTAAACACAAATCTACTACAACCAACCTAGTAGAATCAACATCTGTCTTTATAAATAGTATGGAATCGGGTTTCCAAACTGACATAATCTATACTAACTTTCACAAAGCCTTTGATATTTTACCCCATAGTGTCATTCTTCTCAAATTAAAGAAATATGGTTTATCAGACAGCTTTATTAAATAGATTAATTCTTATCTCAAAGATAGAAACTTCAGCATAATGTTAAGGTCTTCGGTTTCCAAAGCTTTTACGGCAAATTCAGGCGTTGAGGTAGCCTTGAGATAGCCATTTAGGTTCGCTTCTTTTTATGTTATCAACTAATGATTTCGCTTCCTTTATTAATCATAGGGATATTAAAGTGTATGCTGATGATATGAACATTTTTAAAAAAATTACTAGTGTGGAAGATGTTAACTTACTGCAATCTGATCTTAATATTTTTTCTTCTGGTGCACCATAAATAATCTTCTTCTGAATGTTACTAAATGTGCACACGTGACTTTTTCTCGTCCTTCCAATAATTTTAATTTCACTTATTGTCGTAACAATAGTAACTAGACTAGAGCAGATTCCATAACAGACCTCAGTATTCGTTTTGATAGTAAACTAAGCACATTAAAGCACATTACGAAACTATTATTCATAATTCAAACTTAATGCTCAGCTTTGTTAAACGGTGTGCTAAAGAATTTAAGGATCCGTTTACACCAAAATCACTTTATGCCAGTCTTGTTGGGCCTAACTTAGAATACGCTAGTCAAGTATGGTCCCTTCTCTATCAAATCCATGTGAATAGAATTGAATCAATTCAAAAAAAAATTTCTACGTTTTGCCTTAAGAAATTTACGTTGGAACGACCCCGTCATTTCACCTCCCAATAAAAATAGATTAAACTAAATTCACCTAAACACCCTAAAACTTAGGAGAGAGGTAGCTGATGTAGTTTTTCTAACTGAAATTGTAAATGGGAATATTATTTCACTTACAACTGCAAATAATTTTAACTTTAACACTAATTCCCGTCTCAGGTATTCTAACATGTTATTAACTACACACCACACCATAGAACTAACTACAGCACAAACGAACCAATACACAGAATGCTATTGATGGATAATAGATTTAAATCATTCGTTGATCTCAACCAATCAAAAGACAATTTAAAACGTAAAATTTTCAATCAACCATCAAATTTGGATTTTTTTTTTCTTTTCTTTTTCAATTCTTATGTTATTTCAAGTATGTAATTGTAATTGTAAATGTAATTAATTTCGTATATGTAAGCAGAAGTAAATTGTAAATTGTTTGTAACTTAATTTTAATCTTAAGAAATATATTGTAAAAATGTTTGAGTTAAACAAATTAATAATTACTATGTTCATTGTACCTTAATTTAGATATTAAGATTAAGATTAATTTAATTTAATTTCTTATACACAATGTAAAGCCTGAAATTAAATAAAAAAAATAAAAATAAAAAAAATATCAAACGTAAAAGATGGCGAATATTATTGTCTACCAGATGATACATGATAAATTGAGCATATTTAATGAATTAAGTCTTGTGGTATAGTTTGGATAGAATTAGGAAGAATTTTTAATTCGAATAACACAATTTTTTTTGACTGGAATGGATCGGACTCAGTAGCTTTACAGAATTTTTGTAACTGCTATATAAGTCAACTTTTTAGATCTTCTCTTAATAAATCCCAACACTTCATTCGCTTTAGAAATTCGTAGTAACAACTAATGTCGTTTTCTTTTCTGAAAAAAAAAGTTTGACCTGACAAAGTGCAAAACTGAAAAAAGTCAAACCTATTTTTCCTAGTTTTGCACTTTTTTTTCAGTTTTGACCTGAAAATTTTTTAGAATAGAACAGAAAAAGGGGAACATTATTTTTTTCAGTTTGCTGCACTGATTTCTTTATTTACAAATTATATTTTACTGATTTAAAAATTTTTAAACTTATCTTTCTAATCAAATATAAATTTTTACCGACCGCATACATTAATGTATAAGGTAGGTATTGTTTTCATACTAAAAATTTGTACCCGAGATTTTGGCAAATATGCACTACTCCGGTGTGAAGAAGGCTGTAAATTTTTTTTAGCATGATGTCTGTCTCTGGGTGGGTGTGTGTAGGTATGCCTTGAGCACGTGTACAGCTTAAACGACTGAGCTGAATTTTTTGCAATTTCATATTTAAGGTTTTGACGTAAATATCTCGGATTGATAAGCTTTTGGAGCAAATCGGACAACCGCAAGTGGTAGTTTACTTTTTAAGTTTTTTACGAATATTTCGTAACAGAAAAATTTTATGAGAAAAATTATTAAGAAAAAGTTGTTAGAAATAAAGAGCAACAACTTTGCCATAGAACATTTTTTGAATGAAAAAAAAATCATATAGGTACATTGCATAATAATATAAATGGATCTATGAATGAATGCACATATATTTTTACGATTTCATTGCTTATAATTATTGTTATTGAATAAAACAAAATGTTGTTAAATTGTTAGAAGTTATTTTGCTTTGATATAAATTATTATGTAGAAAATCTATAAATTTTGGCATTGTACTTTTCGTGTAGTGGCGGTCGGTCCTGTGGTGGAGGTAGCTGATTTTTTTTTTTGTAAACTAGATATTTTTCAAAACCCAACCAAATAAATTAAAATAATGTATTTTTATATTGTCATTAATTACTATTTACTATTTAACTGACAGTGACAATTATATACATATATTTTTTAATGTTGTCATTCTGGAGAGTGCAAAACTCATTTTATTGCCCGTCAATATTTTCAAGTCAAGTTTTTAAAAAAAATGTTGCCCTGTGCGAGTTTTGCCGTAAATTTTTTTCAGAAAAGAAAATGAACATTTTTTTCAGTTTTGCATTTTTTTTCAGAAAAGAATGGAAAAATTGTGACTTGAAAAAAAAGTGCAACCCCGGGTCAAAACTTTTTTCAGAAAAGAAAACGACATAAGTAACAATTTTAGCGGTACGCCAGAGATAACAACAAAAGTTAGAGCAAGTCAACCCATGCCAAAAAAGGACCTCAAATGTCAAAAGTTGCAGGTTGTTGAGCTGAATATAATGGTCAACACAATCGAACACTTTGCTAAAATCGGTATAAATTGAATAAATAATTATAATATTATTATAAAATAAAGTATTAGATATTAGGTCAGGTTACAATAAAAAAAAAGCTATCTCCACCACGCTATTACACGAAGAGCATAATCCCAAAATTCATAGAGTTTTTTACATAATAATTTATATCAAAGTAAAAAACTTCTAATAATTTAAAAAACATTTTTTTTATTCAATAACAATAATAAGCAATGAATTAATCGTCAAAATATGTACATTCAAACATACATATGTTATTAGATGTACATGATTTTATTTTCATTCAAAAATATTAAAAGAAAAAAAAAAGCCATCAAATACAAAACAAACATAACATTAATATTGAAGTTGCTAACAAAAATTTTACAATTTGAATTTTGCGTCATCAACAAGAGAAGAATATGCATAAACATATAAATTTTTGGATATAAAAAAAACAAAAAAAATATATTCACATAATTGCATAGGTATAGAGTATTACAATATGTATGAAATTGATACTTAGAAAAGTTGAAGTTAGTCGGACCAAATATTTTCTATGGCAAAGTTGTTGCTCTTTACTTGTGTAACAACCTATTTTTAATAATTTACGAAATATTCGTAAAAAACTTAAAAATCATACTAGTAAACTATCACTTTCGGTTGTTTTATTTGCTCCAAAAGCTTATCAATCCGAGATATTTACGTCAAAACGTGAAATATGAAATTTTAAATACTTTTGCTCGTTCGTTTCAGCTTTACATTTGCCCACTGTGCTAACATTTGACAACACTTTTTTAATTATTAATCTTTCTTTCGTTAAATTGATTAGCTGTTCATCTTTTTTTAGTTAAATTAGTTTGCTGAACAATCCAGTATAGTTTTAAGCATGATTGGTAGAATAAATTAGTATTAAGAGCGCAGAGAAGCCGACAGCTACATATCATATTATGAATATAATAAGTAAAAGAATAATAATAAAGAACATTATATGGCGACCATGGCAATATGCTTGCATTTCGAATTAAATTATTGCAAATTCTATTGTGTGGTTAATTAGTACTAAAAACACTATATAACACTATATAAAAATATGATTTTTAGTAAAATAAAAAAAGTACAAAAACAAGAATGAAAATTTAGCTCATAAAACATTTTCTAATAAAAACCATAGGCTATACTTACGAAAATTAAATATAATTTAACTAAAATATAGGGTTTTCCAATTTAAGTGATATGGTTTCTTTTAAAAAAAAAACACACTAATTGTTAAAATGTTTTTTATTTAATGTGAAGTACAATCGATACAATTAAGTTCTGAATAAAGCGTCATTCAAATGGCCTCCACGACTTCTTTTGCAGGAACGAATTCGATGAACCCAATTTTCAAGCACTTTTTCCACTAAATCAAGTCGGATATCATGAATAGCACGTTCATTATTGACTTCTAAAGCTTGAAGAGAGTCTGGTTTATTGCTAAAGACCAATGACTTCAAATAACCCCACAAGAAATAGTCTAATGGTTAAATAACAACTTCTTGGAGGCCATTCAATGTCAGAATTTCTTGAAATCGAATCTCCAAACTTTTCTCGCAATATTTCGGTTGTCGCACGTTCTGTGTGGCACGTAGCCCCTTCTTGTTGGAACCAGATGTTGTCAAGATCAACTTCTTCCAATTTCGGCCATTTTTATCATCGATCTATACCGCTCTCCACTGACAGTAACGGTGTTATCAGCTTCATTTCGAAAGAAGTACGGACCGATGATTCCACCAGACCAAAAATCACACCAAACTGTCAATTTAGGTGAATGTAATGTTCATGAATGAATGAAAAAGTTCATGAATAATTTGTGGATTTTCTTCGCACAAGAATCGACAGTTTTGTTATGACATGCGCACAGTGGAAAAAGTGCTCGAAAATTGGATTAATCGTATTCGTTCCTGCAAAAGAAATCGTGGATGCCATTTGAATGACGTTTTATTCAGAACTTAATTGTATCGATTGTACTTCACATTAAATAAAAAACATTTGAATTTCCTTAACAATTAGTGTGTTTTTTTATTATATTATGTTATATGAATTAAATAAACATTTAATCCAAATATTATTACTATATAAAACCATATCGCTTTAAAATTACATTACTACTTTCTTTAACTACAATAAAACCATAACGAAAATTTATCATATTAAACGAAAATATTTAACCCTATTTTTATTATAGCATTCTTAATTAAATAATCAAAATCATTTTTTTTACCATTCGTGCTATCGTATTATTAAACAAAAGTATTCAAAATTATTAAACAAAAGTATTTAAAATGTCGTGTAGTTATATGCATACTAGTTATATATTATTAAAGTATGTTATAATATATTATTATAATAGCCAAATATTGTATTTATATTGATATTATATGGATATTCAATAATATTTTAAATTTAATAAATTCAATCATATTTTATATTTAATAAAATTTAACGTTTGCCTAAATTCTAATTATTACGTTAGTATAATTTAGAAATGCAATTCATAAAATTTAGATTTTCTTTTATGTTTTAGAAAAAAAAATTAAACACAAAAGGTAATTTATTGCTTTGTGTGCGTAATTATACTTTATATGAAATCAAAGTGTATTCAATAGATTTTAAATCTTAAAGCTCTTATCTCTAATAATAGACAAATAAAAACAAATTGAAACGATTTTTTTTATATATTTTCAATATAATACCAAATCCCATTTTTGAAAATCCCGTTTTTTCAAAATTTCTCTATTGGTACAAGTCCCGCTTTCCTTATGGGAATGCCGCTTTTTCTTAATTTTTCTTTAATATTTTTTACAGAGACACATTATAAAGAAACATCAAATTTTTTATTTATAAATAGTCATATATATATGGAATTTTATTTATAATTTAATTAGAAATGTAAATAATTTGTTAATTAAAAAAAAAGAACAAATTGATACAAACAAAAAACTGTTTTAAACTGTACAAACAAAAAAAAGTATATTTTTCATAAACTTAAATATAAAATCAAAAAAATTAGAATCATTAATTTAACTGTAGTATTTATTCGTGCAATTTTTTTTTAAATTTTAGCTTTATTTGGAATATTTTTTTTTAATGCAATTGTCTGCCATATAAATGTGGACAGGAAATTACAAAGCCTTTCCTGTTCAAGCGTGGCTGTAAATGTCGTAAGGAGGAATAACTCCTACGACGTATGTGGGATTCGAACCCACATTTGCTCTGTGTTTACAGCGTATTTTATACACTCTTATCCACTGGACCACCAAGGCCCCTATTTGGAATATTGTTTTTATATTATTTTGTTTACCTATTTTTTACAATATGTATTTAAGAATTTGTATCTGATTTTGATATTGATATCAGTGGTGTAACAAGAGATTTCTGCCCAAATATGTTTTAAAAAATGATTAAGAAGGATTTTAGAGTTGGATTCAAAATCGGTTATACGAAAAAAGTCCACCAGCAACAAAACAAAAATGAAAAAAGCCCCTAATTTTGAGTATGTGAAATGCTTTTGTTTTGAAACTTACATGGGAAAAAAAATAATTAAAAGGGATTTTAGAGTTGCTTTTAAAATCAGGATTTCAATAATTGGTTTAGCGAGGATTTGGGGGTAGCTATATGCTTTTGGGGACTTTTTTTCCATAATAGTATTTTAAATTTTATGATTTAATACAATTTTTATAAAAGTCACCAAAATTAAAGTCCTCAATTTTGAGGCAATATGCAAAATGTCCCCAAAGTATCATACAAATTTTTCTGAACTTTTTTCTTGAGTACTTTTTGCGTAGCGCCTCCAAAATCAAGGTATTTTCCTTTTCCAGAATATATATATATATGTATGTTTATGTGAGATTCAGATTAGGAGGGATTTTAGACTTCGATTTGAAAACAAGGTTATATACCTTTCACAAAATATTTATTAAGTATATTGTGAGATTCTGCATTAAGAGGGATTTTACAGTTGGGTTTATAAATTAGGGTCTTTCCCTTTTCCAGAATATTTATCGCTTTTTGTAGAATATTTATCGCCTACTGAAAAAGCTGAAAAAGTGGGATTTTGTCTTGGCGGTATTTTGAAAAAGCGGTATCTTGGAAAAGCGGGATTTTGGAAAAGCGGAATTTTAAAAAAGAGAGATTTTGAAAAAGCGGGATTTGCTCATGCAGGATTACGGGCCAGACTCCTTTTCATCATTGGGTCGAATGCATAAAACTTAGCTTAAATGTTATAAACGGTAATAACACCACTAACAATAACAAAGCATTATTTTAAATATAATTATTTTCCCATCCCATATTATTTCAATAAATCTAAAACATTCTTGCCAATTAATTCATTTGTACATTATTATAGAAATATTATTAGTTTCCCATAGAAAAAACTCCTATTTTGTTTATACGACACCTATAAAAGTAAATAATTATTATCCCATAGATTTACCTGCAGTAAATCTACACGTTCCTGCTCATTATTTGCAATATTATCGTAAAAACATAATTATTTTTGCATATACAAAATTTCTGCTAATTAATCATTTTAATGTTCCCACAAAATAATATCTTTCCAAATAATTTTATATGACTAAACTAAAAAGTTGACTAAACTAAACTAAAAAACTAAATTATTAATTATCCCATAGATAATTAATAAATAACTAAATTATAATTAATTAATTATAATTAATTAATTAATTATTAAATTATAATTAATTAATAAAAAAACTAAATTATTAATTATCCCATAGATTTACTTTCAATGAATCTATGTACAAGTTCCTGCAAATTCAGCATCTGGAACATTATTATTAAAACTATTATTAATAATTATGTATATTTAAATAATTGTGAATTTAATTACCTAACAACTAATTTGTAAAATATAAATTAAGTATAAAAGAAAAATAAAAGTGTTAAAAAAATTATTTTTTTTTTATATTATAAATAAAATTGAATCTAAAACTGGCGCAGTCGGTAGAATGCGCTAAGAGCTTTCTTTTATAAAATTTAAAGAAGAAATAAATAGAAGAGAACCCTTTGTGTCTCAACACATTTATCGCATGTTTCATACACATGCATCAAACTAACACTTTTGTGAAAAACTTTTTATTTCAACAAAATAAAAAAATTAACTTTTTAACTAATGAAGTGTTAAAATTTTTTTTGCAAAAATAAAATAAAAAAAACACAAGTAAAAAACTTTTATCAAACGAAGTGCTAAAATAAAAATATTAACACACTATATATTTTTTTTTTTTAACTTATCTAAATATTAATTCTATTTTATACAAAAAACAAAAAAAAAAATTGTTTTTATAAAAATTAAAAATAAAAAAAAGGATGAAAAATAAGTGAAATTAAATCAATACAAAGAAAAAAAAATATATATATTTAAAAATTATAATTTAATAAAATAAAAGAAATTGTTTGCAACGTTTGTCGATAGTGACGACGAAGACACAATCCCATTTTACCATCCGTGTACATGGAAAAAATAAGAATAATATAATAAAATTTAATATAACATTTGAAATAAACATATGAAATTCAAAAATAAAAAAAATAATACATAAAAAAGTTTATTATATATAAATATATAAAATTATTAAATTAACAAAAAAAGAAAAAATTAACTATATGGTGATCTACAAATACTATTAAATCAAGTTCCTGTTGTCCTGTAAAACAAGTTGCTGCTTAGTTTCTGTTATCCTGTACATCTAGCTGCTGTTTAAGTTCCTATTTTATTCCGAAGCTGATCAACTTATATCATCAAAAACAACTGTAAAATTTAGAATATTAAAACTATATAAATAACAACAAGTAACAATTAGTTTAAGTTTCTAACAAACCAATCAGAAAGTGTTCTTACAACATACAAAATTAGTAATAGTTTTCGTTGTAAAAGTAAAAATATATAGTTATATAGTCAAATTTAAGTAATTAATATAGTAAAAATAAAAATTACTGAAACTCAATTAAGTTTTATTATTGACCCCTTAAAAATATCCTGGCAAATTACCCGACTTTTCTGGAAACTTTAAAGAACTTTTTTTTTGTCAAAAGGGTTGATATAGATAGACGAGTTTTTTTTATTACCGCCCACTCAAATTATTACTAAATAATTAAATTTTTTTTTTTTTTTAATTATTTTTTTTTTGTTTTCTTATTCTATACAAAAATAAAATAAAAGAGAAAATTACAAATAATACAAATTTATAATTATAACAAAGAAAAAATATTAACATAAAACAAAATAAGAGAGACAAAAAAATTAAAAAAAAGAAGAAAACAAAAAAGACAAAAAAGAAAGCAATAAAATAATAAAATGTTTTCAAAATGCAAATGCAAAAGGGTAGTAAATGCTAAATCCAAAGCAATTAAGTGGAAAATATGTACGAGATATTATCATACAAATTGTGCGTTAGTTTGGTGATATTTTTGATAAACTGGGTGTTCAGGGTGCAGATATAAAAACGATGACAGTATTGATGAAAAAACCAGAAGGAAAATCTGAAAGCTGGTTATACGTGGTTAAAGTAGACACAGAAGAAAAAAAAATGGATATCATATTGAAAAAAAGAAGGATTGGACAACTTTTCACAGAAGAGTTCAACTTAGAAGAAGGTAAAAATAATGACATTTTTTTCGACACCCCCTTTCTCCACTTCAAAATAAACTTTACTTTGACACGAAAAAAATTAAGACCACTAATAAAATGTAATATTTATGGGCCAAACAAAATAAAATACTTCTACGTTAAGATAGCACTAGTAAAGTTTATAGCATCATTAATTTCAATGACATTTGTAAAATAAATCAAATTTTCAATAATTAACCACTTTTCTTTTTTATATGTAAATAATTTTTTTAATATGTTTATAATTCTATTCTGTTTTTTGCATTGTTTGACCTATATTAAATGCTACACCAAAATATTACGTATTAACAATAACAATACATTCCAAACAACATTCTTATAACTTCTAATCAACGTCTCATAAAATAAAAACTCATTTTAAAACTCTAATAATATACCTAATTTTTTGTATTAGCTTTTTGATTTTTCTTATCCATTCTAATAACATTAATAATACAACCAGATATGTGTATTATATTTCATATAATACAATACAATATAATACAATCATAGGATATATATAAATACAATTATTATTACATACTTATTCTATAGTTACATAATACGCATACTTCAAAAACATTTCATTCATAAAACCAGAGCCAACAATAATGGAAGGCCATGACATCGAAACCTTTGAATGTATTAGTGCAAAATTTCAATGTATTTTGAGAGAAAATTACAAAAAATGACATTTCTTAAAATTTTTTCTTTTATTTTTTTTTTCTTCTTTTTGTAGGAAAAAGACCAAAATGGGCAGAATTTCATATAAAGTTTTTTTTTTAAATATGCATCGAAATGTTCCAATTTTTTTTATTTCAGATAGCTTATTATTTGCCCAATACAACAAGTAGGTTTTTAACTTTGAACTCAAAAATTTAAACCCTTTTTTAAGCAAATTTGTAAAACTCCAATTTTTTTAAATTTCTTATTGCATCCATCTTGCTAATGTCAAAAAAAAATGAGTAAATTTTTTTTATAAATTCTGTGCACATAACCTTAAAATTTAAAAGCTTTTATATTAAAATGATAGAACATGATATTTTTTTTAATGTTCTGTTCAGGTGGAGTTTTTGTATATTAAATTTCATTAAGAAAATATGAAATATATATAAAAATGAAGCTTGGAGTTTCTTCTTTACTCTTGTAAAAAAATTAAATTTCAAATCGCATTTTTCAGTGCAATTTTGAATAAAAAACGAAAGGAGGTTCTAATTTTCATGTAAGTAAATTTTCAAATTTTTATTACAGTTATCAAAAAAATAAAGGTGTAGTATTTAATAGTGAAGTATAGAAGTAGTTGTAGTAAAACATAATAAAATATATTGAAGATTAATTTAATTTATTAGTTCATTGAATTTTAGTAATTATTGAATTTAATTTGCAATTTTTAGTTTTATTTTAACTTTCAAAAGAATTTTATTTCAATTTTGAAAGTTCAATTAATTATTGTTTTTATTTTAAATAAAATAAAATTTCCGTTTTCATTTAAAAGTTAAAGCTTTAGTTTTCATTTATTCTATTACTCTTTGTAATTATAATGGTTCGAAAATGTGCGCTTTCTGGATGAAAATCCAATTATAATTCTCACGCGAATAACGTTCCAACTTTTAAATTTCCAAAAAATGAACCATTAAGAACCATTGATATTTTTTTTGTTTTGTTATTTGTCAGTTTTAAAAACTACCAAAGTTATATTTGTTTTTAACTTTTAGTTTGTTTTTATATTTTGTTATTTTTTTTTGTTAAATTTTTTTGTTTTTATTTATTATGTTTTTGTTTTTCGTTTTTCTATTATTTATTATTGTTTATTATATTGTTTTCTTTTAAAAAAATTTGTATGCACTTTTGTCTTACAAATGTGTGCATTAGGCCTACTGGGCACGAAAAAAAAACGCTCCATATTCCCTACCTCATAGGTGGTGTGGAAATGGGAATGATTTTAATATATAACATATTTAAATATTTATTTTTTATGTACCTGTATTTAGTTTATTTTATTAATAATCTTAATTTTTATTTTTTAATTAAAATTTTCTAACTTAATTTCTAAACCAAAATTCTTGATACAATTGGTTTTGCAAATTTTTTTATTGCCCATACTGTATCAAAAATTCAAAAACCACTCTCATTCAAGTTTTGTTAAGGAGCTTTAGTAGTGGGAAAATAAATGGAGGTATTTTTTTTAAAACATAATTTTTTAATTAAAACATTTATATATTTTAAATTTGAATACTTGAAAAGATGTGTTAAAGATGAAATTTTATGGTGGCCTTTGGAAGGAATTTGAAAAAATGATTATTTTTTGAGTTATTAAGGTTTATGCTTTACCACTATTTAATTTTTTACTATTTCCATAAGAATACTTGTAAATTTTTAAGAAAGCTTTACCACTATTTCAAAGCTCTCTCTCTATGTCAGGGCCTGTGAAAACATTATTGTAGGTTATGACAAAACAAAAAAATGTTCATAAGCATTTTTTTTTATATGCAAGGTGGGCAGATTTCAAATTACCAACTTAGATATTAAAAATACATTGATTTTGAAAAAGAAATTTTGAGTATGTATTAGTTTGAATATGTATTAGTTTGAATATGTATTAGAACAATTTAATATTCTCTTTTCTAATAGAAAATTATAGTTGGGAAAGACTTTTACTAAAACACCTTTATCTTAAAAACTACAAGTTCCATTGAAACGATTCAAATTTTGTTAGATTACAAATAAAATTAATTATGTAATAATGTATTTTTTTTATTTAATGGCTATTACTGTTTAAGAATTATAGGCTTTGAAACACTTTTTCCTTTTTTAGACAAAAGGACTTTAAAAACCCTCTCCTGAACACTTTTACAAGGAAAATTTTTTTTTAATATTATACTTGAATAGTAGGGAATATTTCTGATTTTTTATACGCTTCTAGTATATATAGCTACCGTAACTTTCATAACCCACTTTTTTAAAAACAAAAAAAGTTTACCTATTTCCATATTACAAAACAAAAAATTCTATATTAAGATTCAAATTAATATTCTCAATAAGTCAAACATTAAGAAATTAAATTTGTAATGTAAAACACGCACATACGTACACTTCTTAGGAATCTTAGGGCATAATTAATATGAAATATATACATATTCCATAGTATATATGCGCATATTATAATTTATAATAGAATAATGAAAAAAAAATGTCTTGATTACAACAGCAATTTCCCTTCTGCAAATCTTAAAATTATAGTTAATTATTACACATTTCTTAATTTTGAACTTTTAAAATGCGAACTACTTATTATATATAACAATGAATTGTTTCAAAAATTAAATTCCGTTTCAGATTTATATAAATTTATATTAGATAATAACTTAATTGGTTGAAACAGTTTTAGCTACTCCTATAACAAGTGCAGAATCGGAAAGATGCTTTGTTATAGATGTACACTAAAAAATATAAAAACGTATAAAGCAAGTGTAATGGGACAAAATCGTTTAAATTCATTAGCAGTTCTATCAATAGAAAAAGAATTTATTTTAAAAACTCCGAATTTCAATAATAAAGTTATCGATTCATTTTATTTTTATTTAATTCTAGTTAACGCTTTGGGTGTAGTATCTCAGGGTGCAGTGGAAACCTACATATTATTTTTTCATTACAGCTGTACTACTAAAGTTTGCCCACCCAAAATTTTACACCACGACCCGCCACTGACATTAAATATATGAATACATGATATATGATAACTTATGAATACATATTATATTATTCCAAGGTAGAACATTTGAGGTTAACTAAATCAGAGAAAAACGCCACTACTATTCCCAACCTATTATTCCAGGGAGAGGTTTTGCAGCATTCAACAGATTTAAACATGTTGGGTATCGAGTTAAACCAAAAATTGACTTGGTCAAATCACCTTTTTGGTATAGCTAAGGATGCAGCTAAATGTTTGGATTTTTTGTATCGCTGCAAAACTTACTTTTCTGCATCTGATCTTCTCAATATCTATAAAACGTACATTCGGCCGAAAATGGAGTATAATGCACACATTTGGGCTGCAGGTCCTCAAACAGCGCTGGGTTACCTAAATAATGTGCAAAACAGAGCTATTCGTCTTATCAACGACCCCAGTGTAACTTCAATGCTCGCTCCACTCAGTCATCGTCGCACAGTTGGGTCACTAACCTCCAATCCGATCCATAGTTTCGCAGACGACAGCACCTTTGCAGCTTCCTATGAATTTCATAGCCGCTGTAACACTAATCACCAGATTAATACAACAGCAAATAATTTCACTATTAGTGAGCTAAATAACGATTTAGCCAAAATTCAAAAATGGGGTGAAGTCAACAGAGTTGATTTCAACACGAAAAAAACCCAATGCAATGCACTCCACTCAGTCATCGTCGCACAGTTGGGTCACTAACCTTGTTTTATAGATATCTCGTAGGGATTAACACCTGCTCGAATGAATTAAAACAGTTAATGCCTCCGCTCAAAGTTTTCCAGCGAGAAACAAGGCGGGCAGCAGAAGCTCATCCCTACCATGTAGAGATTTCAAGATGGCGAAATACAGCTTATGGAAATTTAATTGTCATGCGCACGTTGGTGGAAAACTCGAAAGTCACCAAGAGGAACTGCACGTGCTTCCTCAGGCTAGTGTTTTGGACTTTAACCAACCAAAACCACCCCCCTTTTAAAACCAAACTTTAGGATGGAAGGATATGGGAAGGATAATTGGGAAAATTGGAATTGGGAAATTTGGATTATGGGGGATAGATAGGAAAATTTGGAGTGACATTTTGAAGAAAGATGTTAATGTTCTTCTTAAACTTAAGTAAATCGTACACATAAGAATTTCCAACTTTAGGGAACACATGCGATGGTATATAGTTCCACAGACGGGACGTGCGCATGACAAACGAATTTCCATAAGCTGTATTTCGCCATCTTGAAATCTCTACATGGTAGGGATGAGCTTCTGCTGCCCGCCTTGTTTCTCGCTGGAAAACTTTGAGCGGAGGCATTAACTGTTTTAATTCATTCGAGCAGGTGTTAATCCCTACGAGATATCTATAAAACAAGGTTAGTGACCCAACTGTGCGACGATGACTGAGTGGAGTGCATTGCATTGGGTTTTTTTCGTGTTGAAATCAACTCTGTTGACTTCACCCCATTTTTGAATTTTGGCTAAATCGTTATTTAGCTCACTAATAGTGAAATTATTTGCTGTTGTATTAATCTGGTGATTAGTGTTACAGCGGCTATGAAATTCATAGGAAGCTGCAAAGGTGCTGTCGTCTGCGAAACTATGGATCGGATTGGAGGTTAAAGAAAGTAGGTCATTAATAAATATTAAGAAAAGAGTGGGGGATAAAACTGATCCTTGAGGGACACCAGCATTTATTTTGAATTTTTCAGATGAATATCCATCGACCAGTACACGAATCGTACGATTCGAAAGGAAATCTCCAATCCATTTTAGAAAGAGTCTACCTAGACCTATTGCTTTGCATTTTGCCAATAGAGCATCGTGCCAAACTCGATCGAAAACCTTAGAAATATCAAGAGCCACAACATCAGATTCACCAAAGTGATGAAGGCTAATACTTAGCTTCTCAGAAAGGTAAGTCATGAGATCACCGGTTGAACGACGGGCTCTGAACCCGTATTGACGATCATGAAGCAGACCTTTGTGATTCAGGTATTTCAGAAGCTTTTGGTTCACAATTTTCTCCATTACTTTGGAGAGGACCGAAGTTATAGCAATAGGGCGGTAGTTGGAGGAATCGCTTTTATTACCTTTTTTGGGAATTGGGAAAACATGTGCAACCTTCCATTGGGTAGGATGAATACCCGAAGTGAAGGAGAGGTAGAAAAGGTTGCGCAGAGGTTTTGAAATACTGGAGTAGGTATTTTTAAGCACCATGGTGGTTATACCATCTGGACCGGCTGATTTATTTGTATCAAGATTTTTCAAGATTTTCATCACCGCCCACGTCGTCCTAAAGTAAATTTTTCCAAAGGAGCAGCCAACTCGGAGAACAGAAGGTGGCATCTGAGCTGACTGTGGCAGTGTCGAATTAGAAGCGAACTGCTTGCCAAATAAGTTCGCTTTCTCTCTAGAATCTGATACTGTTTTGCTACTATTATCAACAAGTGGTGGAAAAGAAGACCCTCTAACGTCTTCTTTTAGACTTTTAGCAAATGTCCAAAAGGATTTGCTATTTTTTGGCATGTGGATGACCTTACGTTTCAACCCTTGGTTGAACAAGAATTTTTGCTTGTTTATAACTCTCTTGCATCGGTTATCGGTTTCTCACCACTATATAGTTGGCCCTGTGAGCCTCCGACCTATTGTTTTGATACAGTTTAAAAGTCTCCTCTTTTCTAAAAATCGCTTCTTTGCAAATGCGATTAAACCAAGATTTGGGCCTCCTCTTAACAGATTTCATGGAATGAGGAATGAATAACCCCATTCCAAGTAAAATAGTTTCACTAATCGCATTTGCAGCAAAGTTAACATTCTTATTACGGAAGCAGAATGAGCAATCAAATGTTCTAAAAAAGTTGTTAAGACCCTCCCAGTCAGCATGGCTGTAGCGCCAAACTAATTTTTTGGGAGGGGACCTCTGATTGGGGATTGGGCTTACTCGGAAACTTGTCTTAACCAAACAATGATCGGAATTACCCAGGGGGCAACCAACTGAAACCACATATTTTTCAGGGTGTGAGGTGAGAAACAGATCCAAGAGGTGACCTTCTTGATCAGCACGGTCCGGGATCCTAGTGGGATTTTTAACAAGTTGAGATAGGTGGAACAGTGTGGAGAATAGTTCAACTTGTTTCCCAATTGAGTTTTGACTCGGGGAGATGTTGCTCGAAAAATGAAGCCAGTCCCTGTTATGAATGTTGAAATCTCCCGCCAGAACCATTTCAGATTCTGGAGATATGTCCAAAATTTCATTGATCTGGTTCGATAGATTTTCAATTTCCATAGCAGTTTCTTGTTCATTTAAGTTGGGTGATCTGTATAGAAAACAGAAATGTATGACATGCTTTCCAACGAGAATTTTTACCCAAATGTAGTGGAAAGTTGGGCTAGAACATTTATATTTTGGAAGTGTGTTGAAAGCAATGTCATTTTTATATAGATAGCGATACCTCTTTTGGGTACGAAGTGTGAAATAAGTGAGTAGCCGCATTGTGATTACTGACTTGTGTTTCACATAGAGCTAAAATTGCTGGTTTAATTAAAAATTTAAATGGCACTCGACGGCATGAAAATTCGTTTGCAACCCGCTGTAATATAAAATTAATATTAAAATTGGTAATTTTGTTATGTAATATAAAATTAATATTAAAATTGGTAATTTTGTTGGAAAACAATTAATGCAAAACAAAAAAGCAATAAAAAAAAACCAGAATAACGTTAAAATTTAAATTTGATTAAAAATTATAATCAAAACCGGAATTAAAATAGAATCAAATTGTAATTAAACCAAGATTAACCAAAGTCAAAATCTGAATTAAAATGAATTAAAGTATGTAATTTAAGATTACAGTAAAAATTGAAATGACAAAAATTAAAATTTAATCGAAATTAAAATCGAAATCAAAAGTAAAAGTGTACGATTTAAATAACCCGAGCATGACAACACTTTAAAATAAATTATTAACAATATCAATACCTTGATATCGTACTAATTTTTAAAAACATAAGATAAAAATAAAAGACATTTATTTTTATGTTTAAATTCTTTTATTATTATATTTTTATTTAAATCTAAGTTTTAACATTTTTTTACGATGATCAGATGTCAAAATTGCAGAAATAGTGAGACCAACTTTTTCTATACGTTTTTGAAATCTACTTGTATCACGTTCGTATTCTCCCCAATGACTTTTCCTTGCTGATCTGTAAGCATACTCCCATACATGCATAACGTGAATTTCTTGTTTAATATTTAAGTGAACTTTTTCAGTTTTGTTATTTAAATTCATATCGTGCAAGTATGAAAATTGAAAGTCTTAATCTAACATTTTTTCCTTTAAAAGATACATATATACATTATAACAATTTTTAACAGCACATCTGAAATTGTATGGGACAATTTGATTTAAAGTTATCAATCTTTTGCAATGACGGCAAGTTTCTGCTTAGATCTTCTATTTTAACACTGTCAATGTACTTTTGAAGAAAAAGTTTTTTTTTGTTCTCCTTTAACATAAATTTTTTCAGCTGACTCTTAATAGTGTTTTAATATACATTTTACATCTAAATATTCAACTAAACCGTTATTCCATTTAAGTCCATTTATTTTACTAAGTTCTTCTGCGGGGTACGGTGCTTCGAAGTACGATGCTTGATACACAGTTGGAATTAAACTTCCTTTTTCAAGTATGGCTAACTCTTTTAGAAAATATTGCTTTTCATTTCCTTATAAAAATTGTAGGTCAACTATGAGAACTTGTTTAACCATGTCGAAGGTTTATGGAAGAATGCTCCATAGAATAACCAAATTACATTTATATTCACTTCGGGAAAAGAGCTTTTCGTAAAAATATAGGTTAACAGAGTTAGTTTTTAACTAATACAATTATGCTGTTTCACCCGTTTACTATGATGGTGGCTGGTCCATCATGCTGTGGTAAAACCACTTTTATTCATAATTTAATAAAATATAAAAAAGAAAATATACAAGCACATATTAATAGAATAATTTGGTGTAATCCAGACAAAAATGCCGTTCCAAAATATGTCAAAGATATGGAATATAGTAACACTATTCCAGGTTTTAATGATAATCAAAAACCTTTGTTAATTATTATCGATGATATGATGTTAAATTCTCATGATAAGTATGTATGTGATTTATTTACTAGAGGATCACATCATAGAAATTTATCTGTAATATTTGTAACACAAAATGTTTTTCACCAGGGTAAATTTTCAAGAGATATTTCACTCAACTGTAAATATTTAGTACTTTTCAAAAATCCAAGAGATAAATCGCAGATATTACCTCTAGCTCGCCAAATACACCCCAATCAAATTAAAGCATTTGAATGACGTCAGTCTCATATGGCTATATATTAATAGATCTTACTCAAGACGTTAATGATATATTTCGATTAAGAAGTGATATATTTGGGAAAGGTTTGTGTTATTGTACGAGAGATCAATTAGAACAATTTGGGGAGGAATATGAAACGTTTGAAAACCAATCGACATATATTGCACCTATTAAAATCCTTTAAACTAAAATTCCAGAAAGTAATTATAAAACACTGTGACCCTGAAGTAATAAAAACATTTTGCGAAATCTCTTTAAATATTTTAAAATGTAATTGTAATCTGAGTAAAAAGCAACAACCCAATTTCGAAAGTATAAAAAAGAATTAAGATCACTTATTTGCCGGAAAAAATCTATAAATAGCTAAAGAAAAATTATTATTCAACGTGGTGAATTTTTACCTACACTTCTTGGTGCAATACTATCAGGGATAATCGGAAATTTTATAAAATGAATAATACAACATTTAATAAAATGATAATTTTAAAACCTGAGATTTATGAGAAAATGAAGCAAAATGCGGACGTTGAAGTTAATGAGTTGGATAAAAATATGAAAAAAAATTGTTAAATAAACATCTCACGGACACTCAAAAATGGTATATATACAGACAAAATCTATTTAAACTAAGAAACAAAAAACAACAACTTCCTAGAAATAAAGAGGAAAAAATAAAAATTACGGAAACAAAAGGTACTCAAAACTCGTGCAAAACCAATCTATACAGATGCGGAAACTCAATCGCATTTTCCTGAATATAAGAATGTTGGAATACAAGTTGTTCTTGAAGAAGAAGAAATATATGAAAAACAAGCTGATGACGAAGTATTTGATGATGAAATTTAGGAAAATGAAAACATTTTCATTGTTAGCTGCTTCAGTTGGAGAACGTCTTAGAAAAAGAAAATCAATTAGAAATCAAAATGTACAAATTTTTGAAACTGATACAGACATTATAACTGTTCCTTTAGATAGCCCAAGCCCACCAACGAAAAAAGAAAAAACTATAAATAGCAAAGAGTTGAATGGACATGGACAACATACAAGTAAATGATGAATTTTATGTCACTTTACTCAGTGATTCATCTATGAACTATTATCCAGAAAATGCATTATCATCTTTTACAAATAAAATGAATAAATACATGTGTGATTCAAGGTGGAAAGTCGGTATTTCAGAAATGTATGTTAATGATTTCGTTCCAAATGTGTATGGTGAAGAATGGGAAAAAAGTACTCAAATATTTATTAAAGGTATGCAGAAAGATATGATAGGAGTTGGAACATCATATATTCCATACATAGAAAAACAAATGATATGCGACTGGAAAGTTTTTCTACTAACTACCAACACTAATTCAAAATATACGTCCACTTAATAGCTTTACAAGAAAAGAAGTTGAACGACAGCTGATTTGGCGAATTTTTAATTTTATAAACGATGATGTTAATTATTTACAACCAGAAAAAGCTAAGGAGATGCCTAAAAATATAAATTAAACTAGAATATGTGTTACTAGATCTAAAATAGATATAAAAATAAGAGCAAATTACGCTTATACCCTCAAAGGACTCAAATATCTTTTAAAGTTACTGATTTTAAAAAATATAAATCACGTGTAATAGAAGCTTTCAAAACTTTTATAGATAGTGTACAATTGATTCCCATTTCTAAACCAGATATGTTTTTTATATACACAGACATAATTGAACCGCAAAAAATAGGTGATAAAGATGTAAGGTGTTTAAGATCTGTTAACATACAAAATTCTTTCAATGATACTGTAAAAGAATTCAGTAATATTCAATATTGCAATGCGGCGAAATCATTTAATAACATTCCATTACTTTTATGTGATAAATATGGATACAAAATAAACTTTTCCAATAGTTAAATTCCAACAAAAATTGTATTACATTTTAAAAAAGTCTAAATAAAAGTGATTTTACAAAACTATATATTATTTTATTTTACACATTATGGAGAGAGTATACTATAAGTATTATTTAATTCAATCTGGTAGAGGACTTGATGATATCGGCCCTTTATTACATTCAACAGTACATTTTCAAAGAGGTCGTGGATTGGGAAGCTTTTTTGGGTGACTTTTTAGATATTTGAAACCATTATTTACTTCAGGCACTGATATTTTGAAAATGGAGGTTATTAACCCTGGTATCAATACTTTATCTGATATTGCATCTGGTGCAAATGTAAAAAAAGTTATGCAAGATCGTAGTAAAGAGATTGTTTAAAAATGTACGACGTGGTGCCGTACGAAAACTGAATGAAATGTATGGTCTGGTAAAAGAAAAGAAAAAGCTATAAAAAGACCATTCATTAAAAATTTAAACTATTTTACGTCAAAACGACGCAAAGATAATAACAAAAAAAAACAAAAAGATATTTTCAATTAATTATGATTGAGTGTATGAAATCTGAGTTGGATATTTTTAACACCCAACCCATTCAGTCTAGCATTTTACAATCTGAAAAAGTTTCCTACAATCCTATTGCTTCTTTAGACAACCCTTCAACTATTGAATTTGTTTCACTGGGTCATGGCCATACATATAGAGATTTGTTTTCTACATATTTGAGATTAAAAGTACAGATCTTAAAGAAAGATGGAACACAATGGAATAATGATAAAAATGCTGAAGGAAAAATAACGCAACCAAGTGTAGTTAATAACATTTTACATTCTTTAATAAAACAATGTAATGTTCAATTAAATGGTAAAAATATAATACGGTCTGATGGAAATTATCACTATAGAGCTTATATTGAATATTTATTAATTTATGGTACAGATGCTGCTGCAACTCATTTAGAATGTGCAGGATGGATTTTAGATAATGCAAATATAGCTAAATCTGATAATAATGGTTCAAAAGAACGACAAAAATTGTTTCATAATAGCAATGTAGTGGAACTTATGGGTAAACTATGTTATGTATGGGAAATATGTTTAATCAACCTACTCTACTTATAAATAATGTTGACATTCGTATAGTTTTAACACCTGAAAAACTAGATTTTTATCTATTTGCAGACGATTCTGATGAATCACAATTAAAAATTATAGAAGCCACGCTATTTATGAGACATGTTACCGTTAATCCCAAGCGTACTGTTAGCACACAATGATGTTCTTGGGAAATCCAATGCTAAATATAATTATAAACGCGTTGAAGTAAAAAGTTTTACAATTCCAATGAACAGGTCGTCAATATTGCTTGATAATGTTTTTATTGGACAGTTGCCAAACACAATAATTTTTTGTATGACAGAAAATGTGGGGTACTCTGGAAAAAGATCAAAAAACCTACAATCATACAATTTTAAACATTTTGATATTTCACAATTTGTGTTAAACGTAAATGGTGTTCAAATACTTAATTCAGCAATTGAATCCAGTTTTTCAGATGAAAATAATTCCTGTACAAGACCATACAGTACACTTTTTTCAGTAACTGGAATTTACCACAATGATAAAGGTCATCATATAACAAAGTCTACGTTTAGTAATGGGTTTTTTATACTAGCTTTTGATTTAACTCCAAATGCATCTGGAAATGAAGTATGTCAAGGTTTACTAAACCAGGGTACGGTTAGAATTGAGGCAAGGCTATCAAAACCACTCACATCTACACTCACTGCTATTGTTTATGGAGAATTTGATGCAAGCATACAAATTGATATAAATCGAAATATATTTACAAATCTATAAATAGAATACTGAAACATGTATTTGAATATTCGACAAGATGTCATCGTCCTGTGCACTTTTGGATGTGAAGTTTTGTTGTGATGATAAAAATACTTTATTTGTAAAAGATATTTGTTTAATTGGAATTAAAGAACCTTGTAAAAAATTTGTAAAAGAGTTTACTTACAAATTTCCAACCAAAGAAATTATAAATGAAAATTTTGGAAATTACTCTTTCGGAACTGTACTTAATGATAAAATTAATAAAGAATTAAGACCGGTACTAGAAAAACAAATGAAAAAATAAAAAAGGAGTTTTTAATGAACTACATTAATGAAATAAGTAGAGTGTATGATTTGAGTCAGTTTGAGTCATGAACACTTTAGAAATAATTAGTGTTTTAAAATGTAATAAATTTACAAACAAATATTTTAAAGGAGTTTTTGCTTTAGACAAAATTTTAAAACTAATAGAAAAACCAACTTTTTTAATTGTAAACACTGACAAGATAAAAGATCCGGGAAAACATTGGTGTGCCCTTTATATTCCAAAGCATGGTTGCACAGAATATTTTGATTCGTATGGTGGAGTTCCAGATAAACCGGAAATTTTGGAATACTTGAAAAATCAGTGCATAGTTTTTAATAATAAGCAGATACAGTGTATTCTTTCAGATGTATGTGGGCAATACTGTTGCGTGTTTGGCTGGTATATATGTTTTGATTTAAATATGAAAACTTTTATGAATAAATTTCACAAAGATAATCATATAGAAAACGACAATCTGATTATTAATATGTTCTATAATTTATTTGGAAATTCAAATTTTTCACAATCTTGTGTACTTTAGCAATATAATTAATATTAAAAAGCTTTAGTTAAAACGTAGTAATGGAAGATCAAGGTTCGAACACAAATTTGATGTTGAGGTATACATATTTTCTCAACAGAAATCAGTCATTAAAGGTTCTTGTTGATTTTGATACAGAATCTCTTGTAGCAACTTGCATTTTTCACCTATTGGAAAAAAGCCAGCTATTTTAAAATATCATGATTGGAGTAAGTTCCATCAGCAATTTTGTGAAAGGTACTCGAAACAATCAATAAAGAATACAAAATTATGTTTACAATATGGGTTAAGAATTGTTATTGGTCGATGTCTCAGTATTAACAAGGAGGAAGCTGACACATTTTACAACTTAATTGATTTTCTTCTGTAATGATACACAATAAAAGTGCTGAATCAAATGTACGGGAATATGTTATTAAATATATAAAAACGTGTCAAGAAAAGCATGTTATGAAATTGCATGAAGAAATATATATTCCAATACAACGTTATAGCGTTCAATGTAATTATTCTAGATTGTTTTTTGAAATACCTGTACTACTAGAAAATAAAATTTGTAATATTTTAGTCAAGAACAACAATAAATGAAAAATTTTTAAAATTTATTTAATTTGTTTTTATTATGAAATACTTATAGATACATATACATTTATACAAATATTCTTATATATTATTTTAGACTATAAATTATTTCCAAAAAATTTTGCAAAATAGTCAACATCTCCTTCTTGGTTATTTATTTCCTAAATTTTTTGCTCATCTGTATCTTCATCTAAAACTTGAAACGGTGGTATGAATTCTTCAGTTTCCATTAATTCCTCGTCATCTACAGTAGATGTAATTTCATCAACTTGAACCTCATTTTGTGTACTGACTATTGCAGTTTCCTCAGTAAATGCAAATGTTGTTGAATCAGCTGCCATTTTTGTAAAATATCTTACAAAAATTGAGTTAAAAATGATTTGCCAGTAAAATTGAACTGCATTACATACTGTAGAATACAGTCAAAATTTAAAGTTTTCAGAGTATATAAATAAAGAAATGTAAAATTGGATTTTTAAAACTAGTTAGATGGTGTAAAAATCATGTTAAGATCTCAAATAGTAAAAGAAATACATAGACCAGCTAGAAAAAGTTATCTTAGAAGGAAAGTTAAGCAGAAAGCAAGCAAGATTCCTTATGGAAAATTCAACAAAGGTTTTAAATATATGTTAACCGTTATAGATATATTTTCTAAATATGCTTATGCTGAACGAATTAAAACTAAAACCGGTAGTAATGTTTTAAATGCTTTAAAGAAAATTATAAAACGAGCTAAAAACCTACCTAAAAACATTCATTCAGATCAAGGTAAAGAATTTTTCAATTCGATATTTCAAAATTTTGTTGTAAAGAAGGGTATTAATCACTATCATACTTACTCTGAAATGAAAGCATCTATTGTAGAACGCTTTAATCGAACTTTAAAAAATTTAATGTGGAAAATATTTAGTTTACAAGGAAACTACAAATGGATTAATATATTGCAATCTTTATTAAACACCTATAATTCCACTAAACATAGAACAACTAAATTATCTCCTGAAAAAATTTCTAAGAAAAACGAAAAATTTATTTTAAAAAATGTTTACATGCAACCTAAAATTTCTCTAAAGCTAAATATAAAGTTGACTATGTTAGAATAAGTAAATACAAAAAAACTTTTGAAAAAGGTTATCAACCAAATTGGTCTACTGAAATTTTTAAAATTATCAAAGTAAACAGTACCTCTCCGATCACATATCAGCTGGTTGATTATAAAAATGATTCAATATTTGGTGGATTTTATGAGGAGGAACTCACATCTGTTAAACACCCAAACGTATATCTTGTGGAGAAAATTTTAAAAAAAGGCAATAAAGTTTTCGTTAAATGGCTTGGGTTTGAGGAAAAACATAACACATGGATAAATTCAACAAATATTGTTTAATATCTGTAAAATAAAACTTTAATAAGGATCTGAAAAACTTGCTAACATCTGAAAAATAAAATAAAATTAAGAACAGTACAAAACTTATTTGAAATGAAATTTTTTATTGAACAAATTCTTTATATAAAAATACAACTTGATAACATCTGAAAAATAAAATAAAATCTTAAAATCTGAAAAATAAAATAAAATCCTAACATCTGAAAAATGAAAATAAATTTAGAACAGTACAAAATTTATTTAAAATAAAATTTTTTATTGAACAAATTCTTTATATAAAAACATAATTCTTAATATATAATAATTCTTATTCTATAAATGATATAACATAAAAGCTTAAACTATAATTAATGTTTCGTAGCGAATTGAAAATCACCACGTTCTTCTTTTAAAATTAACTCTTTTTCCTCGTTTACATCCTCGAAATAAGTATTTTTTTCGATTTCCTCTCGGAAATCGTTATCTTCAAATACCGCAACTTTTTGTTGCGGTATAAATATAATATTATTAAGGGTCTCGAAGACCCATTTTTCACCGTAAACGGTGTTAATTTTTTTTATTTTATGTATTTTATAGAGCCTACTTGGCTCCATGTCTTTAATCTTTAAAAATTTTTTTAAAGGTTTTTTTTTGTATTAAATAATTTCACCAGTTTTCTTTTTTTGGTGGAATTTGGTGTTGTTTCATGATAGGGAAAATGATGCGCCAGCAAATGTTCAATTTGCTCTGGTGGCTGATAAAATGAGTGTTATTGTTGTTGTTGCTCTTGTTGATGATGATGTTGCTGTTGTTGTTGCTCATGATAAAGTGGCATTTTCGCCATCTTTTTCTTTTTTGTAGGAATTAATTTGCGCCTGTATTGTTACATCATCCAGCACGTTAACTTTATCAAATTCCTGTGCCATCCTGCTTGCTTCAAATTAAACTGATATTTTTATAAAATCTCGTTGTATTTATATACAAATTTCGAGTAATATTATAACAAAATAAAAACTTTAGAACTAGTGACACTCTTGCAAATATTTTCTAAGTGGAAAGGGTAAACTCTATCAAAAATGTCAGTTGATTACAATGTTGCTAATATTTTTTATGTAGAAAAAGGGTAATTTTTTAAATTGCCGTTTGATTACATGTTATAATACTGTTTTCTATTTAAAATACGTATAAGATGAGAATGTAATTATTAATGAAATATAATTTATTATACTGTCATTTGATTACAATTTATATCTTTAAGATAAATTTTAAATTAAATTGTAGTTTGAAAATTACAATGTTGCATAAAATTTTCTATTTACATCTTAAGATAAGATTAAGATGGGATTCTAGTTAAAACAACTAAAATTTATTAAAGTGTCATTTTAATTTAAGAGAATGAATCTGTATTGAAAATTTAATATTATTCTGTTATTCAAGCATTTAACATCTGAAATTCGTATAAAGAAAATGTCGAAAAAAATTATTTTACAAAGGTTTCTTACTTATTGAGAAATACAACTCAACATATCATCGTACAATTAAACTTAAATCTAAAAAAATTACAAAGAAAAACGAAAAATTACTATTAAAAACTGTCAACAATAATTTAAGTGTTTCGTAAAGCAAAATATAAAGTTGGAGATTATGTTTGTATAAACAAATTTAAAGGTTTTTTTGCAAAGGTTATCAACCCAACTGGTCAACAGAAATATTTACAATTGCAAAATTAAAAGAACTGACCCAATAACATACAGTTTACTTCATTACACAAATAATCCAATAACCACTTCTTTTTATGAGCCTGAATTAACACCAAAGAAAAGGAAAATAAGTTTTAGTAACATGGCTTGGTTTTGACAAAAAACATGATTCATGGATAAACAAAGAAGATATTACTGCACATATTTAAAATATTTTAATTCTGTTATTTGTGCATTTTAGTTTCGCTTTTTTATTTTAGTAAATTTAACAATATGATTGCATAGTTTGCATGTATTTAATTCTGTATTATATTAAGTTCATGATTGAGTTCATTACTCATTAGTAATTTTAGTAAAGATTTTTTATTTTTTATTGCAAAACTATAAACATTCACTACATACTATAGTATATTTGATAATTTCATAACACTACATCTTTCCAATATAATATAGTCTATTCAAAATCTAAGATCGTTAATACATGCTCTCAATAATTTCGGCGGGGTCCGATTCGGTCCTAGATTCAACAAATGGTGAAAATTTCTTTATATTTATGGTTAAATTTATAATAAAGCCCAACCGCTGAGCTGCTGACAAAGCCCAACTGCTATTTCTTTCTTGGAATTCTTCTAATTTTCTTAAATAACATTTGGAAAATTGATTTCGTTGATATGATTCCATATACAAAATTCAACAAAGGATATATTTATTAACAGTAATTGATACATTCTCAAAATTTGCGTATACTGCACCGGTTAAAAACAAAAGGTGCTAATAATATTTTATTCGCAATGAAAAATATTTTTAAGGGCGCTGATAAAAAAAGCAAAAAGTTTACAATCTGATCAAGGTACGGAATTTTTCAACAAAAAAATTCAAAATATAATGAGGAAAAATAAAATTAACCATGATAATGGTTATATTCAGAACTAATAGCATCATTCAGAACTAAAAGCATCAATTGTAGAGCGTTTCAATCGTACGCTAAAAAACACGATGTGGAAACAATTTGGTTTACAAGGCACATATAAATGGTTAACTATTCTACCATCGCTAATAGAAAAATATAACACATACAATTAAACTTCCACCTAAAAAGGTTACAAAGAAAAATGAGAAATTATTATTAAAAACTGTATACAATAATTTAAAAATATTCCGAAAAGCAAAATATAAAGTTGGAGATTTTGCTCGTATAAGTAAATTGAAAGGTATATTTGCAAACGGTTATCAATTGGTTAACAGAAATATATACCATAGCAAAAATAATAAGAACTGATCCAATAACATACAATTTACTTGATTACACACAAAAACAAATAAAAGGAAGATTTTATGAACCTGAACTTACATCTGTTAAATTTCTTAATGTTTACCTTGTAGAAAAAATAATAAGAAAAAAGGAAATCAAGTTTTGGTTAGGTGGCTTGGCTTTGATAAAAAAACATGATTCATGGATAAATAAACGAGATATTATTTAATAAATAAAAATTTATAAACTTTTAATAAAAAATGCAATGAACTTGATCACGTTAGAAAATTTATTCAAAAAGGTTTAAACGATACATGGCAAATCGATTTAGTAGAAATGATTCCATATGCAAAGTATAACAAAGGAAACAAATATTTATTAACTGTAATAGACACTTTTTCGAAGTATGCTTATTAAAACTAAAAAAAGAACATTTTCGGTTTAGAGTAATATCGACTTACTATTTAATATATGTATTTATTAAAAAAATAAATTATTGTAAGCACATTTTATTAAAACATATTATTTAATAACAAACGGCTCTTTGTTCATGAACCTCACCCTATTTATATAATACACATACCTAACTTGCAATAATACTAATTTCAAGGTTAACCACTTAATGCACATTATTGAAAATAAATTCTTATATTACTTTAACATTCCATACTCTAAAAAAGAATTAAAATAGCTTGAAGTAATCAAGTTAATGTGCATCTAAGTAACATTTTTTTAATTTTTGTCGCAAAACCAAAACATTCACTACATACTATAGGATATTTTTGATAATTTCATAACACTAAATCTTTCCAATATAATATAATCTATTCAAAATCTAAGATCGTTGATACATGCTCCCAATAACTTAGGCGGGGTCCGATTCGGTCTTTGCTACTGCCAAAGGGCCGCTTTTAAATCATACTACCAAAGCACTAATTCCATCAAATTTTTTAATGTTCAAACCTTCCATCTTGAGATCTCCGAAATCTCCGAACTTAGGTCCTTATGATCTTATTCCAATTCTCTGAATCTGCCGAATTTCCAACTTTGCCTTTTCCAAATCTCTGAAGCTTCTACGCTTATAGCATCCTACCAAAGCCTTAAATCCCCTACCCTAAAACTTTTTAAACCCACTTAATAATTTAATTTTTAAATTTCATAACACATATTCTCACTCTCTAATCCTAAATTCAAATCCATAATACCCTTCATTCAATCATATGCATAATATATATTTCCGTATAATAACTTGTTTTTATTCTAATTATGAAATTTATTCTGCATTAACTTGTAAACCTTCAAAAATTTTATATGAGTTTATATTACATTTAATAACTAACACCGCATACAATAGAATTTTTCCAAGCTTCAGTTCATTTATATATTGCACACATAAATAATTGCAATAATCGTAATTTCAAAGTTAACCACTTAATACACATTACTAATAATATTCACATATTACTTTAACATTCCAATAACGTCATTTCCTGTAGTGAACCATATCCATACCATACTCTCTGTGCATACTCTTTAATACTACATGGTCATGACGTCATTTCCTGGAGTCAAACCGACATAGCTATACTACTGACGTCATCATATATCGGAACTTATACATAATATCATCATATACGGAACTTATACATCTTATATCTCCAAGTTTCCGAATATATATGCCTTTAGTACCGATGCCGCCATCTAGTGGCCAAAAAATACATTACAAAATTTTCCTAATATTTGGTACTATTTTAATTAAACCGTTATATTTTTTCTGTAAGACAATAAACTGGAACCATCTGCGGAAGTATATCCTTCATTTTTAACAAATTAAATGAATTGTAAAAAGAAAAATCTGTTTTGAACTCATTATATATATATTATATCTATAAATATAGTTATCTTTATTATAATTTGTGCAATGAGTTTTTAACTACAAACGTAATTTTAAAATGACTTATTATTTTGAATAAATGGAATATTTAATATTTTACTTTTTATACCCGTACGATAGGATAGGGTATAATAAAATTACTCCTCCGTTTGTAACACCTCGAAATAAGGCGAGCTAGATATACCTTCAAAGGTATGGACCACATCAGAAAAAAATTCTAAGACGTTTGAGCCATGTCCGTCCGTCCGTCAGCACGCTAACTCAAAAATTAAGAAAGCTAGAATCTTGAAATTTACACAAAATATTCTGGGAGTAATTTGAAAATTTCCTATTTTTAAACACCTGTAACTTGAACACCTGTTACAATTCTTTTGAAGTAATACACAAAAATTAAAGCTTCAACATTATACTCTTATTTCTGTTAACAACTTTTTTTAATAATATAGGGTTACTTTATAATTGACGAAAGTGTTACTTGATTTTTTCAAATTTTCTAACAAATTTCTTCAACAAATTTTTTGCATTTGTTTTATTCGATAATTTGAAATTGTTGAGGATATAATGCGTAGTACAAAAAAATGTAAATAAATAAACAACATAACGGTTGCTTGAAGAATTTTTATTTATATGATATTGTTATACATACATACTTATATAATATCATGTTTATTTACATATCGTATATGTCACTAGTGAATGAATGATAAGAGTATATATGTATATTATATAGCGCCGTATTTACATACATATATATATTTTATTGTACTTATAAGAAATTATTCTGTCAATGGAATATTTAAATATAATATAATATAATATAATATTTAAAATTATATTTATTATATTGTACTAAGTAAATTTAATATACATTTACCGCTTAGTATTACTATAGAATATTTGAAAAAGTTTTGGATTGATAATCGTTATGTGGAAGGTTAGAATCTGCTTTTGAAGAATGTACATATAAACATATAGTTTGAATATATGTACAATAGTTCTAGAAATTATAAAATTCACCCAAATTATTTTAAAATACTAATATTAAAAAAATAATATTGTAAGCAGAGTGACAGGCTGTGAACATACTAACGGTTCGTACGGGTATCTAAGAGTTGACAAAGGCAACTGTATTCTTCCTCGTTTCAATATATTTATTAATAATCTTTGAACATATTCAACACCAAAAAAATGAAACAATTAATTTTTTTCCAACGACATAAAGCACAAAACTCACTTCTCAGTATTATTTCTATTAATTTTTATTTAAATTTTTTGTTAGTATTTATAGATTTTACCTTTTACTTTTTTTGATATGAGGTTTGACCACCTTTAAATTTGATAACCTCATGTAATCATTTTGGCATAGAACCAATCAGGCTTCTACAATATTCTATTAATATTTGTTCCCAAATTCTTTGAATATCAGCCAAAGCTTCACTTTGAGATTTTCCAATTTAGTCAGCAATTCTTCATTTTACAACGAGCCACTAATTTTCGATAACGTTTAAGTCAAGACTTTGTGATGGCTATTGCAAAACTTCTACCGAACTTCTCTATGTGTAAATAATCAGCTTAAGTTTAAGAATTAGTTTAAATATATATGGTTTAAAAAAAAGAACATTTAACAATTTATAAAAAATTGTTTATAAATAAAATAATTCTTACATTATTATAAATATTGTAACGCTTTCCGAAAAATTCTGGTCAAAGAGAAGTCGAAAGGAAGAAAATTTTAAATTATTCATATTATTATTCTCATGTTAAATTTTAAGAAAAAATTATGCATATGGGACATGGGAAACCGCATTTTCATTTTGATGCTGTAGTAACGCTTCTTGCAAGCCATTCCAAAGTAGTAAATCCATTTTATTCAATTTTAAGAAAACTTTTTAAAATATTTTTATTATTATTAGGTTTGTAGTAATAATGTAGAGTATAATGAATCTGCATTATCATCAGAGGAAGAAAATTGTGAATCGGATATAAAAAATTAAGTTGCCTTTACTTGAAAAGTCTATTCAAGATTCTAATAGTACTGACATGTATAATGAAGATGAATCTAATAAAAAACTAATCCAGCTATTGGTTAACAATAAAAGTAAATTGGTTAATCTTACATTTAAAAATTGTGCAACTGATATTGGTTATAGATACACAAGAAAATTACTCTTAAAAGGGCGGTGAGGTCATTTACATCTGAGGGAGATATGTTTTCTCCAGAACATAAATGCGCACCAAATCAAAATTGAAAATCTTTAGAGGGGCGTATAAAAATTTAGAAAGTAAAAAAATATAAATATGGAATAATGTTTGGAAAATACTAAGAATAAAAATTTAATTGAAGAAGAAAAGTTAATTCATTTTCAAATCCCATCAAAGAAATCCTTAAAAGACAATTTATAACGGAAAGAGGTGAACGCGTTACTATCCTAATTTATCCTAAGGAGCTTTACACTTAATTTAAATATTTGTTCACAAAAGCTTATAACTATGTTTGTGAAGAATTCTATTCAATGTTACCTCATGCTAAAACTTTAGCTGAATGGTGTAAATGTGTTAATGCAAACGTAGGTTTTACTCAAGAATTGTTTGAAACATTAAAACTTTTGGTAAAGAACTTGCTAAACTTTTGCTAAATACGAAACGTTATAGTGCGATTTGGTATTTGATGAAATTAATATTCACAGTCAAATAGAATGGAACGGTAAAAGAATAATCGATTGTGTCGATTTAAGAGATAATAGTGAAAATGGGTCTATGGCTACACAAATTTTAGTTTTATGACTGTTGGTATAAATAAGAGATGGAAAATACCAGTGGGATACTTCCCTATTTAGACTTTAAAAGCTGGGCTAAAATATAATTTATGTATGATTTATTTAACTCAGACATAAAAGTAGTTGGTGTTCCTTTTGATGGTTGTGCAAATAATTTTGCATTTAGTAAATTACTTGGTTCTTCAACTTATGTTTCTTCTTATTCTGAAATGCAATTGAAAATTTATCTCCACTTTTTACATTAGCATTCGATTCTGTTCACGAATTAATATTTTTACCACATTCTTGTCACATAGTCAGGGACCGTTATTTGATAATAACGAAAAGAAAATTTCTTGGCTATTGGCTTCTTGCAAAAACTTCTAGATCTTCAAGATTTTAAAAAATTATATTTTGGAAACAAACTTCGTAAAGCACATATTTATTTTTAAAATCAAAAAATGAATGTTCGTTTAACAACTGAAGTACTAAGCAACTCGGTTGCAGATGCACTCGAATTTTGTATTAATCATTTAAAAATTCCACATTTCGCCGGATGTGAAACAACAATTCAATTTATCATATTCCGAATAAATTGAATTGTTGTTTCAATTTGATATTGATATCAACAACATATTTGATATCTTGAACCCTAGAAATATGAGACACAGAGGAATCAAGCAATATATAAAGTATTTAGCTTCCATTAAAATAAAATCGACTATAAATAAAAAAGAACTTCACGAACCAATAATAACTTCAGCACGTAAAACAGGATTGATTGGTACGATTCCATGCTTGAAAACAGGTAATATTTTATACGAAAAATATATTGAAAGAAATTTGCTCAGGTTTATTCCTTATTATAAATAAAATTAACATCATTTGGAGTAATTT
Organism: Poecilobothrus nobilitatus; assembly: GCA_947095535.1. Taxonomy (NCBI): domain Eukaryota; kingdom Metazoa; phylum Arthropoda; class Insecta; order Diptera; family Dolichopodidae; genus Poecilobothrus; species Poecilobothrus nobilitatus. The sequence continues at coordinate 197,920,793 of OX352772.1, forward strand.
TTTTTTGGTCTATTAAAGATCTAGGTCTACCTTCTCGGCTAGATTCAAACAGTTAACGAATTCGCAGAAGTGTACACTCAAGTGCTTATTCACTCACATATTTCAGAAACTGTTTTCCATTAGAAGAACTGCACATGCTAAATCCAATCACAGTTATTAATAGAACAATGAAGTGATCATTCTTCTTGGTGATTTTATCGAAAACTTTTTTAATTCAAAAAAGTGGGAAGATTTTCTTGAGAATTATTATAATAATCTGCTAGAAAAAGTACGCTTTTCCCAATTTATAGATGTGGTGAAGTGCATGCCGGTTTTTATGTCTGTCAATTAAAAAAATATCTAAATTCTTCTGAATGTATCTTTTACTTAAAAAATCATTTTTAAATGTAAATTCAAATTGGATTACTAAAATATGTATTGATGTACAAAGAACAATACTAGAACGAAATACCTTTGTGGATTTAATAAATCCCAAATATTGTACTTTATTGACTAAAGCTATCATGGGGAAATATATAAAAATTCGATTCCATTACATTGCGTTCAAGACAAAAACAGTACTTTCAGTTCGAAAAATTTAACACGGCTTGTAATATTTTAGGGAAAATAAATAAATTGCTCTCACTCTTATTTTCCAAAATTTTTAATATGCTTTTTTAGAGATGATTTTAACTTTTCAGCATTTTTGTAATTCTTTATGTAATCCGGTAAATTATTATATAATTTAACTGCGCTATTTTTCAGACTATTGTTTTTAGTGGACGTTCTAGCTTTGGGTATATTTAGTTTAAACTTGCTCCTTGTGTTATAATTATGTATTTCGTTTCGTTTATTTAGTATCCAATTTCACTTTAGTTTTTTATTTACAATATTATGAATATATTTATACTTTTCGAAGTAGATTAGTTGATTAATATCTAATTCTTCTGTCACCATATATAAATTTTTTGTGCTACATCTCATATCCATCTTATATAAGATTTTTAGTGCTTCATTCATTATTGTACCAAATTGTTTTAGATGAAAATTTGAACAATAGCTCCAGCTAGTAATGTTATGTCTAATTTTGGATAAAATATGTCCATTATAGATGAGTTTAGCTACTTTCTTAATAACTCCCCCCGATCTTCTGATAACCATTGCTATAGGAATTACACTATATTTAATTTGTTTTATGTGCTTATGCCATTTTAGATTTTCATCAATAGTGACTCCCAAATATTTTACATCATGTGCTCTGATTAGTGACCGATTGTAAATTTTTATGTTAATTTCCTCACTGCTTCTCAGATCAGGCTTAAAAATCATATAATTGGTGTTTTTTATATTCATAATAAGTTCATTAAATTTCAGCCAATTACCAAATTTTTCCAAGTCCTCATTTAATACAGTTTCTAATTTAGAAATAGCAACAATATTTGTGTTATCAGCATAAATATTATATTTTGACATTATGCCACAATTAGCCATATTCATGTTGTATAGTAAATATAATAGAGGGCCCATTAGTGACCCTTGTGGTACTCCAATTTTTATAGGCAGATTACCACTCAGTGTATTGTTAATTTTCGTACATTGCGTTCTATTTGTTAAGTAATCTTTTAATAAATCTTTTGTTACACCTCTTATTCCTGTATCCTCTATAATATTTGAGAGTTTTTCATGATTTACGACATAAAATGCTTTAGTTAAATCTACAAAGATAGCTGCTACATATCCTTTATCAAGTGCTTCCTGTATTTGTTCAAATGTAGTACTAACAGCTGATTCGGTTCCACTATTTTCTAAAAAACTATACTGATTGTTGTCAAATCCAATTGTTTTGTTTACAAAGGCTCTTATGCTCATATTAATTACTTTTTCAAAAATTTTACTTAATGAGTTTAGTATGGATAATGGTCTATAATTTTCACAATCCGTTTTCGATCCACTTTTGTAAACTGGGGTTAGTATAGCTTCTTTCAAACAGTTAGGAAATATACCCATCGATACTTTTGTTTACTATATTTGACAATGGTTTTTTGATTACTGATGCAAGAGCTTGTATATCTTTCACTGTAATTGTATCCAATCCTGCTGCGGCATTTTTATTTAGGCCCATATTATTATATTAAATATTTCATTTTCATTTGTAGGCTCTAAAAAAATTGACTAATGATTAATTATATTACTTATTGCAGTATAATTAGTATAGGTCGCCTTGTTATTTTTTATTATTTCCTCGCCTATTTGATTGAAAAATGTATTCATAGTTGTTGCTATTTCGTAATCATTTTCCGTATAATTTCCCGTATCCATTCGTATAGTGTTTATATATTCCCTTTTTTCATTGTTCATGTTGTTCCTTATTGTGTTGTTTATTACTCTCCACAGTTTTCTTGAATCGTTATTTTTTCACATTCTTAAATTGTATCTGTTTCAATTATTATTGCTCCATTTGGTTTATTTTCAATGTTAATTTTAAGATCTTTTGGATCAACCTTCATTCGTAATTCGTACGTCGAGCGAGCGAGTAAAACCGAACAACTTAAAATTAATTTCCATAAAATATAACTAAAAACAAACTTACAATTTATATTTCAATTAAATAATTTATATTTCAATTAAATATTATTGTTGCATTTTCTTATATGTATTAAATCCGAACATATTAATATTAATATTTTTTAACACATATTATTATTTATATATTGAACTTATTCTACATTTTAATCAAAGGAAAATAAAGCAAAAATGAAGTTTAGTGTTATTTTTTTTTTGTTCAATAAATTCAACTAAATTTTATTAAAATAAATTGTACATAATATAAACCAACTTTTACTTAATAAATTTCTAACTTTTTCTTAATTACTTGAAAAATAAGAATAAAAACAATTCAATATAATTAATTAAATCTAACAACAAGTGATATTAAGTGTAACAATAAAAGATTCTAACAATGTAAAAAATAAAGCATCATAAACCAAAATATTTCTAAATATTTTGAAAATATTTTCTTTTATTAACTTAAATCATAAAAATATATTACATAAAATTCACTACATATATATTACAATTAAAAGCAAATATCATCATCATTAAACATTAAACATTAATTAAACATAAAAACAAAATATAAATACGAATACAACATAAGCTTGCACTGGATTTTTATATGCTGAATTTTTCTTCTTTCAAATCAACTTTCAACACACATCAGAACTTCAACCTATTTCGCATTTGTATAAAAATAAATACTTTGTTTTTTTTTTCACATATAATTTATTATAATAACACTCTTAAAATTCAATAATTGCAATTAAACTAAATTAATATCAAATAATTTCTAAAACATTGTACAGAAAAAAAAAGAAAATATCATTTTTAGTTTTTACTATAATTTAATCACTCAATTTATTATACCCTACACTTAAAGTATAGGGTATATTAACTTTGGTATGGTGTTTGTAACCATCAAAAGGAAGCGAGTTAGATATGGACATGTGTATATATTCTGAATCAGGATCACCTCCTGAGTCTATTTAGCGATGTCCGTCCGTCCATCCGTTCGCACGATAACTCAAAAACTAGTGAAGCTATCTTGATGAAATTAACATAGTAGGTTACTAATTACGAAAGGAAGGCTAAGTTTGAATCTGGACAAAATCGGTCCATAGGTTCGGGTACCTCCCATACAACTCCCAAAACCTAACAAGCATATTTTCGAATTTAATAAAGATAGAAATCTGAAATTTTGTACAAAGGTTGTGAAGGTTTCATTTATTTTTTTCGCTTAGGTTAATATACCTATAACTTATTTTAGTTAGGTATTGAATATATTAGGATTTTTAATTTAATTTGAAATTTTTAGGTGTAGGGTATAAATAAGTCGGTTGCATCGACTTACTGTTACTTTTACTTGTTTTTAATATCTTTTTAATTAATTCTTAAAATATTGTAAAAAACATTTAAATTTTATTTTAAATTATGATTTTGGATTATATGAATACTATTTTAGATTTGTTTACTACCAACTAAAACACTAGATTTTTTATAATTTGTTTTCTTTTACAATTTTAAATTTATCTTAATTAATTTATTTTAATCTGTTTACTACTATTAATTTATTTTAATCTGTTTTGTACTACAACTTTCCCTTTTCTTTTAAATTATTTTTTAATAAAATTAATTCTCTTCTTTTTACTCATATTAAAATTTCATTCAAATGAAAGAATTAGAAATCAAATTTAAAATTAAATATTTTATTAACGGTTGTTGTCTCGGCTAATTATTAGTGGTGGATATAAATTAAATATTCCTTGTATATGATAATGTATTATAAACTGTCAGGTACAATTAGTGTTTTTTTTTGTATCCAATTCTAATTTACGATGTACAACGAATTACGTTTCTGATTATTTTTATTATTTAGTATTACTTTTTTTTTTTTAATATTATAATTCTTTCTTCTTTCAAAAGAGAATTATTATATATATTTTAATTCCTTTTGTTTAAATTTTTTAATTAAATTAAATACCATAAAATAAATTTTATATTCTGTTGCAATATTGTATTACCATGATGGCTAACTTTTCTATTAATTTTTGCAATATTCGTGGTCTCGCATCAAACTTTTGCGCCGTAGAGGCACACTTATTCTCAGAAAGGCCGGCGTTGTTAGCATTATGCGAGACTCAAGTTAAAGACGATAGTATTCATTTTAATATTAACACCTATTCCTTGGTTTCGCATTTCATCACCCACAGAGGTGTCGCTTTATATTTCGCTTTAACTTTCAACACCCTTCACAGTCTAAAAGGCTTTTCATTATATATGTATTAAACTACGTGTTGAAAAGTCTACAATATTTTTCTGTTTTTTATACAGATCTCCCCAAGCAAGTGAGTTTGAAACAGCTGTTGTCAATGAAAAACTATCGGATAACATCAACTCAATCCTGATCCATCACCCGGATGCTGAGATTGTTATCGCGGTGACTTCAATGTTCACAACAAAAACTGGCTTCATTATTCTAGTCACACTTCACCAGAAAGCAGGCAAGTTGAACTATTCTCAAATCTCTTCCAACTTTCTCAACTTGTTAGAAACCCAACGAGGATTCCAGATCAAAATGGCCATAATCATCTTCTGGACTTATTTCTAACAAGAAATCCAGAAAAATTCACAATTTCTGTTAACTCTCCGCTTGGTAACTCCGATCATTGCCTTGTTAAAACCAGTTTCTCAAGAGGGACATCTGCTTGTACAAGCCTAACCCCAAACAGATTAGTCTGGCATTACAATCGGGCTAACTGGGATAGCTTGAGTTATTTTTTAAAAGGCTTCGACTGGTCTATATACTTTCGTCAAAGAAATATTGATCTTTTTGCTGATGCCATTAGGAAAACTATAATGCTAAGTATGAAACTGTTCATACCTAGATCGTATAAGTCTGTTAAACCAAATACCACGTCATGGTTTAAGGACATTTGCAAAAGGGGCATCAGAAATAAAGAGGAAAAGTTTAAGCTTTAGAAGGCTAATGTCTCGGAGGCATCACGTAGAAGTGACTCGAAATGATTGTAAAAAAATTATCAGTCAACAAAAGCTCCTGCATAACTAGAGGTTGAAGCATAAAATTCTCCACCAACCCAACTACAATCGTTCGTTTTGGACATTTACAAAAAATGTTAAGCAGGACTTTTGTAAATCTTCATTTCCTCCCATGATTGATAATGACTCCATCATATCAGATTCGGCTGGTAAAGCTAACTTATTTGCAAAACTTTTTGCGGCAAATTCCAAACTCCCTCCTACAAGTCAACTTCCACTACCAATTCCTGAAGTTGTTCGCACCTGTAGATTTGGGAAAGTTTACTTCAGGAATCGAGCTGTAGTGAAAGTTCTGAAGAATCTGAATGAAAAAAAGTCTACTGGCCCTGATGGAATGCCCGCTGTGGTTCTGAAAAATACTGCCTTCTCCATTTCGAAATCTCTGCGCAACCTTTTTTACCTTTCGTTTTCGGGTGGTATTTATCCCAGTCAGTGGAAGGTTGCTCATGTTTCCCCAATTCCCAAAAAAGGTGACAAAAACGAACCCTCAAGCTATAGACCTATAGCTATCATTTCGATCATTTTCGAAGTTATGGAAACTATTATAAACTCCAAGCTCAAGAAATATTTAGACGATAGGGGTATCTTACATGATCGCCAATACGGTTTTAGATGCAACCGATCCACTGGTGATCTTATGACATACCTCAGCGGTAAACTTAACAGCAGCATTCACTACTCTGGTGAATGTACTGTTGTTGCTCTTGATATTTCGAAAGCCTTTGATCGAGTATGGCATGCTGCTCTGTTGAACAAATGTCAAGCTCTAGGTCTTGGTCCAGTTTTATGCAAATGGATTGAAAACTATCTTTCGAATCGTTGTATTCGTGTTCTGGTCGACGGTTACACATCTGACACATTTCAAATAAACGCTGGCGTTCCACAAGGATCCGTCCTTGCACCTACTCTCTTTTTGATTTTTATCAACGATCTTCTATCTTCAACTTTCAATCCAATTCACAGTTTCGCCGACGACAGCACTCTGGTGGCATTTTATAATTTTCCGAAAGTCAAATGCCACAACCCCCGCAATTGAAATAGCTAGGCTATCTATAACCAATACGGTTAACGACGATCTAACTAAAATCGCTAGTTCGGGCTCCAACAACAGAGTGGAGTTTAATTCTTCCAAAACGCAATGCTGTCTCATAACATTAAAAAAAACGAATTATAATCCTAATCTGAGGTTTCTCGAGGAAATCGTGCACAGATCAGAAAACTTGAATATTTTGGGCATGCAGCTAAATCAAAAAATGATGTGGAATGATCATATTTTTGATATAGCGAAAAGTGCTGCCAAATGTTAGGGTTTCCTCTTTAGGTGTAAATCGTATTTCTCTTCAAGGGAGCTGCCCAAAATCTATAAAACATATATACGACCTAAGATGGAATATAACTCACATATTTGGGCTGGCGCCTCATCCACTTCCTTAAACTTTCTCGATCGAGTTCAAAAACGCGCCATTCGTCTAATTAATGATCCCTTTGTGAGTAATTCTATAGCCCCGCTTGACATCCTTTGTAATATAGGAGATCTTTCTCTTTTCTATAGATATTTTGTTGGTAATGACACTTACTGAGTTGAAATAATATCACTGATGCCTCCTCTTAAATAATTCCAACACACCACAAGAGGGGCAGGAAATGCGCATTCCTACTATGTGGAACTACCTAAGTGGTACTCTACTGGTTATAGCAATTCGTTTGCTGTTAGAACTGCAAAAATGTGGAATTTATTACCATCAACCGTATTCGCAAAAGTTGGCGGTTTTAGTATTTACAACTTGCCCAAATTTAAGAAGAATCTCAACAAATTCTTCCCAAATTTACCCTTCAACTCCCATTATCCTCATTTGTTCCATCCCTATCCCTTCCCATATAATCACAACTACTTCAAGTACAAAGGATCATATTCCTAGTTTGTGGTTTTAGAATTAAAAAAAAACCTTTGTATGTAAATTGCTTTTCGTTTTTTTCACTTTTTTGTTTGTTTTTTGGCTTAACAATTAAAGGTAATTCTTTTTTCATTTTTATTCCAATAGTTTATGTATTTTTTACCATATCAGCAAATGATGTATCATTTTGACCCACATTTATATTATTGTCGTTAATTACATTATTCATTTTTTTGCATACCTCATCATCTCTTTTTATTACATTAATAAACGATTCATTCACCTTATCGCTTCGTATTCTGAAGACTTCAGTAATTTTTTCCATCTTACGTAGCTCCATTTGTTGTTCACTCTTAATTTCTTCCAATCTTTTCGTAAAACCCGACTTTATAGCTCTCAGTAAATTTATGACTTCCCTTTCGTTTCTGTTAATTTAGCAGCTTCAAATTCACTTTTATACTCCTTTAAATGTTCATTATTTTTTGTTTCTGCAGAAACCATGTTTTGTAGAATCAAATCCACATTTTGTATGTATAAGATGCAATCATCACAAATGAATCTCACATTGTTGTTTGCATACATACACATTATTAATCGTCGATTGATCCAATCCTGAACATTTCCAAGCTTCATGAAAAACTTTTTTACACACTCCCGAACATTGAATTCCCATTTCACCTTTTATTTTAGCTTAGCATTTATTGCAAGACACCATTCTAAAAAGTTTATTTTTTTTTTTTTTGTTTTATATGTTTTGCAACATACAAAATATTTAGCACTTTGAATATTTTTTATTTAATCTGTTTTTTTATGTTGTATACATAATATAATACATTACAAAAGTTTTTTTTATTTATTTTTTTTTTGATTTATTTTAAACTTGAGTTGTATTGTTTTAAGTAATTTTAACCGATAATTATAAATACGTCTGTACTGATGAACAGTTTGATTAAGATTTGTTGTTTTGAAAAATAAAAGAGATAAGCACACCAGATTTCTATCAGAAGATGCGCAAAAAAAAATCAGTTAGTAAAGGATCGTATTTATGTGATAGAGCCACACTATTTAAGTCAAACTTCAAAACAGTACATTGAGACGGTGATTTAAATTTCGCCAAAATACACCGACTTTTCTAGTGGCTTAAAGAACGTGATTAGATGGAATTCGAATCAACCATAAGACTGTATCGTAATATTTTTAACGAATGTTTAACATTGGATTTTGTGTACCAAAAAAAAGACCAATGTTATGAGTGCACTAAATTTAGGAATATGTCTTATCAAGAACAAGAAAAGACTAAAGTGCTAAATATATTATAATTTGCGTCTCTGCAATAAGCAAAAGACGAGACAGATCAAAGAAATTGAAAAAAATAAAGCTGTTAAGAATGAAAATGTTTTAACTGCTGCATTTGTTTTAAAAAAAAATTTAAACATACCTTTCGATGATTCCAGCGACTTCTATTATAAAAGAAAATGTTGGGTGTTTAACTTGACACTTTACGAGCTAAGAACACTTTACACTTTACGAGGTTAAGAGCTGCCTCTATCAATATCTTGAGCAGCAAACCTGAAAGATGTGTAAGGAATGTTAACTTTTCCTCTGACAATTGCCAAGAGCAAAACTATGTACCATCACAATTATATTCTCTTATTAGAAATTGCAAAGTAACAGAACCATTGTACGAAGTTTTCAAAATGACCAATGTTAATGTTTTGAATTTTACTAGTTTTATTAACCTGGTAAATTCACAGAAAAATGATTATAAGTTAAAAATAAAATTCGATTCAAAAATTTCTTTATTCTTCAATAATTCAATATAAATGACAAAAATATTAAACACTAGTTATAAAATATTAAATAAAAATGTATATAATAAAAAATTTATTAAAACTATAATAAGTGTATTTCCAAAACCATACAGAGGAAGAATAGTAAATGCATTTTATAGTTTTAGAAACTAATGCATTAAATGGAAACAAACTATGAGTTACATCATATGGGGTAAATGATTTAATTTAATTTAACATTTTACTTAATGTTGAGATAATAAAAAAGAAGAGAATGACAAGTAATATGAACTGGAAATATCATGATTGTAAAAATTTTTTGATGAAGTACAAGTATATATTTTATAATAATATTTACATTTGTTAAAATATAAGAAAAATAAAGTTTCAGAATAAACCATTCAAACTAGGCCAAATAAAAGTTTTTAGATTAAAACACTATTTAAATTATCGACAGAAACATATGAAAAATTAAATAACCATGCTTTTACTTTAACTAAGCAAGGTTTCAGCGTGCGAATACTTCTAATAATTGCTGGCAGTTGATTAAATAACCTAGGTCCACAAATAGTAAAAGAACGTAAAAAAGGGCTTATTAAACTTAGGTATAGTCACAAAATTCTAAAAGTTAGCACGTAAATTATATGTGCTATTGAAAGCTCTAAGCTGGCTACATCTGTTGTAAAAAAATTTTAGAAACTTATAAAAATACAAATGCCTTAAAGGTAGAATGCGAAGTTTACAAAAAAGACTAAAACTATTATAAAAACGATTTTTTCGGGCAAATAATTCTTGCAATATGCTTTTGTGCAATTAAAAGAGGTTGTAGTTTATTAGTGTAAGCTCCTCTCCAGCAGCAAATACCACATTGCATTTTAGAATGCACCAAGCCGTAATAAGCCATAAGTAAAATTTTTTTTAAAAAATAATTATTAAGATGATAGAATTTGCGAACAGTAGATAGAAAATACTTTTTCAAATTGTTATCCAGACTCCTAAATATTTATACGAATCAACAAATTCAACTAAAAAGCAATTTTTGTTGCACATTTTATCAACATTAAACGTAGAACAAGAGTGAGTTCCATTAGAAATATTATTTATAGTTTTTATACTCATAAACTTTTCACAATTAAAAGAATGAAACCATATCGGGCATTCCTCGGGAGTATAGCCAGATAAATTTAACAACATGACTTTTGTTTTATTACTAACTACTAGATTGTGCTTACCAAACCAATAACGCAAAAGTTCAATATCATGATTAATATCAGCAACAACATTTAAAAGAGAATTTTCCTGAAAACAACAAGCTAAGTCATCAGCAAAAGCAAATTGATTACTTTTTAAATAAATTTCAAAAAGAGAGTTTATAAAAATTAGAAATAAGATAGGTCCTAAAACTTATGGAACTCCAATGCAAAGAGATTTTTGATCATTGAAACTGTTGAATATTTTAACTCTTTGAACTCTATCTTTAAGATATGACCTAAACCAATCATGAATAAAACCTCTAAAACCTAAATTAAAGAGTTTAGATAGTAAAATGTCATGGTTAATTGTATCAAAAGCCTTGGTGATGTCGATAAACAAAGCCGCTGTTACTTTATTTTTGTCCACACCTGTATGTACATTGTTGCTCCAATAAGGCTTTCTCAGTCGATTTACCTTCTCTAAACCCAAATTGCTTAGGGTTCAGAAAATTAGACTTATTAAGAAATTTAAGAGGTCTTTTTTTAATCAGTTTTTCGAAAAATTTTGAGCAAACAGGTAAAATTGAAGTAGGTCGATAATTGTTTAATTCACTGTAAACACCTTTCTTGAATAGAGGCAATTCAACAGCATATTTTAAGGCATTAGGAAGAATTTCAGAATAAATACTCTTATTAAAAATATATATAAGCACATCGACTATGTTAAAAGCAATATTTTTTAAAAGCGTGCTAGAAAATTTATGACTAGTAGACGCCCTTGAGAATTTTAATAAATAAATACATTGAAGTATTTCAAAAGAAAAAAGGCATCAAAGAAGAAATTATTCCTTTCAAATCGTTCAGAACCAAGCCTATTGTCATTAAAAGAATTAAATAAGTTTTCCGATAGTATAATATCATTAGCAATTGAGGAGAAAAAGTTCTTGAAATTATTAGCAATAGTATAGGGATCATTAACAATAGCACCTTGTACGTTGATAGAATTTATACTAAGATTATTAGTATTACGATTCAGAATACTATTTACAATACTCCATTTAGCATTAATATCCCCAGAACTAATAGCGAAAAGATTTTTGTAGAACTCTTCTTTACATAAGGGAACCTCCCGTGCAATTTCCGAGTATAGATTTTTTTAATTTAAAAAACAATTTGTTCTTAAGGTTGATATTTTTTAATAAACTAAGTGACAGCCATGGTTTCAACCTTTTAACTTTAGTGGAGGTTATTCTATCCACACTGCAATTAAATACATGTTGACTAGGAATTACAACAAAACTGTCATATGCTGCAGACGCATTATCCGCTGAGTAGACATTTTCCCAAACTTCCAGACGAAGAGACTGGTTTAGTTTATCATAGTTAATTCTACGTTCAGTAGTAAAAGGAAAACTCAAACGATCATAATTAGTATCTGAAAGACTAAGAACCAATTTGGTCATATAACGACCAGAAATTCCAAGATCTTGCACTGCACCTTTATAAGAATAGACAAAATGGCTCGAGTGACGAAGATAAATATGATCTAAATACAAAGAACTAAGATTAGAAACTCTAGTAGGAGAATTAATAATACATTTTAAACCACGAGAGGCCATAATAAGTTTATAAGCATCAATATCCATAGAATTTCCTAAAATATCTAAATTCATATCACCAAGTATAGACAAATATGTTGACTTAGAATTACAAAGTAAATTTTCTAAATCATCCACAAAGGTTTTTATGCTACAATTATGCAATTTATGAAAACACAAAAGAGTAAATATTCAGTTATTACATTTCCATTCAATCTTTAAGACATCTTAACTTGCCAAATTGTATGAAGTAAACATCACTGTCCGATTTACAATTGGAGTAAATATACACAGCAACACCACCAGCAGCGTAAGAATTATTACAAGCTGAATGCAAGAAATAATTAGGAATTTTGTAAAAATCAACTTCATTATCGAAAATCAAAATTTCTGATTAAAATATAAAATCTGGCAAAATTTCAAATGCCTCTAGATTAGCAACAAAATCAAAAAATTTTCGTATGCTTCTTATGTTTTGATGAATAACAAGAAGATTTCTATTAACATTACTATGGCTATTTGGAAACACAGTTTCACATAAATTATTATTATTTCTAGAAAAAGAAGATTAAGTAGAACAACTAAATTGAGAATCACTAAAATTAGAATTCATTAAAATTAATGGATATTTAAATAATATAAAAAAGAATTAAAGTTTGTTTAAATCCTCAAAGCATTTAATAGTTACCACTCGATCCCCTTCTTTTTTCCGCATATAGAATGAACCATTTCTGTACCATAAGTATTTATATTTACTTTTTATTTTGACTTTTTTAGCTTCAGCAAATAATTTTCTATAAAATTCTGTGAAACTTTCATTGATGTAAATTTTATTATTATTCATATCACCAAACAAATTAGAAGTCAGCTGATTCGTTTTACTAATTTTTTCCTTCATAACTTTCAGCTTCGTTCCAATATCAGCAAACTGCACACATAAAATTGTTTTTTTACTAGTAGTAGAATTGCATCACTACGAGAAGACAAGTTAGAATCTTTTTTTATGTTTTTTATACTTGTTACATAACAGTTGTAAATATGTGACTTATTTAGATTCATATTTAAGCCATGAGCAAATAATTTAATCGCCATGTCAGACGCATTATTATTATTAACATTGAGAATATTAACAATATCAATACATGTAAATTTGTTTTGTTGCTCCAAAACATTTATTTTTTCTTCCAATACATGAATTTTACCTGATAATGATTTATTGATTTGTTTTGACTCATTTATTTGTTTAAAGGCATCTCTGTTTATTCTCTTTAAGTAGTTCTAAAATTTCTCTATTTACGTGCATTATTGTTATTGTATTTAAACCATGTTGTTGTTGCTCATGCTGTAGGTGTAGGTCATTGCTTAAAGACAATACTTCATCATGTTGTGGGTGTTGTTTTTGATTTTCACAAACATCATAAGGTGCTGTTGTGGTAGTGGTAGAATTCTCAGAGCGCACAGATTGAGAATCTAACTGAACAGCTGAAGATGCAATTGTTGAGAGAATTAATTTTACTTATATGCAAATCAGATGAGTGCATTGACAAACACGTGGTGTACTTCGGACAACGAAAATGCTGTTTATTTGAAACAATATAGTCAATGTCGCTTTCCAGCAAATTAACAGACACACCATGATAATATACTTTGCAATCGCTGCAAACAATTTTTTGATTTTTTGATCTTTAATCTTGATTTGATCTCTTTGTCTGTTTGTTAGTTTGATCTTTTATTACATGTGCAAGACATTATAGAAAATATAGTATTACTCAAAGTATGTCTTCACCCCAAAAATACCAAGAGAACACTCCAATGGAATGACATTAAAGAAATAAAAACAAATAAACATTTTTCAAATAAGTTATTTTACAAATATCCCTTCAAAATCAAATTAAATGAAATGAAATGTATGTGAAATGAAAATTATTTATGTATTACTTTATATAAAAAGGGCGTTAATGCACTACGTATTATATAATGATTTATTAAAAATATTTTCTCAAAAATATAAAGATTTGTTAAAGCTATCAGAATATATACCTGGTTATTATAAAAGTTTTTGTAAAAATTAGCAGCAACATTTAAAAATCTGATAGAAGTATAGTTTTTTGAAGAAGATAATTACAGTTAAGGGATATTTAAAGAAGTATATTTTTTGTTTTGTTTTTATTAAAAGTGAATAAAACATTTATTTTTGTTATATTTATTTTCAAGTTGTTTTTGGTTTTATTATTTGATTATATAATACAGGTCCTTTTTTTTTTGTTTTTATTTTTCTTTTTTATTAAATGATATTTGAACTTCTAAATATTTGAAACTTGAAATTTTTTTTAACAAATATATTTTTGTTTCAAACGTTTATATTGTAAGTATATTTACTACATTAAATTTAAATCTTTATGAATAAATTTATTTTTGTTCTAAACGTTTATAACTAACTCCCCTTAATAAATTTGCCATAAGAATAATTTTTATATCTCATATTTTCTCACTCTCATGTAAATATTTTCTCATTCGCATTCATGTTTTGTTCTTATATGATTACTACTGTAAATACAAAGCCATCTTTTGATATGAACGTGTGGCATATGACTCAGGCGTATGTAACCTAAGATCATTTAGAAACAATAATTCATCATTCATGCAGACGCTTAACTAAGTTGACGTGCTAAAATCATTTTAATTTACTCTAACTTTAATTTTTAATGGTTAACCTTAAATTAAATTCTTAGTACTTATTATAATAATTTCAACATAATACAAAAAACAATCATTATTACCAAAATTTAAAAAAAAGTAAAATAATAAACTGTGTTAAACTCATTTGTAAACCTAAAAACTGTGATATGTGTCTTGTTTTTTTTTTTAATAAAAAGAAAATGAAACTTTTGCAAAAACTTTTAACAAATTTATATTTGTCGTTTTTATTTAATTAAGTTATTACAATCATAATTAAAAATGAATTCAATTAAATGTAACAGCTCATTCTATACCGTATATGATGCAAAAACTGAATTCGTAACATGTAAGAATTTTTATAAGAGACGCTTCAACGGAGTGTGTCTAAACGACCCCAGAATTTGTTTTTCTGCGTTCCTCGCTCAGTACTTCGTACGTGAAAAATGTTTGGATTATCACTCCAGCATTAATTTGTTATTGGAGGAAGTCAAAACATCATTGAATAACATCAAAGACGAGTATAAAGGACCGGCAGCTAAGTGTATGACACAATTAAATACATTTCCGCCCCTTTCAACGAAACGGTTAAAGACTACGAAGCGCTTAATACAACGTTGAGCAGGACATCGCAAAAGCAGTGTGGAAAGGTAAAACAGAACGCAATGTTTAATAAAGACGAGTTTATCTCGGCTTTAACGCAGCACAAATGAATAAATTAAATCTTTGACTGATAAGTTAATGTCATTCACTAACTCACAACTAGAAATTTGAGTCGAGTCAATCTGCCAATCAAATAACGTTGCAAACAAAGTGAACTTGCAGATTGGTTCTTTAAAAAAGGAAATAATGAATATGATTACACTCTTGACACATTATTTGATACATTTAGATACAACCAAATGTATCTTAATCAGAACTCGAAGGATATTTGGACCAAAATTGACGAGCCGTTAATTAAAGCACATACGGGAATGCATTCATATTCAACCCAACAAATCACAAAATTTGTCATTTGCATATCAACTAAAATGACTCAAGATGGTTTAGCTTCAAGATCGAGCACATCCGCAGATTGTACAACTCATGATTCATCTCAATTATTAGAATCACGATATTTCTAATATTGCTTCCAAATCGGACACTGAAATTAATTCTTTTCATAATGAATTAGTACAGTGTAGCTCTGGAATTCCGGGTCGTTTAGCATCTAAATCAACTCCTCAAATACTATCAGTATCACAAATTCAAGCACTCTCTGCATCTACTTAAAAATTTTCAAGCTCTGATATTCTGGGTCAGATACCATCTGTAAACTCTATACTATCAGCTAAAGCGAATTCTTCCACAACAGTTAAATCATCTAAATTAACAACTAAGAAAGTCAGGTTTGCATGATAAAAAAAACCCGCATGATAAAAAAATTACAGAAGTTGTCAAGCGGAATTCAACTACGGTACCAGCTAAATAGGATACATGTATGTAGCCTACTGTAGTATATCTTGATTGTACTGTATTTATCAAAACTGCGATCACCAAAATAATTTTAAAATATTATTATTTAATAACAATAATGCTGACCTAACATTTTGTGTGGTCATAATTTCAATTGCTAACATCTGTTTGTATTTTTACAATTACAAGTGCATTCACTTGTTTGGTAAAAATATTGAATGAAAACAAATAAAAAAGATCGGATTACAATTTTGTACTATATTCTAAATCACACTCGGGCAAAAGCCGGCCCGCGGGCCGTATAAGTTTTCATCCGGCCCGCAACGACAAAATAAATAATTATATCTAATTTTGAAAATAACTTACTTTCTATAATAAATATGTACATAATATTTATTTTCAAAATAATTATACATTTATATCTATTTTTTTAGAAATAGTAGGCTCTGAAAGTGAAGATGTAGTCATAGCAATTTGCAAAAAAAAGTAAACCAAATTTTTACTAATGTTAATTTACCAGACGATTTTTAGTTAAGTTCTAATTTTTATCAGATGAGTTTGTTGATTTGTGTAAATAAAAAAATATAAAAATATAGTGTAAAGAAAAAGTTTATTATTACTCCAAATTTTGTTTTTAGTAGAAGGATTTGGTAAGAAACTTTTGTTATTTTTAAAAAAAATCATAAATTATTTTATACTACATCACAACTGTATTCGCATAACTAACATAAACATTACAGGGTTTTAAACAGAAATGGAAAAGAAAAGGAAAGTTAATGCTGAATGCAGAATTTTTAAAGAACAGTGGACTTCGCAATATTTTTTTATTAAAATTGGCTGCAAGGCTATTTGTTTGGTCTGCAAAGAAACTGTCAGTTTTTAAAGAGTATAATTTGAGTAGACATTTTGCAACAAAACATGCAGAGAAATATAATAAATTATCAACCAGTGCTAAAATTGCCAAATCTATTGAATTAACCAATCAATTAGAAACCCAACAACAATGTTTTACTCATCAATCGGAATCAGATATTGCAATAACCAAGACCAGTTATGTAATTGCACATAAAATTGCAAAATATAGTAAACCGTTTCAAGACGGTGAGTTTTTAAAAGACTGTATGGTGGAAACTGCAAGTATTCTGTGTCCAGATAAGAAAAAACTTTTTGAAAATATTTCGTTGTCACGCAGAACTGTCGTAAGGCGTATTAAGGATATTTCTGAAAGTTTGTTATACCAGTTAAAATCAAAAGCTTCATCTTTTACATATTTTTCATTAGCACTAAATAACAGTTGTGATATCAAAGACACTGAACAGTTAGCGATATTTGTTCGCGGTATTAATAATCAATTTGAAATTATAGAGGAGCTTGCAAGCTTACAACCAATGAAAGGAACTGGGACTGGTGGGGATTTGATTGCGGAAGTTAACAACTGCCTTAATAAAATAGGTTCAAATTGGGGAAAAGCTGTCAGTGTTACCACAGATGGATGTCCAAGCTTAACTGGAAAAAACGTTGGTTTATTGAGAAGGATAAATGACCAAGTTAAAATTGAAAATCCGAATTTAGAAATATATTTTTTGCATTGTATTCTCCATCAGGAAGTTCTTTGTAAAGGTGTGCTAAAACTTAATAACGTTATTAGTGTTGTAACTAAAATTGTTAATTTTATTCGTGGTCGTGCTTTGAATCACCGTGAATTCGTATTGCTAATGGAAGATATAGAATCTGAACACACCAATATTCTTTACCACACACCTGTAAGATGGCTGAGTTTACCTAAAGTATTACGGAGAGTATGGGTATTAAAAGCTGAAATAATTCTTTATTTAGAAATGAAAAATAATGAAAATTTCCTCGAATTAAAAAATAAGCAATGGTTAAATGATTTCACCTTTGCTGTTGATATAATGGAACATTTGAACGACATTAATGTAAAACTTCAAGGGAAAAATTTGCTTATACATGAAATGTATAATAATGTAAAATCATTCACGACAAAATTATTACTTTTTTCCCAACATTTACAATCTGAAAATTTAATTCATTTCCTTTCATTTCCCAACTATGAAAGAAAGAAGCCAAATTACAACTAATTACGATTTTCAAAAATATAATATCTCAATATCTGATTTACAAGCTGAGTTTTCACGTCGTTTTCAAGATTTTAAAAAAATGGAAAATATAATGTCTCTGGTTTCTTGTCCATTTTCATTTGCAGTTGAAGAAGCACCTGCAGAAGTGCAATTGCAGTTGATTGATTTGCAATGTGATTCACTATTAAAAGAAAATTTTAGAACAATGCATTTGGTAGATTTTTATGTCTCGTTGGGAAATGAAAAATTTGCAGAATTAAATAATCTAGCAAAAAAAGTTTTTGTAATATTTGGTTCCACATATGTTTGCGAAACGATGTTTTCGAGAATGAGATTTAACAAATCACAGCACAGGTCTGTAATAACAGACAAAAATCTTCAAGCTGTTTTAAGAATTGCTACAAGCGAATTAAGTCCAGACTTTGACAAACTGGTAAAATTCCCATCAGAGATTCCATACATCTCATTAATATAAAAAAATATTTTTCTTTTTACTATTTTTATTTTTTATTAACGCTCTGAATTTTTGTTAATAAATTTATATTATTTTTTTAATAAACTTTAGTGTTTTTTCATTTCATATATTCTATACGGCCCTCGCAAAATTATTTTAACCTAAACTGGCCCTTTATCAAAAGTATTTGCCCACATATGTTCTAAATGATATAGATTTCTGTATGAGTAATTCGATTGCATGAAATTAATGTAAATTTGGTTGGTAATATGTAGATGTGATAATTATATTGTAAATTAATTCTAGGTCAAGATATTGCATTCTTTTGTCCCAAATAAAATTCTTTGTAACAAAGCAATAAATTATTATAATTTATTGCCTTTGATAAAATTTGTATTGGATTTGGCAAAATCCAAATAGTATATAAGGCTTGATTTTTTTTAAATAAAATTAGATATAATCATAACTCAGAACTAGTTCTTTCATTTTAAATTATAAGAATTATATAAACTAGCATAATACATGCAGGGAATTATAATTCTTATAAAAGAAAATTTCAGAACTATTATTATATTTTAGTTTTTACCTTGAATATATTGCGAGCAATCGCTAAATTATAATATGTATTTTATCATATATTTTGGTATGCCGTGCCAATAAATACGAAAAATTTGGCAGAATTGCCAGGTGTGATGCGATATCCTTTCTCGCATTTTAAATAATTGAAGGAACTTTCTGCATCATAAATTTGGTGAGCATCTAAGTATGCTCATATTTATATGATCACAAAGTGTTAGGTCGGCAAGACAAACAAATATAATAAAATATAAAACTATATAGACTAAAAATGTTACATGGCGACCCTGCACTTACTTGGAATATAGTGCAGTGAACAACAAAAACAGTTTACCAAAGGCCTCATGAGAAGAGAAAACATAACTATTGCAAAGGAAATCAAAAACAATAAGAAATGGGTTTCTTCTCTGCCGAGTCAAGTTCTACACTAGTTCAACAGGCAAA